>KK112512.1:74903-151833 GCA_000611955.2 Stegodyphus mimosarum | reverse complement strand
TTTCTTGCTGCATTTTCGTGGAAATTTTTCTAATTTACGAGAAAAATTATTCACATGTTTCATATACAAATTTGCCCTGTAAAAACAAATTTCTGTGCACGTATGTTCCACTACTTTTCGGAAAATTCCGATCGTGATAGCTAATAAGTAAAAAAAAAAAACTTCGGGAAAACAAAATGGCGTCCCCCCCCCAAAAAAAAAACTGGCAGGTTGCTGTAGCAAGGTTGCTCGCCACATTTTCGCCAAAAAACCGCGAAGTTACCATAATCCGAAGATCCGAAGATTAAGATTATAAGAAGATAAGAAGTATTTCTGGTTTCATTGTTTAAGATTAATTTTGTGTTCATTTATGGTGTATTTTTACGTTTTTAAGTATTTTGGTATATAGTCATGTATATAATATATATTTAATTTCTTTATTATTTTGTAGCACTTCAAATTTTGAGTGAGCTAATAGATTACTGAACTGTGAAAATAATTTTAGCAGAACTGAGGATATAAACTCTTGATGCTTTGGCAAAACTTTATATCACTAACTTCGTGAAGTTTCGGGAGTTTTATAAAATCACATGCTTCGACATCCTAGGATGGATTTTTATTGAAGGTTCTTGCAGTACCAATCGCTATTTTGTCTACAGTATAAATAGAAGGCTGAAAAAAGCCGTGAGTAAGTTTGGGGCATTATACTTCATGAGACAGAATCTACCTAAGACTAATGAGTTACTTCGTTTACTGCTCAAGGATTTTATTCAGTCCATGAACCCTACCAGCGATTTCGTATTTTTATTATGTATTTACAACTTTGAAGTTTGGTGGATTTTTAATCTCAACTGTCCTACATTTTAAGACCGGATTAGTGATATCCATTCCTGTTTAAAACAGAATTACACTATTGTCATATGTTCCTAAATGGGCTATTTTTAACTAATCATTTTTATTTCTGTAAGATATTTTTTCTTGGATTTGCAATAAAGGCGTAGTTTTTTCTCTTCATTTGGCCTGGTTATTTAAGACAGCTCTACGAATTCTAACACATAACAATATTCTTTTACAAATAACACAGCCTGTTCTTTGTGACCGCATTATGATTTTGCATGTTCAAAGACATTAAACATTTTCGGCCTTCTTTTTGCATCTTGAAATAGATGGATTTCAGCTTGCTTAGTATTAGCTTATGCCGCTGGACTGTAACATCCTCGAAAGAGGTAAGTTAAGCAAAGTAATCGCCGACTGAATCTGCACAATGAGATGAATCAAACAATGACTTATATGCCACTGTTTGCGGTTGTAAAACCATTAGTTCCATTTAAAAATACTGATAAATGAGCGTAAAGAAATTCTCAGTACTGTCGGATACTGAACCCGGAATGTGACATTCAACCTTGCAACAGTTTACCATTACTTCCATGTTTGTCCGAAGGATTTTTCCCTTAACGGTTTCAGCGGTTTGATCGCATGTTTATAATAAATCGTCGGCACGTAAGAAAATTAGCTCTTTGAACAGTGTCATTTCCAATCCGTGAATTTCTTTCTCATTCACAGTATCGAGCTCCCTGAAGAAACTAACAAGACGAAACACACGCGAAGCGTTAGCCATCCGTGTAACCTAGACTATGTAAGGCGGTGGGATGCGCCTTCGATGAAATTTTTCATCTTTCAGTTGCCAATTATACGCAAGATAACTTTCGCCGTTTTCCTCAAAGAGAAATTTCCAAAAATGTGGCGTCCATCCAGGTCTTAGTTTGGCATCTGACGTCACTGTAAGAAGACACGCGAGCAAAATGCCGAGATATATTGTGATATGAGAGGGGTATATAACTAACAGGAATATTTTATTTGATTCTCATAAAATGACCAGAGGACACCTTCGAATCAAGGTGAGTGTGAAATAAGATCTTTTATGGTGTTGAACATATGTGGTATCCCAATTAACGATTTGTCAAGTAAGAAAATAATGATGAATGTTATTTATTAACCAGTGATTACCTTGTTAACAAAGCCAACGAAATTTAACAATTAATTTAAGATTTAAACATTTTAAGAAGATTTCTAATAAATAGTTTGAATAAGTTGAATTTTAATACAGACTTATCAAGGATGTGATATGAATTGGTCTACGTACTGCTGGTTCATGAATATTTTGCCTCAACAGTTTTAAGATGAAGAATTAAATCCAAATGAAGTAACAATTACTAGCACAGAAAATAGGAAAAACTAGTTTTATTTTGTTTATTGTTTTATAAAATTGTTTTTTATCAGTTTTATAAAATTGTTTGTTTATCTGTAAAATATGTAAAATTGACTACAACGTTAGGTCTAGGTTTTAAGTGCTAGAATATGTAGAATTCTCCCTAATTTTAATATTAATTGCACATCTTAAACCTTTTATATTTGATGGTGAAAATTAAAATAATGCAGTTAACTTGAATAATAAAAATAAAGCCATAAATTTGGAAAATATTTTCATTTTGGTAGCATTTCTTTTCTACATCACGAAAAATAATCAAATGTATTTCCTTCAAAATTCAAATGCATTTACAAGTTTTTGATGTTTTGTTTCAATGTGTTTGAACAAAACACATTGAAATCTGGACTACTTTTATAGTTTAATAAATAATCCTCAGAAAACTCACTGATAATAAAAACAGATTCATATTTTTATTATACTTTACTACGTGTTATTGTATGAGTTTTGCAATTTTTATATTTATATTCATAATATTACTTACTTCTGTAAATTTTGCAACAGCAATAAGTTTAGAATTAATGTGTTTTTTGATTTTACAGTTAAAATCTAAAACACTTAACATCTGACTCTTGTTTCAAAACTTATACTTCAAAAATATTGAATACCAAGATTAAGGCATAGTTTTTAAATTAATCAGAAAACACATAAATTCTAGACCAATTGCTGTAGTAAAATTTACACAAACAAATAACATTATGAATATAAATATAAATGTTGTAAAACTCCTGTGTGCAACATGTAGTAAAGTATAATAAAAGTACGAAACAGTTTTCTTATCAGTCAGTTTTTTTTTTTTTTTTTTTTTGAGATTTTAAATTGAATTACCTTTATTTTCATATATAAACACCTTTTTCTCAAACTTTGTGAAATGTGTTGGATATAACATGGGCTTCTCTACTTTAATAAGGAATCGTGAAAAATATTACATGACAGAAAATAAAACAAAATTAAAAAGACCGACCAATTTATTCCAATTTATTATATGCTGTTCATAATTGTTGCATTTTTATATTCATTTATATTTTATCTACATAACTTTAATTCTCAATATCTTAAAATATTAAATGAATAACAGATATTGGGGTAAACGCTCACAACTGGGTGCCCCTTGTTTTTTGGCGAATCTTTTTTAACTCCAACATCGGCGCCAGGAAAGCACAATTTGAAGAATTCTACACAAAATCAAAAAAAGAAGTCAAAGAATTGCACAAACTCGGTGTCCATGTACACATGGATCTATTTTCACTTAAAAGAAATCAGAGAATTGCACAAACTCGGCACTGCGCACTGCCTTGACTTTGTCCATGTACACATCGATCTGTTTTCACTTAAAAAAAATCAGGAAGCTAAAACCACGTTAAAACAATCATCGTAACCAGAATGCCGTTTCATCGCCAAAACTGAACAAAATTTGTCGCCAATCGTAAGGGCACCCAATTCCACACTAGAGACGATATTGGTTTGAGTGAAAATAAAGTTCTGTTTTGTGTTAGAAGGATAAGTGCAGATTCTAATATCAGTATTTTAATTATTTTAATTTGGAGAAAATAGTCGGGTCTTTCAAATGTATACGGCATTTAACTCACCTTAGAAAGGTAACTGCTATGAGAGCACGCAAAAAATAAAGATCAAAGATCACTTATTTAATTCGATAACTTGCAAATTATTTTAAAACTCTCTCCTGCTTCCAGCTCTATCAACACAGTGAATTGTCGAAAATTTTCAGCACTTTTCTCGCACTGTGCTCTCTTCTACTGACAAATCAAATGGCATTTTAAATATCCTATAGTACTATCGTATTGTACTAATATTTATCCTAAAATTGATAAAATTAATAACATAACTAATTTCTGAAACAGTTTCGCATGTGAACCTGAAATCTTCATTCCTATTATCGAAGAAAATTTCTCATTATAGTTTCAAGAATAAATTTTAGTTTCGAATAATGAAAATGAGACATAATATTTCACAGAATTGAATCTGCATGGACGTTTTGACCGCCAATTGCTGTAGTTTTGCCAGAAGATATCGACTTTGCCAAAAGATATCGACTCGTCAATAGAGTTATTAGCCAGAAAATCACGCTATGGGGAATTGAGCAGTAACTTGATGTTAGCTCTCCTGTGTGGATTGACACAGTATTTCGTAAACAAAGCTCTCTAACGAAACATTTTATCTGTACTGCAAGGTTTCAGATAAAAACAATTTGAAAAACCTGTAAGCTAGTTTACCGTATAGCATTGAGTTGGGAGCATACCGTCATTTTTTCAGCATCAATTTTTAGGGAGAATCCTTTGGTTACTACCGTTTTGAATACAATGGTGGCGTAATCGGGTTGTCTGATTACTGCACTTATGAGTTCGATCTTTGAAAAATATTCGAAAACAAAAGGATTTGAAAATCATTCTATACTCGTTCTGATTCTTCAAAATTATTATCATTCATGTCGACCTTAAGTGTATACCGTGTTCACTGAGATGGGCTGTCTTTGATTTTTATAAGAACTAGATTAACAACAGTTCCAACTAGATGAACATAATGTACTAGAATTTGCCCTATTAACAATTATTTACTTTAATAATTTACTATTAAGAAGGAATAGCTTTCAAGTCTATTAAAGACTTGAAAGTTATTCCTTGTTGTTGTTCCATTTAGCATTACGAAATATCAACTAATATGTTTTTTGTGATAAATTAATAGATGAAAAAAATAATCAGTTTTAGAGTGTTCCTATGGAAATTCCAAAACAATACAATAAAAAATTTGCTCTAAAAAAGCTTTTCTTGAACTAGGTGCCTCAAAAACATCCTGTACTACAGTCTGTTACTCAAAAATAAGTACTTCAAAGTCCGTCGTAGCGACACTTACCTGATTTATGCCCATCACGCTGTTTTCTTCACCGCACACTGAGAATTAGGAATCAGCAAATTAGAAAATCTTACCTTCTTTTCGCAACAGTCCATGTCGTTTGAAAGGAAGAAATGTCCTTGAAGTGCTTATTCTAAAGTAACAGACTATAGTTGTGGCACTGACGCTTGAAAACTAAAAGTGATTGACTAAACAAGGAATTATCCCCCCTTGCATGCTGGCATGATGAATTTGTCCCTTGCACGTCCACATGGCTAGTAGAATATCCGTGGTTCGAATCTATTCAAGGACGCTGTTCAATTCTTAAATTTCTTGTATCATAAAAGCCAAATAATATCACAGAGGAGTTAAACACTGCCAAAACTAGGTCGACTGGACTTCGCGCTTCTCCTCATTTTCCTTTAAGTGGGTAGAACATAAAAAATTATCTCATTACCCATGTTTTCTCGCGTCATTAAGCTATTATAGCGCATCTATATGATAAGCTCAGATCGTGGAGATAGTACAGTTGATTTTCCAATTTTCTTACATCAGAAAAGTCTAAGAATCTTTATAACTCTGACTAACAGTGGATTTGGATCCATAGCAGTCAAAGTTCATGTTATGTTCTTGATTCAGACCATATTAATAACTTTGATATTTTTTTACTTCTTTACAATCGCTGAGGATGAGAATTATTTACCCAAATTATAATAACTAAAACTTCAATCTTTAACAGTCTTGCATTCTTCTAAACGAAATGTTCATTTCAGGACAAGCCAAAGGCGAGACGATGCTGGCATCGTAACACTTCATCTCTAGGTCCTCAGTCTTACTTACTATGGATTATTGTCCCTGGTTTGATTTCTGTCCTCTTCATTCGTGAGGGTGAAGCTAGTCACATGAAGAAACTCATCCACCATATGATGATGTCCGCCATGTCTTCCGGAGGCAAGAAACTCATGATGAGTGTAAAAGGTGTACTCGTCCCCATCCCTATTCCTATGCAAGTGTCTTTGCCTTCCCTGCCTACCATCAGCTTTTCGAAGGGAGGAGATGATAAAGGAGATTCTGGGGGCGGTGGCGGGGGAGGAGATGAGAAGGTTAAAGTAAAATATGTTCCTGTGCCTGTGCCGTAAGTATAATTTCAAGTATTTTTCTGTACGAATTGATAATGAGAATTTCATCTTCGATCTAACATAGCATGCACATACGCTATTCCATCCATACACCGAGATCCTGCAAAGTTGAACAATTTTTTTTTTTTTTTTTTTGTGTTTACATAAATTCTAAAAACTTGTTTGATAATTAGGAATTAAAAACACAGGCCAATAAATATATTACAATTTATTTCATTGTTTACTTTATTTATTTATTTTATTTACGTAAAAAATGGAATACAATTTTTAAATACATAAGGATTAAGCGAACAAGGATTTCCATTAACATTTGAAATATTTACTATTGTTTTTTCTATAAACATTATAAACAGCATACTTTCTTAGGTATATGATTGCCTATCTTATTACTAATTTTTATAGGAAAAAAACGTACCATCATTAACTTACTACTATCTTATAAATATAGCTAGCTATATTGCTAACTTATAGAACCGAACGTTTTCTGTAAAAGAATGAATGGATGATTTTCTGGACGTTTCAGTTTTAAGAAAAACAAGCAGTAAAATTGTAGAGACATTAGGTTATTTGGAAGCAGGAGATGTGAAAGATGAGCAATTCCCTCGCCGGGACTCGAACCACGGACCTCTCGAATACGCGCCTAGCGTGCTGACCACTACACCATGGAGGCATGCTATGAAGGCGGGAGAAATACCTTATAAAATCTGCTTAAAACGACCATCCACGGGATTGATTAAATTTTTCATTTTTCTGATTTAAGAATTTTTATTTGAAATTTTCGTGATAAATAGAGTAATTGTTTACATAATTAGGGAAAGCACTACCGTTAACTTACATTTTATGATGTTAAAGTACTAATGTATAAAAATGAGGCTTTCCTAGATATATTCCACTGAATGTTTCGGTAAACTTTTCCTTTAAAAAGAAAAAAGTGTGGACCTATCTTAAGAGAAACCAAAAGATTGACAAAATTGATCATTTTATTGCATTAAAAAATACACTAAACAATCATTTGAAATTATTATAATAAATAGAATATATTTCGTCAGTTAAAATATAAAATAAATAAATAGAAAATAGAAAAGTATATCTGAAAAATATGCGTATTCTGCAGCATTTGTTTTCTCACAGTATTGGCCGAACTTATGGGCACTTTTTTGAGTGTTCGTTTTTGCAACTTAGTATATTTGCAAAGCATGTTATGCTCACTGAATGAAAATATTATGTATATCTATTAACAGGAAATTTAAATCCAGTTTAACATACAAAAATTTTAATATATGCAATAGCAAAACAACTGCTTTCGTTTAACTCAGCAAAAGTAAAGTGGAATGAAGTTCGCCGATTGAAACTGCACATGCTATTCGCCACTGTAGTCCTTGTTCTGGAAACCATTCAGATGACATTATATGAAATGAACTATTTAGTTGGTGAAAGTCGGTTTTCCTGTTTATTCTGTGAGAATCAAATGATTAAAAGTCTAATTATTTGTGTTATATTTTGGTAGCTAATATTTATTACAGATAATTTCTCATTTTTTAAATTTTATTTATCGATGTTAATGAAACACATTTGGAGATATGCGGCTACTATTAATTAGTTACGTAAAATTTTTTTTATATTTATTAGAGACAGAAATCGTAGAAAATCAACTCGGCTTTTGTTAGGAAATGAAAGCCCATTTTCTGGTTTGCACCAACTCCTAGCTAGAAGATCTTCCAACTGCTAACTGTCTATGCTGACTAACGCTGCAAGATAAATGGGAGGCATGCCCATGTACACTGCGGAGGGGGAGAAAAGAGGGCAGTTCTATATCTCCCGTTCTACTGGGCCGATTGACGATATTCAACTTGCGTTTTTCATGTCTCGAAAGCGCGACTTACAGCATTGTTCTAATATGCGTATTTTGGCACAAAATCGGACTTTTTCTGTAATGACATGCCAATTTTTTTCCATGTTTCGATTCTAGGACTCAAATTATGACTATATATTAAATTCTGTAAAATATTGTACGAAATTTACGGAGAAATTCAAAAATTTATCTTGGCGCATTTTTTTTTCAATTTGCGCCAAGAATAATTCCTTGGCAAACTTCTTAATTTATAGCAACATATTTTCCTTTCCTTTTTTCCATTGCAGACGAGCGGGGAAAAAAAGTCATCTTTATACTTTCAAATAACTTGAACAAAGTGCGTAAACCACATTTGGCGTTGTTATCGCTTATAACAAATATGCCAAATTTCAAAACGCGCCAATATGTAAATTCATGTGTATCTTAAAAAATTTTGAATAAAAAACTCTAATTACCTGTAGGTGTGCTTAAAAATACATCTACTTTAAGATTATGTTAAAAATTTTATAGGTTATAATTCAAAATTGTTTGCGAAAAATTTATAAAAATTATTTAAAAATACACATTTTCAAAATAAGTCATAAAAATGAGCGAATTTTATTTGGAACGAACCTAAATTTCGAAATGGGAAAGGAAGTATCAAATAAGTTTAAGAAAAAAAGAGATATTAACAAATATATACCAAATTAAATTAGTATTGAGAAGGTAAAATTTTGTGAGGTAATTTTTTAAAAACTATTAGTACGATTTTTACAAAAGTTGGCAGTTTGGCATATCCAAGTTTGGCAGTTTGGCAGTAGTAGAATCGAAATATGAAAGAAAATTGCCATGTCATTTCAGAAGTCTGACTTTGTGCCAAAATACCTATATTTGAACAACGCTATATATAAATCTAATACATATCCTAAGTCGCGCTTTCAAGATATGAAAAACGCAATTTGAATTTTGTCAATCGGCCCAGTAGAACGGGAGATAAAGAACTGTCCCTCGCCCCCCTTTTTTTTGGCTCAGTGTACGTTGTCGTGATTAAGTAATCAACTTAAATGTTTGCTTTATTTTTTTTCTTTTAGTCCACAAAAGTCTAAAAATTCATAAAAAAGGTAACTCATTTCAAACGTAGTAAAATCTTTCCTTTTATTCAGGATAGCAATAAATGCTTTCTTTCAAATTCTATGATTTCTAAACTATGTAATGTGACGTTTGAAGAAACAAAATGCATAGTGAAAAATCTTAAAAAGCTTAACTTATCTGTTAAACAAAACTACTGAAATTTGCCTCATTCATATTTTTGTTTTAAAAGTTGGCGAAGCCAGGCTTTTATAATCTATGGAAATTTTAGAACTTGCAAATATAGATTTTTTTTTCTACAGAAATTTACTTGAAGAGAAAAAAATTTATAGATTTCAAAAAAGTCGTGAAAAATTAAAATTATTTTTCAATCTATTTAATCGTGCAAATGATTAAATTCTGAGGTGATTAGTCGTATCACTAAACAAGAATATATGAAATACGGGAAAATTCCGTATAATTCGCTTGTACGTTAAATAAAATAACTCAAAGGTATCTTAAATAAATTGGTATTGAAATAATATTGTTGCGTGCGTACGGGTTCGTTCTTAGCTGATTGAATGCACAAGACGTTAAAAAGTTAGCAAAATTTATTCTTTCCACAAGAAATAAATCAAAATGCTGAAATATTTCTTCAGAGATATTCGCACAATATCACAATATCTTAAACGTTTAGCAAGACTGAATTCAAAACAGATAAACTAATTCTGTCTCCCAGCGAAATCGCTACAGCATTAAGTAAACAAACAGCAGTTCGCTTGAAACAGCTACAACTACAACTGAGATTAGGTGTTTCAATTCTGCTTTTATAAGATTTTTTAATTATCACTAGAACAATCTCGATTTTTCTAGATTTTTCTGGATGGCAACAGTAATTACGAGATATTTATTTATTAAATATTAAACGCACGCGCTCTTTTATTTTTATTTTTTTCCGACGTAACTTTCTCTTCAAAAATCGTCTGCGTTGCACGGGAAATATAAAGCAATTTTAATTACAATTCTAAATAAATAGCCAAATAAATATGAAATCCGTAACAATATATTGTTATCGCAAATACGTGCGTGGGCAAAATGCCAAGAAAATTGCCTCAGTAGAAACAGCTCGAAAACTAGTTTCAATATTTCTTCCAGACAAGTTTAACAGAGAAAACACCCTGAATATAACTGCATCAAATGGTTTTAGTAATGCGCTGAATCTCACCTTTGGAGCTCTTCAAGCAATACCTTTGATATGTGGAGGAATACACAGAATGCATACTGCTAACTGTATTATTGCCACAAAGTTATAAAAAGCACGCGACAGGAAAACATGAGCTAATAAATATTGTCTGTACAATCACTGGCTGCAATTTTGTGTACAAATTATTATCCAAACGAACATAAAACTTAAATAGAAAACTGCTGAACTTTTATAAAGAAAATTCATGTATGCATGTTTTTTATTTCAGAGTCAAAGGAGGAGGAGGAGGAGGAGGAAAAGGCGGTGGTGGTTGGAGTGCAGGTGGAGGAGGAGGATGGCCCGGTGGTGGTGGAGGAGGAGACTGGAACTCCGGAGGTGACTGGAATAGCGGTGGTGGAGGAGATTGGAACAGCGGAGGTGGTGGCTGGGAAACCTCTCAAACAGACTGGCATGCACCCAGTTCATCAAGTTGGGCAAAGAGTGGTGGTTCTAGCTGGCCAAGAGGTGATAAAGGAGACAGAGATTATAGTAGCAGAAATAGCGAATATGAGCCAGATTGGGACGATGATTGGAGATGAAATTCTCTTTACTAAAAGTGAATAATATTTAATTAAGAAGTAAACGAGTCATGAATTAATCACACGAGCTAGAGCTGTTCGCGCTGCTCAGTGGTAAAACGGAAGGAAGCATTCTGTTAATTCACTATGCCAATCGTCTTTTGTGCAGAGAGTGATGTTGTAACTGAAATTCAGTTTAAATGACTCTATTAATAATTGCGTGAAGAAGGCCATGAAATACGTTAACTTTTTTGGTGAATAGCCCTGAAGTTTAATGTTTGCCATAACAAGTGATTTCAAATGGGCATAATCACGCGTATTGATTTGTAAAATATTTCAACAGTGTATAAAAGTATTTTCTAATGCAGGCATACTTTCAGATACTGCGGGTTCCTTATAGCCAGTCACTTGAAATTTTTATTTTCTCAATGCGCATAAAGCTGTGTTTATATCATATACAACTTTTTCCTGTTAAATGTGCAGTAGTATTAGGTCTAAAAATGTACATACTTAAATATAGAGCGTTTAAAAGCTTTGTTTAAAAATACTGTTCATAATCTGCGCCTACGAGCTTTGCAGTCTTCTCATTCGTGAAGAGTCTCGCTGGATGAAATAGCTATGGGTTAGTGGTTAATGAAGATGTGTTTTGCATTTTTTATATTAGGGTGAAAGGCTTCTTTACTCAAGGCTTATGACTATGATATTTACCTATTTCAAGCATTTTCTTCTGCATCTTCATTCTCTTCTGTTAGCCTTCATAAAACTGAACAGAGTTTAAGGCTTTGACTGAATTTGCGACTAAAACTTGATCTTCTTTTCAAGTTATTAATACACGTTGCCTGCATCAACAATTAAAGTGTTTCGCTTTCTGATAACTATCCTTCAGTATTTGGAAGCGTAGAAATACGAGGCGCAATGAAATTTGGTATGCCTGTATAAGCTGAGTACTTTTCAGTACATGTAAAATAGTTTTTTTATATTTAACTATTTTAAAAATAAAAGAACTTAAACTATTATCTATTCAGAATGTGTTAATTTTTATGACATTGGAAAAAATTACCTATAGCTATTTCGGCTTCTTCAGCCACAAATGTTTTTTTTTAATTTATGCTTACAGATCTTACATTTCACATACTGACTATAGCTAACTTCGGAAATATGAAACATTTCATGAAAAAAAAAAGAGAGAGAGAGAAAAAACAAAATCTGAAAGGTTTCAGATTTTAAGTTACGTCCAAAGGGGCGTTTTCTAACATTTGTGTATTACCTTTATTTATTAACTATCATGTTCTTCGCACTTAAACCATAAAATTCAGTTCAACAGCAATATCGCAAAATAATTTTAAAATGAGTATATCTTTAGAAATTTCGACACACAGTTCCGCGCGCTGGAGATAAAAAGTTTTTTTTTCGGTAGAGTGTTGCCATTGGTCTCTTTTAAATCGTTTGAGTTTGTTCATCAAAATTTCGTTAAAGTTTCACAAAATATGAAATTGGTAATAAAACAAATTCCAAATTCCAAATTTGGGCTTCCAGATGCGCATATTCGGGTGGAAACGTACGTTATTCAAAATTAGGTGGCTCTAGGTACCGCTGTTTTATCAAATTAGGAAAATATACATAGATTTATGCAGATTCTTCGTTATTTAATTTCTTTAATACAAAGCAGTAATATTTGGTGGTAACAGTTCGAAAAGTGATAAAACGCTTTTAGTCATTCGACGCAAAATCGCAAAACGAGAACAGTAGTCCTCCAGGGACAAAGCCCCTTTGGACTAAAGAAAATTGCAAAAACTTTCTATTTTCCTAACACGCGAATTTTCCGCTCAGTAGCCCACCCAAAAGCTTTGCAAAATGAAAACACCAATACCAGCTTCCCGTATTAATAAATACTGCTCATTAAACTGTTCTAATCATGCATTGATTAAAGTTTCTTCACCTCTAATATGATAATATTTCAAGGGAAAAATTAACATACAATTGTGTTTGTTAAAAAAGGAAAGCAAGAAGAATTTCTTAGCTATAAATAGTTCCCGTTACATGCATATTAAATTTAGAAATGTGTGCTTTTATGCTAAGCAAAACAAATAAGATTTATGTTTGAAGGTCAACGACTTACAATGCATTTGCACTTTGGAATTATTTGAAGTGTGCCATATACCTTTCACCTTCGTATAACGTCACACTTTCATGCATCGCTGAAATTCGCGAGAACATCACATCACGAAATGGTGATATATGGAACATGCTTCCTTAAACTTGTATTTCTCTAAAAAACATAACAGCTTTTGCTCGCTCGTTGACCTCAAGCATAAATGTCCGATTAAACATTTTTCCAGACACGCAGAGTTAGATATTAATGCGATGAATTGCGCGCCAGGACTTTCTAATTGCAAATTAGCAAAGATGAGAATATAATTTTATAACAATTGATACGTAATGAGTGTGTAAGATGTCTCTGGCCCAACTTGTCAGTCACTGGGATAGTGAGTCACAAAAACGTGCGAAGGGGTTGAAACCCTTTTATTGTATTTTTTAAAATTACAACTGCGTCTACTCGACGCTCACAAACTGCGCCAACTCGGCGGTTGAACTAAAAGTAAGGTAAAACTGAAAATAAGAAACTAGATGAACAAATGTCAAACACTACCGACGAGGCTCTGAGATCTTAACTAACCGCGTTTTTAATTATCGCTGATATTCAGCAAGATTACTGATTTAACAGTTGAAGGTCTAGCACTTCTGCAAAGCTAGGCACAAAGGCCGACACGCGCTGATCTAAATTCTACCGAGCAATCTCTCCAGCGTAGCTTCAAAGCAAGACCTTTACACGCTCGTTTCGTCTACTATTTAACTCAACTAGCTTCCGCTAAATTTGAATAAACTGCGCGTGCTACTCCAATTTACATTCTCTGGCACGGGCATTTCTAGGGGGAAAATGAAGGCTAAAAAAGGAAAGGAATATGAACTTAAAATAAATGTTAGTTAAAATAAATATAAACCCTACATTTGCCCTTGCCAGAATTTTGAACACTTGGAAGCAGGTCCTAGAAACGACCTGTTGAAAAGTTTCAACATTCTAACCTAAACCTCAAGAGCTCCGTTTACATAAAACAACTTTTGGCTATGAAATTTTACAATGTTTGGCGTCGCTAATACAATTTCTTCGTGCTGAATCCTCTCTGCTGTCGTTTATCATTCAGTCTTTTCTTCCTTCCAGGATCTGGAAGGAACAAGTATGAGTATACTGAAAATACACTATGATTTACACTTTAATACTCGGTAGCATTTTACTTTTCGATGATTTTCTTTTTCTTATTTAACTATTTATTTCACATTCATTCTTCATGCAAACTTTAATTTAAGTTGCTTTGCCCCGGTTCTCCACTTTATTTGTGGTGTCCAACGGAAGTATTTCATGTTTTTTGTATATCAACACTTCCCCTAACCACAATGATTTGTTAGAATTCGATCAACCAACTATGACACACCCTAGTCCGTCATACTAAATCTCGATGAGCTATATTTAATCTTCTTAAACTCAAGTGTTAGTGGAGAACCCTAAAAAAAGTCGCATTCATTCTAAATTCCCCCTCATTCAACTTTTCACATACAGGTTTTCGCTCCAACGCATGATTTTTATCTTCTAGTTAACATTTAGATTTTAACTGGTTTCTTTTGCCATTTACTTTTAGTATGTAAAATTTTATGCTTTTCCACTAAATTCTACTTTTACATAGCTTTAAAGTATTTACATATCTTTACAAAATTCTAATACATACGATTTTTACAATATACAATAATATGAACAAGAAAAAGATATTTTACTTCACGTTTCTTCGCCAAGCTGGCGGCCCTGAAACTAAATTTTCCATTAATACATAAAATACGAAAATATTTTATATCTGGCCAAATTTTGGCTTTAACATAACAAAACCAGTCTTTCGACCAACATAAACTGCTTGTTCTTAGACATTAAACTTAAAATAAAATCTTGCTTTGCTTTCGCTAAATACAGTAAACAAAACTGAGTCTCAACCGAGACAAATTGACTTCCTTCAACACCTAGAAACTTCGTATTTACACATAACAGTTCAGAACAAAAGAAAAATTTATAGAAGGTTTAACTTATCTTTGACTTTTCGATGCTTGGAACTCAGTCATCCTCTTTTCACAGAACTCTGTCCATGTCAGAGAATTCATAGCAGTCAGCCTGCGCCTTTGACTTCTTTGGCTCTCCTCCATAGGCTTTCTTTTCTGGCCTCTACGTGCTGGTCTTTTGGGGTGTTGGTATTCCGGTTCCTGCCTTTTCCTCTTAGCACCTGGATGGTTGTTTCTGGGGGCCTCCGGTTTGCGTTCTTTCTTGAATGTTTTCTGCTGGTTAAAATCTTTTCGCTCTCGTTGTCTCATTTTTCGCAGGATCGGCGGCCTTGTTTCTCTTTGGATATCCGGAACTGGACGCGGCTGCGTTGACTCTTCTTTTCTGTTGTGGGATCTTTTTACTGGTTTTTTTCTCTTGCTATCTTGCAAGGGTTTTTTACGGGACGTAGTTGTTCGCTTAACCTTTTTCTCTGCTGGAGTCTGGAGGTTTTCAGTCCTTCTTTTCGGGATCCTTGCATAACTTGTAGAAGGGCTTTGTTCTCAGGCGGTTCTCTGCTTTTTGGGTGGCGGAGCAGACGGCCTTGCTTCTGGACCTTCCAATTGTTGGGAACTTGAATCCTGCAAGAAACTTTTGAGCACTTCAAAATCATTTTTCTCGTAAAACTTCTTCACCTGGTCGGGACTTGCTTTACAGGTTTCTCCTCTCTCGTTCTTAAGGTATAATATGGCTCCCTTGATTTCCTGAATAATATAGGGACCTTCAAATCTCGGAGCCAATTTTGCGGAAAAGTACTCTGGTGCATTTGATAAACAAAATTTTCTTTTTAAAACTTTGTCCCCCACTTTAAAATCTGCTTCACGGCGTTTTCGATTATAATAAATTTGCTGTCTGTTTCTTGCCATATCTGAATTTTTAACCGCCTCATGAATCAATTTCTGCACATCTTTTTGCCTAAATTCTTGTTCCCTTTGTTGAACAAAGAATAATTTATCTAGAGGTGTTATTAACTTACGCCCTAAAAATAATTCCGCTGGTGTTTTTCCAGTGGAGTCATGAATTGCTGTTCTTAAAGCATAAGCTAACTCATCTATGTAGCCATCCCAGCGCTTGTGATGTGTGCTAACATAACTTCGAATTATTTTTACAATATTTTTATTAACTCTTTCCGCGATGTTTGCCTGTGGTCTGTACGGAACCATCTTGATATGGCGTATGCCAAGTCCAGAGCAAATGTTCTCGAAAATTTGGCTAACGAATTGTTTGCCGTTATCGCTAATGACTTTTATCGGTGCACCGTATTTGAAAATGTACCTGTGTAAGAATGCATCTGCAACTGTTTTGGCTGATGCACGTTTAAGTGCAACAATTTCTGTCCACTTTGAAAAATGATCTACAATTACTAAAAGATAACGATTTTTATTTAACTCACTCTGGGGGAAAGGGCCAAGAAGATCTATGCCTAATATTTCATTCGGAAATGTAGCGCGAATGCTATTTAAGTACCCGGCCGGGCTATAATTAATATCATTAATTAACTGACATTGCTTGCAGGACCTGACATACGCAATTACTATTTTGTATAATTGCGGGAAATATACCACCTCGCGTACCCTTTTTATTGTTTTTCTGATCCCCAAATGACCCGATGTTGGCGCGTCATGTAATTCCTTCAAATGCTCAATCGAAGCGAGGCTGGGATGACTGGCCTATACTCGAAGTTTTCGTTTTTTGATTTAGTATAAAATAATAAATTATCTATTATCTCATAGTTCTGTGCTCTACTTCGTATTGCGGCCACATCTGGGTTTTCGAAATTATCAGGGTCTTTTAAATAAGCGTAAATATTTCCGAATTCAGGATCAGCTTTCTATTCAGCAATAATCGTCTCTCGAGAATCTATGATTTTAGAAGTTAACACAGTGCATTTGAGTTCATTTCCTTCATCGTCCAGTTTTATTCGGGATAGTGCGTCCGCGACATTATTTTCCTTTCCCGGTTTATACTTAATTATTAGGTTATATTCTTGAAGTTTTAGAGCCCATCTTATTAACCTGGGCGTTAGATTTTTTCCCGAGTAAAGTCTACCAACGGCCGCATGATCCGAAAAGACCGTTACTGGGGCTTTGCCAAAATGAACTCTAAACTTCTGTACAGCCATTAATACTGCTAATGTTTCTCGCTCCGTCGCTGTATAATTCCTTTGGGTAGCGTTTAATGTTTTACTAAAAAATGCTAAAGGATGCCCTTTCTGCATGAGCACTGCACCTATGGCATAGTCCGAAGCGTCGGCTGCAATTTCTAAATTTTCGTCACCTTCCGGGAATTTCAAGACAGGGGCATTGATGAGCGCTTCTTTTAACTTCTCAAAAGCTGTATTTGCCTCTGCTGTCCATGTAAACTTACTTTTCTTTCTTTTAAGTACTAACAACGGCTCTACAATATTAGCAAAATCCTTTATGAATGATCGATAATAAGAGCATAACCCGAGGAAAGAAGACAGTTTCTTTGCGGTTTTAGGAGGGGGGAAACTTTTGATAGCCTTTATCTTTGAATCTTGAGTTTCTATGCCCTTTTGCGAAATTTTATATCCTAAGTATTTAAGTTCTTTTGTCGCGAACTTGCATTTTGATGCGTTAATTGTTAAACCGGCCTCTTTTAATAACGAAAAAACTTCCTGCAAGTCCTTAATATGCTGCTCCAACGAACTACTTGTTATAATTATATCATCTAAATAAATTAAAGTCGATTTTCCTAGGACAGGTTTTAGAACAATGTCCATAGCTCTCTGAAATGTCGACGGGGCCCCACACAGCCCAAATGGCATGCGTAAAAATGCATAAGTTCCTGATTTTGTGATAAACGCGGTTTTATGTATATCTTCTGGTTTCATAGCTATCTGATAGTAGCCCGATGTTAAATCCAAAGTAGTCATATATCTCGTAGATTTAATCTTTCTAATTATTTCCTCAATCACCGGCAGAGGGTAAACCGGGAACTTTGTAATGCTATTTAATTTTCTATAATCAATAGCAAACCTCCAAGCTTTTTTATCAGAAGGCGGGAAATCATTCTTTTTCCTACATAGCACCACTGGACTCGCGTAATCACTGTTTATTGGCGAAATAATCTGATTTTGCAGCATTTCGTTTATATGCTCTTCAATAATGAGCTCTTTCTGTTTATCATACCTGTAGGGTTTGGCCTTACAAGGTTTATTGCATGTTAGTTGTATGTCATGGGTTACAATTTGACAATTACCCGGACGTTCTGAAAACAAATTTGAAAAAGTACTCACCACCTGTTGAATAGCTTGGCTTTCTTCAAGGGTCAAATGACTTAAATCCAATTCAGGTTCCTTTACCGGCTCCACCACCCGTCGTTGCATCTCCAGCGTAATTGCATTTTCCTGAAAATCCAATCTGGCTTTTGCGGACTTCAAGAAATCCATTCCCAAAATCACTGGGTTCTGTAAATTTTTCACCACGAAAAATAATATTCTAAGGTTTTCTTCTTTTATCTGCAGTTTTAATGATAATTTTCCGACACACTGACATGTTTTTCCTTGGGCGGCTATAATTTCTGTGTTTCTATTTTTAAATAAACGTAGTCTATGAAAGTTGTCATTGTAGAATTTGTAGCTGAGGAAGTTCCCTTGAGCTCCTGTATCCACGAGCGCTTCTACCGGGACTTCGCCGACCAGGACTTGGATGACTGGTAACTGGGAATTTTTTATCACAACCGTGTTTAGGTATCTTCTTGAGGGATTTTGCGAAATTTCAGGGGTCTGGACCCTCGCTTTTACAGGCCCCTCTAATCGTTTAAAGCTTTCTTCTGACCTTCAGTCTTCTGGGTACGCGGACGGTTTTTTTCGAATTTCTTCTTCGCGCTTTGACCTTCGTTCTTCGGTGACTTAGCTTGATAGCTCTTTCCTCCATAAGAGTATTTCGTCCTATCGGCCGCCAAGTTTGAGAACTGTCTTCTGGAACCTTGAGGATATGCTGCCATTCTAGATTTTTCCGCTATTCGTCGGTTTTGGAACTTGACCGCCAACTCGAAGAGTTCCTGCAAGGAGCTTGGATTTCGGATTTCCATAAAGTCTTGGACAGCAGGTAGTAATCTGGGTAAGATTATTTCAATTACCTCATTATCGGGTTTCTTTCCATACAGCATATTTACCAGCTTGATTTTTCGTAAAATGAACTCTGTTAACTCTTCGATGTTTCGCTGATAAAAACTGTAAAGTTCAGCTTCCAACTTTGCTCGGTCTTTCACTGTGGGAAAGGCTTTTAACAACGATTCTTTAAAATTTTCAAATGTGTATTCTTGACCTCCAAATTCTCCTACTAAAAATTTTCCAATATTTTTCCACCATAGTGCGGCCTGTCCTTTTAATGCAGACGTGGCGATGGCAACGTTTTGCCTTTCGGGCACAGGATACAGCTGGAAATGGCTTTCCAGGCCTTCTAGAAATATTCCTACAGAATTTTTTCCGTCAAAATTGACGGTTGGCTTGATAGCTGCCCTCATAGTTTGGATTAAATATCCGAACCCTTCCAACTGGTTAGCCATAACTTGCTCTTGAAATTCTACAGGAGTTTCCACCAAATTATCGGCCATTCGAGTTCGTGAGATTTTCGGGCGCCAAATGTGAGATCTCTCAGGCCCAACTTGTCAGTCACTGGGATAGTGAGTCACAAAAACGTGCGAAGGGGTTGAAACTCTTTTATTGTACTTTTTAAAATTACAACTGCGTCTACTCGACGCTCACAAACTGCGCCAACTCCGCGGTTGAACTAAAAGTAAGGTAAAACTGAAAATAAGAAACTAGATGAACAAATGTCAAACACTACCGACGAGGCTCTGAGATCTTAACTAACCGCGTTTTTAATTATCGCTGATATTCAACAAGATTACTGATTTAACAGTTGAAGGCCTAGCACTTCTGCAAAGCTAGGCACAAAGGCCGACACGCGCTGATCTAAATTCTACCGAGTAATCTCTCCAGCGTAGCTTCAAAGCAAGACCTTTACACGCTCGTTTCGTCTACTATTTAACTCAACTAGCTTCCGCTAAATTTGAATAAACTGCGCGTGCTACTCCAATTACATACTCTGGCACGGGCATTTCTAGGGGGAAAATGAAGGCTAAAAAGGAAAGGAATATGAACTTAAAATAAATGTTAGTTAAAATAAATATAAACCCTACAAGTGATTCCGAATTTAATAGCGATTGAAGATATTTGGATATGGTAGGCTCCTTTCAGCAATTAATAAAAAATATTGATAGCTTTTGAAGTAAAGTGCAAACCATATATATTTCAATTTACGCAAAATTCAGTCTTGTAGTGTCATTATTTTATCAGGAAATCGTCTATACTTTGCGATAGGGAGAGATTGCGGGAAACTGGAGTCGCTGTTCTATTCTGCTAGTTATGTAGGAAATAGTCGTTTAAATAGGTGAAATAAAAATAAATAAATCTCATAAGATTGGATTGCTTTGTTAATAGCTGGCAAGTAAAGATAATTGCCTATGAAGAAGGATGACTTTGTGAGAGGATCATCTAATTTCAAATGAGAACTAAATCACAACTCGGATACTAATTGGCAGCCACTAAAATTTCAAAGCCTTATTTGAATTAGATCAATGCATCGATTACTTGAGAAGAAATTTCAAGCATTCTCAACTGTGGTATGTTACTGGGAGACAAACAGCTAGAACAACGGTAAAGAGTGAATGAATTTCTTTTCTCTGAATCAATTCCTTATTTCTTACTAGCGGAGATAATTTCAAAAGCGTAGAATAATTTAAAGTTTTGCTAGGCGTACTAGGATTACTTTGTCTAATGAGAAATATAGAGAATTATAGGCTAAATCGATCGAAAAGCGACAGCAGCGCCTTTTCAAACCACTATCACACGAGCTCGATATACAATAGTACTGCAAGTCAAAAGCTATATGCGAAACATATGTATGCAACACCATATGTTTGTGCCCACTGAGACCGCAGCCCTTCCAGCATGATTAAAATGACTTTTCCATCATATGATTTAATCCCCAAAATCAAAATCCAGTGCTCTTTTCACAAGCAATTGTTAACTAAATTTTTTATATTTACTGTAAAATCGGCTCATAAATATCTTTTAGTCTGAAGAAAACGAAATTTGCAATTAGCCATGTAGCACTATTGAAAATCATGCCTTTATTCGAGGCAGTGTGGTGGCATGTTCTGACTTTTGATTGCGATGCAGTTCCAAAAAGTGATGCTTTCACGAAAAGCACATGGACAACACGAGGACAAAGGTCGTGAACACCATGCGAGACTATCTACTGCCCGGGTAGATCCAGATTTTCTTTCGGGATATGAAAATGCTGTTTCACATAAAATCGTACAAGAACATTTGGAGTAAAAAGATATAAAACGGTTACAGTGGCCAACATACATTTTTGTCGTTGATGAGATCAGCAACTCTTGGAATGCCCTCAGAGAAGATGTTTCTGCTAGCCGTAAGTTTCTTTCCCATAACTGTGACAAAGCAGCTAAGGCTGAGAAACGCTAGTAATTTGCTCTGAGCTCTATTCCTAACAGTTGAATAGCTGGCTACATGAGGATCACATAATATTCTTTAATATGCAATATATTACAAGTCTGTGTTTTTTGGAAAATCCACCTCTAACAGATCGTTTCTAGTTGGCAAGTATCTCTAAGATGACACGCCGTTATCAGATAATTCAAACCAAACCAATCCATCCATATTATTATCTAACGGGAGCTGTAAACTCCCTTTTAAAAAGAATATAATTCATTTGAGTACTGCTACCCTGGATCCCTCTGACTGAAGGAACTGATCATCATTACAACACTTGTGTTAGAACCAAAAATCAGACAGAATCACATGCATTTACTTTTAACTTTTTGATATACAAAATCAGAAATAAACATCTGTGAGTAACAAGAATTCTAAAAGCCTGCTTTTAATATATTTCAGTAATGAAGAAATAACTATGTTTAGCGACTCTGATTGCCGTACTGAAGGGCTCGGGCTCAAATCCCAGAGAAGGATGTTTGTAAATGCATAGTGTCTGTGCGGCATGTAGACACTCTAAATATGCCGCGAGCCGAAAGTCCTCTTCAAAGGTTGGTGACAGGGGAAGAGCGATGGGAGACCTCGGACACCGTTACCTGGGGTGCTCTTTCTCAATATTGGGGACGAAAGTGATCTAAAGTTGGGCTGTCACCTATAAGGAGCTCATGGCTCTTTCCAGCGACAGATGCATTCGACTCATTGCCACGATGAATGTCTTGGGCTTGTACTAACAAGTGAGTCAGGCGAGTGAGGTTGGTAATAACACTATAACTGAAATAATTATTTTTTAGGAAAATTCATATTCAGTTATGGCAGAACTTTAAGAATTATATATTTTATTATTACATGCTTAAATTTTTAGAGTAGTGTTTTACCTAAAAAATGTTCTTCACAGCGTTTATGCCCCTATTACTTCCAAGGCAAATTTATCATCTTTAAAACTTATTGGTGCACCCTTTTGCCATCGAAACATTAGTTTTATTTCTAAGAAAAGTTATGCGTACATATGAATAGATTTTAGAATAAATGAAAAATCTGTGGTTAGGAAAACCTCCGTTAGCAAAACTTTTAGACTATTGACTGGACATGACTGCGTTGGTGCTCATTTGTTTCGTTTTAATCTGTCTTCCTCACCTTTATGGGCTTTGTGTGATTCTGGACAAGTCATGGACGCTGTTCAGCTGGACGTATGCTGTGCACTTAAGATTTTGGACTGTATTGTAAAAAGGTATTGGAGAGCTCATTGCCTAATGACCTGATGGTCAATGACCAGGCATTTGATAGATAAATAAATAAATAACAAAACTTTAATAATAATAATAATAATAATAAAGATTTGCTTTCTACTTTGATGATAATAGAGCGAAGACACAAACCAAACAACGTTGGTTGACCTCCCTTATTCATTAATACAGCTGAAAATGAAACATTAACAACGATTTTCTCGAAATGTAATAGCTCATAAAGCTTCTTAAACTTCTGATAGATTACCTCTTTGTACTGAAATTATTCATGAATCCTTTTTAGCGCATTGTAACAATTAAACACTTAACACGTACTCTTTCATCCAAAAATTTCATCAGCGAGAGTCATAACTTCCAAAACGTATCCGAAGAAATTCTACATACTTCAGCATAAAATTCGGTATCGCTGTGGAAAATTACAAATGTGCACCTGCTTCAAGACTTTTAAAACTGTCACAGTTGAGCGGCATATTTGAACCAAAACTTTGAAGTGTTTATTTTGATAAAATAAATTTTATTAACCTATCATCGGACCTGTGTGCATTCAATCTCTTACGAATTCATACGCACACAACATTTTTTGGTGTCAGAAGTGGGATTAAATGCCGCTGACAAAGAGCGATGGATGAGCAATTAAGAGAGCTGCTAGCAGCCTTTGCAGCATTCAAGGAAGAGATGAAACCGGGTCAAGAATCCATTAAAGAAGAGATAAAAGACGTTCAAGAAAACATGGAAGAATCCGTTAAAGAAGAGATGAAAGCCGTTCAAGAAAACATGGAAGAATCCGTTAAAGAACAGATAAAAGACGTTCAAGAAAACATGGAAGAATCCGTTAAAGAAGAGATGAAAACCGTTCAAGAAAACATGGAAAAATCCGTTAAAGAAGAGATGAAAGCCTTTCAAGAAAATGTTGAAGCAGGTCAGGAGGAGATGAAAAGAGAAATTACCTGCATAATAGAAAACAAGTTTGAGGCTATCGAAAGCAGAATAAACGCTGTTGAAAATAAAGTTGGGTATATTGAACAAAAAGTTTCTTCTTTGAAAGAACAAAATAGAAGACAGATTTTCTGCCGTGTAGCAACGAATCGAAGGAAGATTTTCTGCCGTCCAACAACAAATCGAACAACAAATTGATGATAGGGCTTCCGCTGTCGTTACTAAAGAAGTTGACACTTTAAAGAAATTCATAGCAACAACAGAAAGCAGTTCTGATGGTTTTAAATTTTTATCCATGCCTTCTTCTTCCTCTCTGAAGCTATCCACATATGATGGGAAGACCTTTTGGCAAGTGTAGGAAGGATTCTGGCAAGGACTCTGTTTAGAAATGGTAACCTAGGGTAGATTACTGGTGTTTTGTGATACTTCAGGAGAACTTAAGGTTGAAAATATTTTCCTGGCTAAGGAAATCCAATTTTGAAGGCAAGTAATATTTTGAAAGGCTAGCAACATACGGTGTTGCTCTGGCAATTCTTGGGTCAGGGAGTCGATAACAATTCGATCAGTTAATTTCAATGCAGAACCTAATTTTAACTTTTGGCGGAAATATTGATCAACATCATAAAATTTATTGTAAGTTATTGAAATAGAATCATCAAAGGTAACACATTCTAAACTAGAAAAGTGTGTGAGAAATTTATCTTTCAAAAGATTCCAATTATCTATTTCAAAACACAAGCGAATAAAGAATGCTAATGCTTCTCCTTTCAGACAACTAGGAAACAATGCCAATTTTCCTGTTTCAGAAAGATTTTTGATACTACATTGTCTTTCAAAGAATGTTAAATTTTATTTGGAAAATGTTTTTATCCGCCAAAAATAGGACATGTAATCTTTTTTTGCCCACAGATACAACTTCAGGCACAATTTCTGCATATTTATTTTCTTGAGACATTGCAGCAGATTTAGATTTGTCTTCATTAAAATTCTTATCATAATGCAATAAATTATTGAATTAAAATTGAAAAACCAACATTGAAACAATACAAATAAATCATGAAATATATGACTTACTTTCAATTCAAAATACATTTTTAACTTGGAATTTTTTCACAAATTAAAACCAATAATCTAAGAAAATGTTATATGTTCAGATACCCAAGCAACTAACGAAGAAATTGCTCACACACTTTGTCGATGATAGAAAGCGAGCACACTTCACTAAGATGATCGACATAATGATGCGATATATGATTAACTTTTAATCTGCAGTTGACGAATAAAACAAATTCGATATTATTTCGCTTCTAAAACGCACCACGTTTCACTTAATGCTGCAACACTGTTGACTTTTACAGAGTACTGGAAGATAATTTTCTTATTTTTTTATTTCCTGTAGGAGAAAGTTTTGCTAGACTGAATAGTAAAAATAACATTCCGTTTTTAGCTTGATGCATAAACTCTTTTCACTGATGTCATAATTTTTCGGTGCTTTATCCATTAGAGTTCGAAACGGCGAGATGATATGAGATATCCTCTGTCTCGTTATCTGGACACCCCCCTAAAATAGTGGATCTGGCAGATGACTTAATTCGATGCTTAACCGAAAGCTATGAAAGTGTTGGTAGGGGTTAGTCAGTTCAATCCCACAGCTACTAACATCTCCCACGAGACTAACGATCTGGTATTTTATTCTACTTGAAGCACCCACAGAGGCATTTTCATCATGACTGTCGAATAAAAACGGGCAAACTATATGTTATTCTGGGATAACAGCGTGAATTGGAGTTGTTAGATTATCTTCATGCATTTGTGACACAATGAATCTAAGGAGTTTAGTGACAGTTGTGAGCAGTTGGTGCCACCTTTGTGTAAAATCAATTTGAGAAATTTCGGGCATTCTACAGAAGCGAAAATTCACTGTGAGTGATGTAATTGGTACGTGAAAACGTCAAGGCACTGAAATTGCAGAAAAACAAAGTGCCAGGCCGAAATATTAGTGAACGCAGCCGTAGAACTCTGAAAAGGACAGTGAAACAAAATCGCCAAGTCCTCGTTAGTTGAAATCACTCTGGAGTTCCAAAGTTCATCAGACGTTAGTGCTGTTAGTTCATCAGGGCTGTTCATTTAGAGTTAAAAAAGCGTGGGATTCCAAGGCCGTGCAGTCGCTCACACACCACTCCTCAGGATGCGAAATGTCGGTTGCAATGATGCAAAGCTTACTGTTGTTGGACTGTTGAAAAATGTTCTTTGTGATGAATCTCGCTTTGTAATTCTGATCTGGCAGTCTGATGGACTCAGTTGGGTGTGGCTGATGATGCCCGCGAGAGCGCTTCTTAAATGACTGCCATTATGCCGAATGCAAAGTTTGGTGGTGACAGAATCATGGTTTGAAGGTGTGTTTCATGGTTTTGCCTTCGTCCCTTAGTTCCTGTGGTTGAAAACATGAACTGAGAGATATTTGAATACATTCTGGACAATGCTGCTCTTACACTCCGAAACTATATGATTTAGACAGCAATATTTCGGGGAAGGCCATTTCTCTTCCAGCAGGATAACTGCTCCATTCACACATCGAGATTGGACAACCATGTTTAGACGAAATGGATGTTCAAAAACTGGACTGGCCTTCTCAGAATCCCGATCTATATTCCTTACAAATGAGAGTTTGAACGAATATGAATTGAAAGTCCTTTTACGACGAATTAGAACGCAGAATACGTAGCCAGCCAAATTGATCACCCTCACTGCCAGCACTCACTTCGGCTGTGATGAAAGCCTGGAAGTCAACTCCTATGGCCACCTATCAAAAACTGGTAGAAAGTCTCCCCAGACGTGTGCAGGCTGTCATCGATGCAAAAGGGAGACCAACATCATAATAATATATGCCTCAGGACTATCCGAGCCCGTACCATCGGGTGTCCGGATATTTTTGGCCAGAAAGCGTATATGTGTATATAATAAATTAAGTTTAAATTAAACTATGAAAAAAACTCCATGCCTTGCAACTAATTCTTTCATTATCCTTTTGTTTAAATTTTGATCAATTTCGGAATGTGGTGCATCGGGCGGGAGGAATCTAATTAATATTTAAATGTATAGTGTTTTCGATTTTTAACGCTTCGCTTGAAGATAGCAAAACGGGTAAGTCTCCTTTGATAATTTAGTAAAATGGAGCGGATGATGCTGAATAAAAAACAGCACATCTATGTGCTTCTGTAACTCAAATTTTTCACAATGTGGAGGACTATTTAGAGGAAGAAAAATAAGAAAATTGTTTGGAATTGTTAAATAGTAAAGAAATAGAGCTACATGATTTAGGTGAAAAAACACAAAACTGGAAAAAGGTAACTCAAAATTAAAGTCAGATACTAAATTTCTATGAAATATGATAAGAAATCAATAATAACGAAGTCTAAAATAATCATTATTTAAATAAATTCAGTACTCAAAATGTCAATATGAATTTAAATAATTTATCTTTGGAAGTCGAAACCAAAATCCAGATTTGATGGTAAGGATATTTACCATCTGAAAGACTGAATTATCAGACTGATAAAAAGGACACATCGTCAGTTCCGAAAAATGATTCACAAACTAAACAAATACTGACTACAAACATTCTTACTCCTAAATCAGAAGAATTTACACAAAACAGGTCGTTAGAATATTTTATATTTACAGATTCTCCCGATAACAAAGAATCTATCGCCATTTTAATTGGAGCAGATTATTACTACTACGTAGTAATGGGACACATCAAATACTTTAACAAAAGCCTTGTTGCAGCGGAAACTATTTTTGGTTGGTGTTTGTAAAGACAAAAATGTGACAATAACGTCTATTTAACTTTTAGTGTAGTTGTTGGAGAAGATTTTATGTTCGAAAAAAATAACAAAATTCTCAGCCTTCGAAAATTCAGGACTTTCTGTTATGAAAGAAAACTTCGATTGAACTGAAAATGAAGTCATTAAATATAACGTCTAATAGCTCCCTTTATGGCTACAAAGTTAGGTTGCCTTGAAAACGTTACACATCAAATCTAAATAATAAGGAAGTCGCGGAATAAAGATTCAACTGAGAAAACCATCTGAAAAAATTCCTAATATTTTTTAATACCGAAACATAGTAAAAGATAAGCTAAAGCAAAATATTGTGGCACCAACTGCAGACGTTTAAATGAAGAAGACATCGTATTTTATTTACTACATACGGTAGTTATGCGCGAGGATCGAACTACGAGCAAATTACGTATGGTGTATGATGCGTCATAGCATGCCCCAGACTTCAGTTCTTTAACTGAAGATTAAATTTTATTTCTGGTTACATGGTCGGTCAAATTAATATCCGGATATATTACAAATCTTATTAAGATTCAGGCATAATCCTAGAGCTTTCACTGCAGATAAAGCGAGCCCTTTTACAGATTCTCATGAATGAAAAGAATCGAAACGCAACCAGGTTTTTCTTATCCGAATTCCCTACTAATGAAACTATTTCTTCTAAAAGGTTCACTAGAGTTTCGTTTGGAGCAAATAGCAGAACGCTTCTGTTGGCCGCAACTATCAAACATCAGCTAAAACAATGAATTTTATCCTGCAACTGTTAAACTTTTGAATGAGAACGTACGTGTAGATGATGTGATTGGAAGTCAACTGACAGTCAATTAAGCACTAACTACAAGTCCAGGATCAGTCCAAAATTTTAAGGAAGCGAGCATGCAGCTTCACAAGTGAGACACTAAATCAAAACAATACATGAATTGTTGATAAAAGAAAGCATCGTTTCGGTTGAAAATTCCAAATTTTTTTATAGAGAAAAATTACCCATTTAAGGTCTTGGATATGGGATGGGATAATTCAAAAGATTTGCTACATTTTGACGTTCGAAGCCTGATATCCGTCACATCTAAACTAATAGAAACAAAAAGATTTCTCCTAAGTATTGGGTTTGGAATGGTATGACTTTTCACTATTAAAATAAAGTGCTTAATATAAAAGACTTGGTCGTCACAAATAGACTGAAATGATCCACTACCTTAAGATTTATCCTTTCAGTGGAGAAAATGGTATTAAGAGCTGCTCAAATCACTGAATTTTTCATCCCTCTTTACTTTTTCATACTCCAGAACAGAGTTTCTTAAACTGTGGGTCTCGGTACCTGCAGCAGGGGGTCGCCAAAAATTTTAGCAGTTTTGATATTTCTTTAACATATTATAATAATCTTACAATTACCAAATATTATTACAAAATATATCTGAAAATAGATAAAGATGCGACAATACAGACAAAGAAAATACGAAAACGTTTCGACGCGTTCTTTTTATAATATAAACTTCCATTTTACTTGCTTTGCACGTGACGCTGTCATTTCGTCTGTTACTTATTTAAGGTTTTTCACATTGTACTATGTCTTAAAATTAGAAATTAACACTAATGGCCTAAAACTGCAAGAGTATATTACAGTACAAGTGAAAAAATTGAGAGTTCCACTCACGTGTGTGTCGGATTTGCGCAATGCTTATGGGATCCCACAAAATTTTCGTTAATAGTATGGGGTCCTAGAGTCGCGAAACTGTGGTAAAAACGGGTCGCGACTAAAAACGTTTAAGAAGCTCTGCTGTAAACCATTGAAAATGATAGATAAAACAGAGGCTTATCACCTTGTACCTTGTCATTTGGAACTTTTTTGAATACCGTGATTTTCATAATCAATCAATATCTATCGTTGGTCGTTATACAGTTCTAAACATCTTTCAAATTTCCGATTCAAATGATCCAATCGTCTCTTGGCACCTATTAAATTATCATTTAATTCCTTAGAACCACGTTTCCACAATAACCAGACTTCGTACCTCCCATCTTTGTAGCATACAGAATTCTTAAAATGTGTTATGGCCGTAGCTTCCTCGTCTGAGTGTACACCTTGGAGGACACCAATTCGTTTTAACTCCCAAAATCATCAACGCGATCTCGTGTTACAATGACATTAGGAATGGCTTGGGGACGCGGCAGGAATAGAACCTGTCACCCTGTCACCATCAATCTGAAAACTGTCTCAATTAAAATGATAAGTATTACATTTACATGTTCGGCTCAGCTTTTCCCCAATAGACGGCATTAGTTGTCCACAAATAAAATGTTTATGTTTATGCTAAAGAGACGAACTGGTGCCATAGGGGGGGAATGAGAGCGCTTGATGAATCGGAAGTGTTAAGACAGACTTTTTACTCTTGTGTAAAATTATGAATAATGAAAGGCGATTTTCGCCAACTGTGATGCGTAGTAAATCTGTTCAATAAAGAAGGAAAGAGGGGTAAGTAATCCCCTTCATATTTTTTATTTCATTTCTTATTCATTTTTAAGTAACTGAACATTTTGAGAATATATATGTATGAAATGGAAGTAACTTTTGTTTTCGAACCTGAGGACACAGCTCCACAACGGGTAGTTGGGAGTTATTAGTGTCTAGTCATAACAAGTGGCGAGCCAGCCAGGATATTGTAGTTTTTATTTGGACATTTGCGATATTTATTTTGTTATTATATGAGAAGAATTTAGTATAGGAAATGGATAAGATATGTAAAAAACGTGGTCTGTTGAGAACTTCGTTTACAAAAACTGTTACGATTCTAAATGAAGAAATTGAAAAGGATAAAGCAGACCACGGGATTTTAAATGATAAATTCGCGAAACTAGAAAAATTAAATAGCGAATTAAACGAGTGTAACGAAGAAATTTTAAACATTCTATTAGAAGATGAGACAGTGACAGAGAGTGTATTAAATACCGAATCCGAAAAAGCGGAAGAATATTCTGATATATTTATTACTATCAGAAGATTAGTAAATCAGAAGTTAGGTATTAATGATTCGTTAGGTCAAGTTAAATCAGAATCATCCAGCGGAGATGATAAGAAAAAGAAAATGAAACTTCCGAAAATTGTCTTAAGGAAAGTCGATGGTGAACTCTTGAATTATTTGCCTTTTTGGGCACAATTTAAAGAAATCCATGAAACCGGAGACTTAAATGATTGTGAAAAATTTCATTATTTATCACACTCTATGTTGCTGGGTAGTCGAGCTAAAGAGTTTATTAATAGTTATCCGATTACTAGCGAAAATTATGAAAAGGCAATTTCTGCATTAAGAAAAAGATTTGGCAATGTGGAACTGTTGACGGAAGTTTACGTAAGGGAATTATTGAAATAAGTAATACAGAATGTAGGAAATCAAAAGGAAAAGTTACCGCTTAGCAAATTGGTCGATAAGTTGGAAGCGTATTTAAGAGCATTGGAAACCATGGGCATTAATCCCAATAATAACGCTCAGTGGCTTTTTCCACTTATCGATTCGTGCTTGTCTGAAGATCTTTTGAAGGCATGGCACAGGAGTTCAAGTAGGTCAGAAGACCCGGGAGTGGAAACATCTGACGAAGCATTCCACGCATCGAGCCAGACTATGCGTCTCGGGCAGCTGATGAAATTTTTACACAAGGAAGTAGAAAATGATGAGCGTGTGTTATTAGCTCGCAAAAGTTTTCGTAGCTTAAATTCTGCAGATTCAGCAAAGGATAAAATTAAGAAAAATGAGAAACGCGTTCCAACGACAGCGGGTTTTTTTGTGGGAAAAGAGGTTAAATGCGTCTTCTGCGACAAAATTCATGAAAGTAAAGATTGTCTAAAAGTACGTTCTTTACCTTTAAAAGAAAAATTGCTATAGTTAAAGAAAAAAGGTGTTGTCTAAAGTGTCTCCGCCCTGGTCATATTGCGAAATTTTGTAACAGTAAAATATGTTGTCATGTTTGTTCTAAAGATCACTTAGTGATGCTTTGTCCTCAGTTAGCACATCACAAGGATAGGAAAAAGGGAAATGAGAAAACGGGTGATTCCCCCCGAGGTGTTGCAGAGTACAATAACAAATGAGTGTTCCCCAGATATAGCTCTTATGACATTAGAAGTAAATATTATAGGTGATGAAACAAAGAGGGTACGAGTGTTGTTAGATACCGGCTCTCAAAAAAGTTATATCCTGAGTTCTACTGCCAAGGAGTTAAATTTGAAACCTGTTTCCACTGAAAGTTTAGCACATACTTTATTCGGTGGAGCCTACATTGAGGCAAAGCCTCATCAGAAATTCCATATTCGACTTTGTAGTCCAAATTCAAAAGAGATTCTTGAACTAGAATTTCTGGATCAAGAAATTATTTGTGGTAATGTTCCTCGTGTTCCCAAAAACTTACTGCTGACTGAACTTAAACAGAATAAAATTTGGTTATCCGATCTAGGGGCAGGTCCCACAAAAATCGAGTTATTAATAGGAAGTGATGTATATGGTCGACTTTTGACAGGAAGAATCAAGCAGTTGCAGGGAGGCCTTACGGCAGTAGAAACTAAATTAGGTTGGACAGTTTGTGGTCCGGTTGAGAATTCCGCCCAAGCCGCTTTACCCGTGTACACACAAACCTTTAAAAGCAACTTCGTTATTGGGGAAATGAAAGTACAAGAGCTTTGGAAGTTGGAGACCATTGGAATTATGGATCCAGTGGAGACATTATCCAAGAAAAAAGAGGAAGAATTAGCTTATGAAATCTTCCTGGAAGAAGTAAAACAAAACGTTGATGGTCGTTACAGAGTGAGTCTTCCATGGGTTCATAATAATAGACCAGATATTCCTTCTAATCGACATATTGCGGAAAGGAGACTGCTGAGTACTACCAAGAAACTAAAGACTTTGAATAAATTGGATGATTACGATAAGGTTTTTACAGAATGGTTAGAAGAAGGTGTGATAGAAGAAGTACCAAGAGAGAAAACAGACATAAAAGGGCACTTCCTTCCCCATCACCCTGTAATCAAAGTAAATAGTGGACTTTGAATAAATTGGATGATTATGATAAGGTTTTTTCAGAATGGTTAGAAGAAGGTGTGATAGAAGAAGTACCAAGAGAGAGAACAGACATAAAAGGGCACTTCCTTCCCCATCACCCTGTAATCAAAGTAAATAGTCTAACTACAAAAATTAGGCCGGTTTTCGACGCATCTTGTAAAATAGGTCGAAACACGTCTCTCAACGACTGTCTTTTAAAGGGTCCGAATTTCATCGAACAAATGCCAGCTATTCTGCTGAGGTTTAGGGAAAAAGCTATAGGAGTTGTTTCGGACATAAAACGGGCTTTTCTACAAATAGAGGTTAAACCGGAAGACCGAGATTATCTAAGGTTTTTGTGGTGGAGAAATGAAAATCATATTCAAGAGTTTCAACACAATAGAGTAGTATTTGGGGCTACCTGTAGTCCGTTTTTGTTGGGAGCCGTTATTCGTTACCATTTGTCTACCGTTTCGGAAGAATGGAAAAATTTTGCAGAAAAACTCTCTCAATCCTTTTATGTAGATAACTGTATTTCATCTGTAGAGAATGAAGCTGAGTTGAAGGACTTCATTGATAACGCTACCGAAATTATGATCAAAGCCAAAATGGATTTAAGGATGTGGGAATTTGGACCATACAGCGAAATCAGCTCTGAATTTTCGTTGACGTTTTCTGATACGGAAATTAATTGTTCAGTTCCTGTATTAGGTCTAATGTGGGACAAAGAAGATGACAGCTTAAGAATTAGTTCCAAAATAGAAATGAAAAGTTCTAAACCCTCAAAAAGAGAAATCTTATCAGTGACGCAGGGTATATTTGATCCTATTGGATTCCTTGTCCCTGCATTACTACCAGCTAAAATATTGATCCAGGAGGCTTGGATGCTGAAATCAGAATGGGATGCTCCTCTCCCAGACCATATCAGTCATAGTTTTTTGAAGTGGTACGACGATATTGAATTGCTACAGAATATAAAATTACCAAGAAGGGTAGGATTTGGAGCTCGAAATAGTTGGACACTGCATACATTTTGCGATGCGAGTAAGCACGCATACGCGACGGTGATTTATTTGAGATGCGAAGATGGAACGAAAGTTTCAGTGCAATTGCTCGGGGCTAAAAGCCGATTGTCACCGTTAAAGAAAACTATACCAAGGCTTGAACTTTTGGGTTGTGTTGTGGGAGCACGACTTTCTATAATGATTTTAGAAGCACTTGCTCTTTCTGATATCCCGGTATATTTCTGGGCAGACTCTACTACAGCACTAGCGTGGATACGAAGAAACGACGAATGGGGAACCTTCGTCGGAAACAGGGTTAGGTAAATCTGTAAATTAACAGATCCACATCAATGGCATTATATTCCAGGCGAGTTAAATGCTGCGGACCTCCCATCACGAGGATGTAGTCCACGTCAACTGTTAGAATCGAGATGGTGGGAGGGACCAGAATGGTTGCATAAAGAGGAGGTATACTGGCCTGCATTAACGGGTCAGACAGATGAAGAAGCAGTAAGAGAAGAACGAAAGAAATGTGTCAGTTTGACCAGTCTCATTGTAACTTCAGAAACAAATAACTGGTACTGTAAGTTTTCTCAGTTTTCAAAGATTGTTCGAATTCTGGGCTGGATGATAAGATTTGTGGACAATGCTCACAAACGGACAGTTTCGAGGAAAAATATCCTTTCAGTCATGGAAATTGAAAAGGCAAAATTAAGAGAGAAATATTTTGTAATCTCAGCTAGAAGAGCCATTAGAAGTGTTATAACCAAATGTATTATTTGTAAGAGATTTAATTCGAAAGCATACACGACTCCCCCAATCCATCTACCTTTGGACCGTGTTCGTGATGCAGCCACTTTTGAGGTCGTTGGTATCGATCTCTGTGGACCTCTGTTCTTAAAGAACAGATCTAAAGTATGGATCGTCTTGTTTACTTGCTCTGTCTACAAGGCAGTGCATCTAGAACTAGTCGTATCGCTAAGCACAAGTACTTTTTTACAAGTGTTAAGACGATTTATTGCAAGACGAGGACGACCGTCTACCATCTACACAGACAACGGCACCAATTTCGCAGGAGCGGACAGTGCGTTGAAAAGTTTAAATTGGCATACAATACAACTTTCTACTACAGATGTGAAACCTCTGATTTGGAAGTTCATTCCCCCAGCCGCTGCTTGGTGGGGAGGTTGGTGGGAGCGACTTATTCGATCAGTCAAATCACTTCTGTTACGAGTACTAGGAAACTCTTCTGTGAAATACGAAGAATTATCTACCATTTTATGCGATGTGGAGGCACAAATCAACAGTAGGCCTCTTACATATATTTCGGATAGTTCATGTGATCTCCTGCCACTTACCCCGTCCATGTTTTTACAGAACATTTCAGATATAGGAATACCTGATCTTGACACAATTGATCGAGAAAAACTTCAATTACGATTCAAACATTGTCAAAAGTTGCGTGATGAATTACGAACTCGTTTCCGGAAAGAATACCTGGGCCAGCTAGTTCAGAGGGCCGGTGAGAAGAGTCGATCTCTAAAAATCGGTGACGTAGTACTGGTTGGCCAAGATAATGTTAAACGGCAGCATTGGCCTTTGGCCAGAGTGGAAAAGATTTTCCCCAGCAGAGATGGTTGCCCTCGGGTAGCCCAAGTAAAAACGAAAATCGGAATTTTGGTGCGTCCTATAAGGAAACTGTACCCATTAGAGATTTCAGAAGAAGATCCGATTGTGCAGGCCATTCCTGAAAGACTTTCTAGATTTGGCCGACGAATAAAGACTGTGCAAAGACTAAATTTATCCAAAGACTAAAACACTGAACTCTAGACTTTTTAAACATTTTCTTCATTTTTTTCATATATTGTTGTTGCTACTGGAAAAGGTTTTATGTACACTTATTAATTTTCTTTAAATTTTGTATCTTTTCATATAGATAGTAGGGGATTGCTAATTTTCCAGTTTGCATGTTGTAAGTAATTGTATAATGCAGTGGTAAGTTGAGTTTTTGATATCTCACTTTGTAATTGATTTGTTACCACTAAATCAATGGTGGGAGGATATTACATTTACAAGTTCGGCTCAACTTTTCCCCAATAGATGGCATTAGTTGTCCACAAATAAAATGTTTATGTTTATGCTAAAGAGACGGACGAACTGGTGCCATAGGGGGGAAGGAGAGCGCTTGATGAATCGGAAGTGTTAAGACAGACTTTTTACTCTTGTGTAAAATTATGAATAATGAAAGGCGATTTTCGCCAACTGTGATGCGTAGTAAATCTGTTCAATAAAGAAGGAAAGAGGGGTAAGTAAACCCCTTCATATTTTTTATTTCATTTCTTATTCATTTTTAAGTAACTGAACATTTTGAGAATATATATATGTATGAAATGGAAGTAACTTTTGTTTTCGAACCTGAGGACACAGCTCCACAACGGGTAGTTGGGAGTTATTAGTGTCTAGTCATAACAATAAGAGTTAGGCCCTCAACTGGATTCGGTTTCCCCTTCATAGTTCGTAAAACACGTCACCTCGCAGAAGAAACAACAATTTTTCGGTAAATAGAATTTAGGATTTAGCATACTTTATGTTTTCCGACAATTTTTAATTTTTTATATTTATTTTTTGAACTGGAACATTCTCAGCAATTTCTGGTAATATTAAATTCGTGTTCCTTACTAAAGGATTCTTCGCCGTTAGCTACGCGCGTACAAATTCTTTCCAGCATTCGGAAATACTGTATTTTTCAATCCAGTTAAATCTGCCCTACACCTGGTCTTTAAAAGCCTAATAAATCAGCTGCGTCCTCAGTTATAAGGTTAGGTTAGGTTAGGTTATTCGATTATGGCAAAGCACACGAGGGCTATCTGCCTAAAGGGAGGGATGCCTTCGTGGAGGACTTTCTAAGGGAAACTGGCTCGTATACACGTTACACATGGCGAAAACCACGAAAACGCCCATGCAGCCAGCCCGTTCGCGGGATTCGAACCTCGGACCGAACTACCAGTGTTCAGCGTCTTTACCGCCCGGCCGCTCCTCAGTTATAAAATTTATTTGCTTGTATTAAGTGAATAAAAACAAGAAGCATTTTTAATTGAGCCATCTGGCTCCTGTGATTGCGCAATACCTAGTTTCAAATTCCCTGTCTTCTCACCTTCGTTGGCCCCAACTGTCAGTAACAAATTTATTTTGTCAGTAACAAATTTTTTTTGAACGCGAAATTCTCTCCATGTATCATTGTACTGTGATTTTTTTTTCTTTCATTTGTTACATCTTAAATGAATTTCCTTACATTAGACATTGTGTGAAATCCAAGAATAACATAGATTAAATTTCCTAACAATCTCTTACCTACATTTGAATCAATGAACATTTTACATCTGAAAATGGGGCTGTGATTCGGTACGTTCTAACATACAATTATTTTTGTCGTTTTTTAATATTAGAGTTTTGAATTTCGGAGTTAATTCCCGTTTAAATTCATTTCCTCCCATACCTTTGTTTACGTTTTCCGAAGCTTGTCAACTTTTGTTTATAAATCCTGGAAATTTTTCCCAGTTCTGCAATGCAGAACCCAATTCCATTTCGTATAATTTACGAGTGTCAATATCTATTCGTTGAAGAATTACATATATTAAGATTACTTCTTAAAGAGGATTTATATTTAATTCCAACTATTTTAACGATCGCAAATTGCTTTCGATTTTATCTAGCATCTGTCTTATATTAGATGGGGATTCGCATTTAACTTTAGAGCAATTAAATATTTCATCAATATGACTCGTAATAAGCAACCGTGCGTTTTCAAAACATTTTTTCATTGCCTCAAATAAGCTATTACATGCATCATTTACCGTAATTAGATGTCTTGCATTACCCTTGAATGCTGATTGCAGATAATATAATTTTTGCTGTTCTGACAACTGATCATTATTATCAATTAATGCTATAAACTGTGATTTGAATGATAGCCATTCAGCACATAAACCTGAGAACTCGGGAAGATTAATTGACGGTAATTTTACTTTACAGCTGCGAGAGGACGGACTGTTTTTAACATTTGCAATAGAATTTGGATTGAGAAGTTTTTGGAAGCTTACTTCGCACGTTCCGAGGTCAATTTGCAGTTCATCAAGGCTTGCTTCGAAGGTTGGCTAGTCAGCGTCCGAAAGTGTGCTGTAGCATTCCTTGCGCAAATCCTCTAACTAGATCGTAATTCGTCCACTGCTTGAAGCTTTTGAATAATATTCGTATTATCCACTGGCACTTCAACAGGCATCATTCCGCATGGATTTCTAGGACGGAAGCCTGCTCCGTGGCGTACTGTCTGCTGTTTAATATATCCCCATTTTCTACTAAAGACTGTTACATGCGGGAGTCATTTTTTCGCTATTCGTTTCGCCTTTCAGTTTTAAAACAGTTCGAACTTCATCGGATCGACGTTGAGCATGTTTTGTGATATCCGTCGAATTAGTAGACTAATGTGATTTTCACAACAAAAACTTTAATATAAAGAATTATTTACAAATACAGTTACATAATTTCGTATCAAGAACTGAATATACATGCTCTCTTCATGGTTGTTCAGACGATCTCAACTGACCGAGCGGCTTGTTGCCACAGAACTTCAAAGAAATAAATGTTAGCGGAGAGAAGAACATCAAATGCGTAATAACCGTAAATCCTACATTTATCAGCACGTAATCTTCAGATTCTGAGAGCGACAATGATGAACCAAATCTTAAAACTAATAACAAATTTCAAGTTCTCCAAACCGATAATGAGTCAATGAACTTGGATGATACTGAAGATAACCCCCCCCACCCACTTTTAGCCAATACGTGCCCCGATTCCAAAAACTACAACGATTCCAAAAACTACAAAGAAAAACTTCCCTACAAATAAAGCTCAAAAAAGTGGAGTTCCACCCATAACAGTGAATAATATTATTAAAGTCGATGAATTTCTTGCAAATTTAAGTAATTAAACTGGAAGAAAGATAATGGGCACTCTTAAAGGAGTCAGACTACAAACTGAGCCTCCTGATGCTGACTCTCACAGCTTTATTCGCAAAGTCATATAACAAACACATCTTAAAGCTCATATATTTCTTCTGCCAGAAGAAAAAATGATTAAAGTCGTAATCAGTGACTATAAACCCAAACTATATTGTCCAAGAACTTCCTAACGAAGGCTCTACCATTAACCATATCACAATCATGAGAAACAAAAAAGAAAATAAGCCAATGCCTCTTTTCCTAATTCATCTTCCTAAGACTGAAGCATCAGAAAACATTTATCACATCAAGCACATCGGGTATATGAATGTCACTGCTGAAACTTTAAAACAAAGGCCTGGCCTTTCACAATGCTATCTTGCCAGCAATACTTCCACAGTTCACTTTTATGCACCCGTAACTGGGTTTGTGTGTGTTGTGGGGAAATCCTGAACCTAGAAACTGCCCAGTTGACAAAAATAAGCCGGCTACTTGGTCCACATCCAGCTAACTTCTTCCAGTATCCAGCTAGACCCCAACAAACCAAGCAGAAATTCACACCCAGCATTCCACCAACCAAAAATCCTTGGAATTTACAAGACAGCAACTTTCCGCCTCTAAATGAAAACGTGGATTCTCCGGAACCTGAAAACTTATCTCCAACTTATCTGAAACTCCAACCACAAGCTCCACTTTTTCAGACTTATTTAATTTGGGTTCATTAAAAACAATATGGACTGTTATTATAGAAGGCCTCAATACTATGAAGAAGCAAACCTCGCCTATAGACAAAATAGGTGCTATTGTGGACATTCTTGACAAAATTAGTAATTGCGTTTAACATGCCACGCAGTATTAGTCTGAGAAACATCAAAATTCTTTCATGAAATGCCAACGGCCTGTTTAACAAAAAAGAAGAATTTGGTGACCTTCTTCTGGAACTGGAACCTGACGTAATTCTTATTCAGGACCCTCATATGAAACCTGCCCTAAAGGTGCTTTACGCAAACCATTCAACTTACTGTGAGGACCGAGAAAACGGACGCGGAAGTGGAATCATCACTTTTGTTAAAAGGAGCATCCAACATCAACTCGAACAAAATTTTTAACTCTTTTAAAAGTAATGCTATCGAAATTCAAATTGAGCACAAAAAATTCATTATCTCTAATATCTATATACCTCCTAATTATAGTCCCATCATTTCTGAAATTGAACATCTACTGGATTTTAACTCACCTGCTTTAATTGGAGGAGATTTCAATGCTAAGCATCAATGCTGGAATCAAGGAGCTAGGAATAGAAAAGGATGATAAATTTTAAGCATGTTTCAAAATAAAAATTATACCATTCATGCCACTGATGAACCTACGCATTACGGCTAAAATTGCTCTTCTGTTATTGACTTTTTTCTCTCCAACAACCTCGACTGTAATTTCCAAATTTCAGTTATTCCAGCTCTCTCATCTGACCATAATCTCATCCTTCTTGAAATCAGCATTAATAGTTACTTACCTTCACTGGACAGGAGTATTGGTGTCACAGACTGTAAAAAATTCACAAAAATAATTTCAGATACCATTCCTGGAAATCCCAAAATCATCAATGAAGACGATATTGAGTCTGAAATCAAGACGTTTACCACCTATATTCAACATGCTATCAATTTCTATACCAATAATTTCATCAGTTCCCATCCTTTTCTTCGTCTTCCAGCCAGCATAAGACAAAAAAAATCAAATGCAAAAATCGTATTAGAAAAAACTGGCAAAACACACAGGACCCGAGGGTCAAAACGCAACTGAACGCTCTTCAGCGCGACATCAAAAAGAACATTAGTAACTTCAAGACACAACGCTGGCGAAAGTTCCTCAACTCTCTCGCAACTGAAGATAGTTATCTTTTTGACATTGCTAAGAAATTTAAGAAACCCTTCAAGCAAATTCCACCACTTCATGGTACCAACGGAATGGTTTATTCTGACGAAGATAAAGCTAACACCTTTGCAGATATACTAGAAGAAACGTTTACGCCCAAAATCACCCCTTGCGACAATAATCATATCTCCAAAGTTAATGAAAGTGTTAGTACCTTCTTAAAAATCCCAGGTCCTTTGAACTTTACATTCCTCTCCACGCCTAACCTGGTTGCCGATTATATTAGCTCTTTAAAACCCAAAAACGCTCCAGGTGTTGATGGTATTTCTACCAAAACGCTGAAACATCTTCCTATCAATGCTATCACTTGTCTTACTAAGATTATCAACTCTATCATCAAATTCTCTTACTTTCCGAATATATGGAAACGTGCCATCATCGTCGTCTTCCCCAAACCGCATCAAAATTCAACATTTCCACAGAACTATCGCCCAATTAGCCTCCTCAACCAACTTTCTAAATAGCTGAAAAAATTATTCCGTGTCATCTTAATCAAATTATTCCGCAAAGCTCCTACATTCCAGAAGAACAGTTTGGCTTCCGTCATCTTCATAGTACTAATCCCCAGCTGCTTCGTGTCATCAACTATATTACTGATGGTTTCAATTGTAAGTTCCCAACCGGGGCCATTTTCCTAGATATTGCGAAAGCTTTTGATAGGGTCTGGCACCGGGGACTTATTTACAGACTTATCAAGTTGAATTTCCACGATCATTGTATTAGACTTATTGCTTCCTCTCTCCAAGATAGAAGCTTTGCAGTGAAAGCTGGCAATTCTGTTTCTACCACGAGAAATATTTTCGCTGGAGTGCCTTAAGGATCAGTACTTTCACCATATTTATGTAACATTTACACTTACGATATTCCTAAAGACCCACTAATTACCGTTGCTGTTTTCGCAGATGATACTGCAGTTATGACCCAAGCTTCTACAATTACTGCTGTCCAGCTCCTTCTTCAACATTACCTCAATCATCTAGAGAAATGACTCACTTTTTGGAGGATTGCAGTTAATATTGAAGAATCAAAAGCAATTACTTTTCGTAAAAGACAAACAAATTTCACACCACCCAGACCTCTTCTATTTGATGTAGAATTTGACTGGGTTGACGAAGTCCAATATCTAGGAGTCATTCTAGATAAAAAATTATCTTCTCAGAACCATCTCAGGGAAACTGCGAAAAAAATTAATATCAGGCTTGCAACTATGCGCCCACTTCTTGGCAGAAGACGTCATATGCCCATTTCAAATAAACTCATGTTATATAAATCTATACTTCGACCAACATTACTCTATGCTAGTCCTGTCTGTTGCCACGCTGCCAAAACACATCTTCTACACATAAAAGTTCTTCAAAACAAAGCCTTAGAGAGATTATCAACGCGCCATGGTTCTTTCCAAATTCGTATATCTACCGCGATCTCAAACTACACACAATTCACAATTTCTTCTATTCTGTTCTCATTCATCCTAACAACTGCATCAGCTACCTTAGATGTTCTCCACTTACCAGAGAAAAACACAAATACCCATCTTACATTCTCCATCTCTTAACGTCTGTTACCCATACTTGACTCTTCAATTCATTGATTTGGACCTCCTACCAGCAACTCACCTTATTCGTCGACTGATGGCGGCCACTTCATTTATACTTTTTGTCCATACTGATTATTTTGTTCTACCGATGCTCTTCACCAGATGCAGAGTAAAAGGAAGCAATGCTTTCTGAAACTCTAATTCATATATGAGAAGAAGAAACAAATCAGCAACCAAAGGTGCTGGGTTGTACTTCATCCACTGATGCCATTTGCAATCATAACCTTTCAATAAATAAAAAATACCTAACTTTTAAATAAATACTTGTTAAAAATATTTAAAATATCATTTTTAAACGTTAAAGAATAAAATAAAAAACATAAATTCATTCCATGTGCCCCAAACATGAAGTTGATTTTGACAATTGTATCGGAATAAATTTAAACAAGCATCATTGTATTCTTCAGCAGGGATAATGAAATCATCTGCTGGTAGAATAAGAAAATATATTTCAGCGCGAAAATGAATGTAGATTATATCAGTGTTTCTCTGGTATCAGAGGGTGGTTTAGAACGAGAGAAAATTAATCGTAAATGTTATGATTCTAGTTGGCATCACTGAGACCGAAATATAAGGGCTAAATCACATTGGTCCGTCCAATTCTTTGCTATGCTGCTCCAGCATGGATTATTGCCACAAAGAATCAACTCCATCAGCTGCAAATAGTGCAAAAAAAATTCTTGCGTATCATAACTGAAGCTGATTATCTCATCAAAAACGAACTTTTGCACAGGGACTTAAAGTTTGAAACAATCACAGACTACAAAAAAGGACTAATGAAAAATGTTTTACAAAAGCCGTCCAATGGTATTATGTTAATTACTCGCAATTGTTTTAACTATGAGATTCGTTTTAAAGATAGACACATCAGACCACTCGCTGCTCATACCAATCTGTGAGGCGACCAGAACTCTGTTATCTTGCTCCTCGGTCGGTGGTTGTCTTTACTTTCACTATGTCTTATCTCAACTTTGGTTGTGTTTTGTAGTATTAGGCATTTTATCTTTTGAATCTGGGTTAACTTTTGTTGTATTTTGCATTGTAGCATCACTGTATTATATTTTATTGTTTGCATCTGTATATAGTATTTAGCTGCTGTACTTTATTATGATGAATGCTCGTTTTTAGAACTTCAATGGTTTTTTCTTCACTCTTCAGGTTTTGTGATTTTGTCAGATTTTTATTTCGGTCTTTTTAGGGCTCTCTTTTTCTTTTCTCCTTTCCTCCGATTTCACTTCCGAGATATCTCCACGTCCAGAGTTCACTACGCCATGTGCCTTCGGGCTTTATTTCATGAACCGGCAACATTGCATCTGCAGTAGCCCAGTGATAATAAACAATCTAACATTATCTAAGTTCTTCAATACACGATATCGGTCACATTTGCTTCGGTGCAGAGCGCTTCAGTGCAACTGCTTACAAGGGATAAACGAATTATGAGTAACTACGATTACGAACTATGAAAAATATTACAGAAGTGTCACTTCTTTCATCGTAAGAGGTAAAGGCGACTTAAGTAATTATTATTCAGCCCGGAGATTCAATTCATAAAACCCGAACACGCAGATTTACATTCAAACTGGAGTCGAAACCGGAGAGGTGACAACTGGGGTCATACAACTTACATCAGTTCTAGCTTTGGTTGTGTGTTTATATGAGAATATTGCTCTGGAATTTGACCAAGATATTAATCTTGCTTGGATTAGAGTTTCGGTTGATACCCTTGGCAACAAAATGTAGCCTGTTGTTTGTTATACACATTTCCTGCTCATTTCGAATCTATTTATAAATTTTTTCCATTACCCAGGGTATTTATGTAATAGGAAGAAGCAGAAAAAATATTAAGATAAATGTATGGGGAAAAATTAATGTTATAAGAAAAAACATTGTGGATGACTGGGGTGTTGGGGAATTGAATTTCATTTTTGCAATCATCCTATAAAAGTGGATAGGAATGAATATAAGTTGTACATTTAATAAAAAATATGTTGACTTTGCTCTAAAAACCATTGTATGTTTATAGAATCTTCAGAGTTAACAGAATTTAAGAAGGGGAAAAAGAGACGCAGCTTCTTGTTTACGAAGAACCTGCTTTCCGCAAAGAACGTGAATAAAGTTTCTAATAGAAGATAAGGAACTCTTGCCTTTTGTATCTTGGTGTAACCATAATCTTGGACAAAAGTGTGAATGCAAACCGCATTTATATTATTTGATACAGACGCACACTATATCCCCAGTGGCGCAACTGGTTAGCGCGCGGTACTTATATGATAGTGCAAGCGAGATATGCCGAGGTTGTGAGTTCGATCCTCACCTGGGGAAATCCTGTTTTTGCTCATTGCATTTCTTTTCCATCTCATGTAAGAACATACTAATTCTTTATTCTGAAATCGAAAAATCGTATCTTAGAATATTATAAAGGCAGTTTTTTTTATATTTTCAATTTTATTCCTGAAGGTCATCCTAGCAATAAATTTTTCTTCGTACAGAACTTAATTCAATAGGTTTTATATTATTTACATTTTCGCTATTTGCGACGTTAGACAGAAATATTTAACACCAAATTTTGTCTATATTAATTATCAATATTCGGTATTATTTCAGTCATAAGACTTAACGTATTAAATATGACATTATTCACTCTTTTTAATAATGTAAGGGCATATAAAGATCCAAGTAATATAAGGATCCAAAGAATTTGGAATCGACATTTCTAACGTCAAACTAACCATGCGTTTAATTTACACTGGTGTGCAAAAATTAAGGACAAAATCGAAAAATTAGCATATCAGCTGAACGAAGAGGCAGAGCGGACAGAAAGACCAATCAGGAGATTAAGTAAGGTGATGTACGCTAGCACATGCGCAGATCTGCAGCTAGACGTAATGTGAGAGTGTCTGAGTAGTATAAAGCATGTTGTCGGTGTAAGATCAGTATTTCTGGCAAAGAGATTGCACACCGTATAGCAGTTAAAATCACACCGAGTTGCTGCCTCAGCGAGAAATGGCGAATAATCAATCTGTTAGACGACATCTGGATGCTTTTACCCGAGGTCGAATCATTCGGAAGTTGGAGGAAGGCCGCAGTGTGACAAGTGTGGCTGCAGAGTTCGGAATTGCTCACAGCATCGTTTCACGACTTTGGAGACAATTTCAAACTACAGGAACAGCTATCCGGGGGTTTAGTAGTGGTCGTCCACGAGGAACCACACCCGCAGATGACCGGTATATTGCCTTACAGGCCAGAAGAAACAGGCGGCAGACAGCGGGAGAAATCGCTAGACACACGACACAGGCGACTGGACGACCGATATCGCGTTTTACCGTGGCCAGAAGACTGCACGGTGGTGGTCTGTTTGCACGACGCCCTGTACGGTGTGTACCTCTAACGCCTGCCCATCGGAGAAGGCGTTCTCTGTGGTGCCGGGAACACCGGAATTGGAGAGACAATGAATGGGGACGAGTACTCTTTACAGATGAGAGCAGATTTAGTCTGAGTTGCGATTCTAGACACATACACATCTGGACAGAGCGGGGAACACGCAATAACCCCTTCAACATCATCAAAAGGGACTGTTTTGGAGGTCGCGGAGTTCTCGTTCGAGCAGACATAATGCTTGGTAGCCGGACCGACCTTCATATCTCCCAAGGAGGTTCGTCACCTGGGACTGCTATTGTAACGAGGTTCTTCTTCCTTACATGCGTCTTTTCACAAGGGCTATGGGTCCTCAGTTCCTCTTCATGGACGACAACGCTCCACCTCATCGCACAGTTACTGTCGAAGAGCTGTTGGAGAGTGAAGATATTGAACACATGGATTGGTCGGCAAGGTCTCTGGATCTAAATCCCGTCAAGCATGTACGGAACTTACTAGGGAGACCCGTGGCAGCACGTAACTTATCGCCAGTAACGATTCCGAAACTGCGATTGGTGCTACAAGAGGAACGAGCAGCAGTGTCTCAACAGCTCATTAACAACCACACATCCAGCATGCACAAATGATGTCAGTCAGGGGAGCAGATGTTCCTGCCTAGCCAGTCAGTGGAGATCATATCCCCTATTAAAGACCGGATGTCTTGCTGGACACCCATCACAGGGATGTTTCGGCCTTCAGTCGCATTGCGCTCCATGCTACTTTTCCAATAAAGCTTCTTTTTATACCTCTGATTTCTCTTTTAGTAAGTGTTGCTAATATTACTCATGCCCTTACGTATTAGGGATCTTACGGTATTAAATGTGTTGATTTGAAAAGCTTTTGTACAAAGTCATATTGAAAAAACCGTCTCGTCCTTAATTTTTGCACACCAGTGTATTTCTGTGAAAATGACTTTTGGAAAGTCTAACATATATTTTGCCTTTTGCTCAATATATGGGCTGACATATTAATCGAACAGGATCATATTAACTAATGTCAAGTTAGGAATGGAAATTGCGTCAATTTGGCTCTCGAAATATACAGATGTAATGTTTAAAAACCTCATTAAATGAAACGGATAAGTAAACTACGACCCTTGTAAGCCATTAACTGTTTAATTTTCTCATTATTAAATCTTCTATAACATAAAAAAGTGATCGCAATATATTAATGTGCAAATCTGTTAACGATGCAAACTTTATCTTGAAGATGTCCATCAGTACGTTCACTGATGAGGGATTTCAATCAAAATATGCGCTTGTTATGCATATTAAATGAACGTATGCGTTTCGGTGACAGAGATTTCTCCCATTCGAGGTAGCTCAAGAAGAGTTGCTAAGTGCTACTACCTCCGACACCAGAAAACTTGAACACTTTTTTTTAATTATAGATACAATTTGTTTCTGTTTCAAATTAAAAAAAATAAATAAAATGGAAATTTTGAAGCTTAGGTTATTCTCAATTTGTTACAAAATAATTATTCTTAAAAGTAATATCGTTACAAATTTCGTACGTAAATAATTTTAGTGAAATTATACTTAAAGCTATAATATTCCTTTTACATAAGACAGCATGGAAATCTAAAGAAACGAAAGTCTGCCGGAGAAGTAAGAATACAGGGGCACGTCCATTTAACATTCAGTAAACGGCTATCTCGCTAAATAGGCGAGATATCGCCCAGCTGTCAATGGTTTTTGGCGTCTAATTTTTATCGCCAAATTTCGGGAGAAATCGTCAAAGGCGCCAATTTTTGTGACATTATGGTCCTATCTTTGTATAACTGTAATAGGTATGTTTATTGAATAACTGCAATTGATGCTATATGTAGCTGTAACCGTATCCGGCTCTAGTATGTCTTCCAATAATTTTTAAACACCGAAGGTACTAGAAATCTTTCTACGGCCGAAAGGAAACTGCATAAGACAGGGCAGAGCATCAGTTACTGAGTTGTTGTAGTTAATTGAGACCTAACTTCGGAATACTGAGATTCGCCTTTTAGATGCGCTTTGCACTGCGTTGTGTTTAACATTCTTAGTAGTTTGAAGTGTAACTACTGATTGTGCTCTGTGATGCTGTGAAGAGTTGAAAGAATATTTTTGTGGAAAGTTCCAGAACAGTGTTCCTTTCGCTAAAATAAATTTTATCAATTTATTTCTATCATCAATTCTGTGTGCATTCAATCTATTACGAGCTTGTACGCACGCAACAATTTTTTGAATCAGAAGTGGGATTAAATGCCAGTTACAACAGCGATGGAAGAACAATAAATACAGCTGGAAGCAGCCTTTGTTCATTTAAAAGAAGAGATGAAATCAGGACAATAATCCGTTACAGAAGAGATGAAAGCGTGCTAAGAAAGCAAGCCTAAAATAGATTGACGGAGCTAAAGAAGAAATGAAGAGAGAAATTACTATTGCAACAGAAAACAAATTTTCCACACTACGGAAGGCAGAGTAGAAACGGTTGAAGACTAAGTTAGAGAACATAAAAAGAAAGAGTATCTACTGCCGAACAACAAATCGAAGAAAGAGCTTAAGCGGTCCAACAATAAACTGATAACAGGGTTTTTGCTGCTATCGCCAAGGAAGTAGAAAGTTTAATGAAATCCATAACGATAGCTGGTCGCAGTTCTAATATATGTCGTCCCGGCCTTCTTTAAAGCTATCCACATATGATGGAAAGACCTCCTGGCAAGTGTACAAGACACGGTTCTCTATAGTAACAAACGCAAATGGATGCAATTCCGAAGCTAAAGCTTGTCATCTCGCGGCTTCTCTGAGAGCAAACGCAAGGATATCCTACAAATTGTTTCCGAAAACTCTCCGGTTAGACTTCGAAGCTCTGTTTGGTGCGGTGGAGCTGCGCTTTAGAGAGAAGGGTTTAAAAGACTATAGCAGGCTTCCGTTAAAATCTCACCAAGAGAAGCCCGCGGAAGTACTCCAGGAGTTCGCCATGGATGTTGAAAGGCTGTCTTATCTCGCTTTCTTGGACTGGCCATCAGAAACAAGAAAATTACTGTTCCATTTTCGTCTATGTCATCCGAGATCCTGAGATGCAGAAAGCTCTAATAACGTCGGATGTCAAGGATTTAAAAAGTGCTTTAGCGCATGCCGTTAAATTTAGGACAGTCCAGCAACAACTCGTAGAGATCGCCACCGAATCAGAGCTCCTGAAGTCCTGGAGCCTGTGGATCAAGTGACTGCTCGTCTGGACGATTTAATCAGGCAAATCAATGTCTTGACGCGGAATGCGAGTAGTATACGTGTGTATACCAAGACGGTGGTCAAGGCCACGTAGGAAGGAACTGCAGACACCCCAAATAAGACTGCTTTCCAGCAATTATACCCAAGCTATGGAATTCCCAGCAAGGACCCAGGAAATAAAACTAGTGGCCACAATTAGTGGACGTTGCCAGATATTGAGAAGCCTCGTTTTAAAGCACCCCAGATTTCTGCAATGAGTAGCACACGGGTATATATAGCAGATATTATCGAACCTTGAATACTCGGATTAACTTTCTAAGGAAATATAATTTTTCTTTGGACCTGAAAAATAACGAACTGCATTCTGCCTCTGAGGACATAACTCTGTCCGGAATTGAAGATAAAGGAGTTAAATTCGTCCACCAAGTAATAGCTCAAGATGACATAACAGCACCAGCAAGAACTGAGTTTTTACTACCTGGATCCATAACTGAAAACAGAAATTTCCAATAAAGTGAAATGGAATATTCCAAGAACTGTAACACCCCGCGAGGAGTGTTAGTAGCCTTGGCACTCATCGACCAATCGGGGACTGCTATCCTACTATCCTGGTGAGATTTGTCAATGTCTAATAAGGCGAAAGTCATTAGGAAAGGTGAAATCGTTGCAGTATGTACTCCAGTGACCTGAGTTAAACGAAACAGTAACCCTCTAGACTGGAGTTATTCTAGAGTCTAGAATATGTGTCTTCGGAGACCTTAACATCGGAGTTATTGTAGAATGCGCAAATAAGCGAAGAAGAGAGGAACGCTACCGAACGTGTCATTCAAGAATTTCAAGATGTTTTCTGCCGCTCGTCTTTATGTAGGTCGAGCCAATTTGACAGAGCATAGAATTGATACACAGGATCATCCACCAATCAGGCAACATCCAAGACGTCTAAACAGGAAGAGGGAGAAAAACTTCTGAAGGACATGGGAGAAAGCAATTTTATCGAGCCTTCAGCAAGTCATTCGGCCTTTCCCAACGTCCTAGGACCTCTGCCAAGAGCTGCTGATTACAACAAATACATCCCCGTTGTCATTGATTATTTCATCAGGAGACCTATTCCTGATCAAGAGGTTATCACGGTAGCAGAGGTAATAATACAACACTGGATTTCTAGGTTCGGAGTGTCTCTTCAGTTGCATTTGCGATCAAGGAAGGAATTTTATCTCGGCTGTAATAAAAAAACTCTGTAAACTACACAGCATAGACAAAAACAAACGACACTTTTAGACCATAGTCAGACGGCATAGTAAAGAGCTTTAATCGAACAATCATTAATAACGTGTGATGGTTTCCAAAAACCAACAGGACAGGGAACAGAAGTTGCCTCTGTTCTTAGTAGCCTATCGCAGTGCTGTCCACAAGACTACCGGTTATTCCCCATCCCAGATGCGCTTCGGTCGTGAATTTCTACCTTGTGATCTGTTGTTTGGTCGCCGTTCGGATGCGCCTAAGGAGAAAACATTTAAGATCTCCAGGCACGGTTTAAGTGTTGCATAATTTTGCAAGAGAGTCAGTCAGCTTCGCGATGGAGAAGATGATGACCCGATCCGACATGAGAGTACAGGACTTCGATTCAAAGAAGATGAAGAGATGTGGGTATAGAATCCGATTCGAGGAAAACAACTTTTTCCTAAAGCACAGTCACCTTGAGACGGTCCTAAACAGGCTTAATGACGCCTTAGTTCAGATCCGTTAGTCATCAGATTTTAAGCCTAAATTCCGTTCATTACGGTAAGCTAAATGCTTACTATGGCCATCGTAGTCCCCATAGTGTATATAATGTAAATAGTGATTATGGTGATATTTTTATATAAATTTATGCATTTATTTTATCTATTTAGTATTTGATTTGATTTTATATTATTAAATGAAATTATTGTTTCAGTAGTGCATTGATTTTGATTAGTTGTAAGTATGGCTTTCCGTTCAGGGATTATACTGCCCAGAAAGTGCAGTACCTGGGAATGGGGCAACGTTACGAATTTCGTACTTAAGTAAATAATTTTAGTGAAATTAGTATTCTTTTTTGTATAAGGTAACATGAAAATCTAAAGAACCGAAGTTCTGCTCCCCCCCCTCAAAAGTAAGAATAGGTGCAAGTCTATTTAACATTGAGTAAATGGCTATCTCGCTAAATTGGTCAGATATCACGAAGCTGTCGATGGTTTCGCAACTAATTTCCCGCCAAATTTAGCAAGAACTCACTAGACTTGGCGACATTTTGTTCCGATCTTCCTGTATACTGTGATGGGTATTGTACTGTAACTGATGTTATTTAACCGTATCCGACCCTCATATGCCTTGTTGCCTGTAGTTGTACCAGTATTTTTGTGAAAAGTTTCAGAACTGTGAATTGTTTCTTTTGGTAAAATAAATGTCATGAAACTATCATCAATTCTGTGTGCAGTCAATCTATTACGAACCCGTATGCAAGTTAACAATATATACAGAGATGAAATTTTTTTTTTTTTTTTTTTTCCTCCACATAAATAGTCTAACTCTCAGTTATTTTTCATTTTTCTCAAGTGCTGTCCGAAAAGTTTTAGTCGATTGAACCTTCCACACAAAATAAAAATTAAAATAGAATTAAAACTTGAAATATATTAATAATTTTGGAAATCCTTTAGATTTTAACATTAAAGAAAAACAAAACAAAATTATGAACATTTCAGATTACTTTATTTTTAGCAATGATAAATATATCAATTGGCACTTTTATAGGTTCAACAAACAAAAGCTTTAGCAAAGTTTAATAGATACAATAAATTTAAATAACAAGGTGTACACATATAATTGCATATTAGATATTTCCCATTGTATTGGCATGCACTATAAATGACGATTTTATTCAATATTTGATTTATGAATACAAAACTAATCATTCGACAGTATAGCATACAACTGATACACAATTACTTCCCCAAAGTGTTGCAATATGCCATGGAAAAAATTTAATTTCAAATTACATGGAAAATAACAAACTGGTGGTTAATTATTGAATGCAAGCTAGCAATTCTGTTATTATAAATGTATTGGACATCAGCTGGTAAGTTATTCTCACAAAATTATGCCACAGAGAAGGGAAAATTATAGTAGCAGTTGGACAGTGTAATCATCTCAAAAACAACTACTAAATATTCTATAAAAAGACAATAATTATTTCCTTTCTTTACAGTACTAAATATACTAATCCAATATATAAGAAATAAAGCTATTAGTACAAATTTTGTGTTATTTTACTACTAATTGCAATGCTGTAATGAACTAGACACTGAAATTTTACTTAGAATTAAATTAGTCATGGTTTATTTTTGAGATTAAGGCCCATATCACACATGCATTTGTTTCACACGAACAACTGTTTTGGACAATTTTTCTGCCTGGTTTACTATTGAAAGAAAGACATGCGATTTTCCCCTTTCTTTCGAAAAAAATTGCAAGTTGTTCGTTTTCAATCAATCAGCTATCAGATTTGAATGCTATCACCTTGTTTGTAATGGAGAACCAGTGCCCTGTGTTAACCTCAAAGTGATCTGCGGTGATTGGCTGTTGTGACAAAGGAGAAAAATTGTTCCAAACAGTTGTTTTTGCGAAACAAATGGATATGTGAAAGCAGCCTTCCAGATCATTTCTTTTGTGCAAAACATTTATACACACTATGGTTATTTTTCTTTGGAGAAGTTTTGTGCAAAATTGATAAACTATACCTTTACAGAAAGAAAAAAAAAACTGAAATTATAAATACAATAGTTTCTACATACGGAAGCAAAAAGAAAATTAACAAAAATGACATTTCACATTTGATATTTATATATTAATATTAAAAGAAATTAAACTTGGACAGAATTGTGATTGGCAATTTTATACCATATTCAGCTGGCTGAACCATAATGTTCATGATATTTATTTTTGTTCTTGTTTAATTTATAATATACAGTATACAAATTTCATAGCAACTAGTATAATGAATAATTCCTTATGCCTATTTTCTTTTTGGTTAATGCTTTTAATAATTATGTTTTCTGCCTTGATTGGTACAGTGGTCAATGCTCCTGTCTGTTGTATCACTCGTTGGGCTCAAATTCCAGAAAAGGCATGGATGTTTATAAGCATATAGTGTATGTGTGGCATGGAGGCACTCAAAATACATAGTGAGCCCAAATCCTCTCAAGTGGTTTGCTGATAGGAGAAGAGGGTTGGGAGACTTTCAGACCAATTACTCAGGGTGCTCTCCATCAAAACTGGAACGCAGCTGGGAAAAGTCATACTGTCACCTCAAGGAGCTCAAGGCCCATGCCAATGACAGATGCAATTTTGCATTCCTTGCCGTGATAAAATTCATAGATTTGTTCTGATTAGGTCAGACAAGTGAGATAAACTACAACAACAATAATTATGTTTACAACTAATCTACAGATGTCCTTTTTCAGATAGACTGCAATAGAATGTTTTGCTATACTTATAATATGAGGGATAAAATTTTTATCAAATTATTTAATTCTGATCAAATGCATAAAATATATACAATTTTTTTAAAGTCACATAATATACTTAAAATTTTCATAGCACTGGATACCTTATTTCACATTCAAAACAATGACTACTGAAAATCATTTATCTGAGCAAAAATACAAATTTCTTTTCCTCTGACGTGAAATGAAAGTTCATAAAAGAAACAATACACTTCATTAAAATCAGCTAATTTTTGGCATAATTTTCAGCATGATTTAATATTACTATTAAGTCATGCAAAATCTTCAGTCACTATTTACAGTAAAATTACAATTATTTGGACACCATTTATCACACACTTCTTAATCTTTCTAAGCAAAGTAACATTAAGGACATTATTAATTTATTTACATATTTTTAATTTTATCAAGGATTTAGAAATGAGATTATTAGTTTTATGACCTACAGAAATAAAAATTATTTTAATTCAGTTGAAATAATTAAAACAAATTTTATTGCTGAAAATAATAACTGTAATTCCATTTATTTACCATTCAAAATTATTGTTATTTTATTGCTGAATATAATAACTGTAATTTATTTATTTACCATTCAAAATAGTGTTGGTGAATAAAAAAGATATTTAATATTTTGTTTTACAGAAATAAAAAAGATATTTTTGAATTGTATAATCTTTGCTGGAACAGAATATGTGAAAACTACAGACAGGAAGAAAAGAAAAAGGGGAAAAAAAAATTATATTACTTAGTATTACAATTACTATTTTGTCCTCTGTAGGTCATATAACTAGCCAGAAAATTTAATTATCTAGATAAGATGTGACCCATTCAGTTGGGATAATTGTAACTTTACTGTACTTACATTAAATTTGTATTTTTTTTTAAAAAAAACCTCCTTCCCTTAATTTGTACTTTGGTATTATTAGTTTTTTAAGGCATATTAAAAATGCCTGTTTTGTCTGAATCAATAAATTTCCTAAAATATAATCTGTAGAAAATATCATAAATCTGCTGAATAATGTAAAATACTTTTCATGCAGCTATTTATATTAAAATACTGCTTACTCATACATAATTCATTATTACATTACATCATTCAAAAAATGTAACAACATGCATTATTAATTTCTTTATAAAATGGCAGCATGTTCATAAGATATGTATTTAAGCATAGGAACCCGTCATCAGGAAACTGATACTTTATGATCAGAGAGGAAAAAGGTACTCTTGTTCGTATCTGTAATTGAAAATCTCAGTAAAAAGAGTATTAGACCCAAGAAAAATTCTAGTATATCGCAAAATCCTACCCCCCCCCCAAATAATTAAGTTATTCCTATTTGTATATAGGGGAAGGGGAAAATAAAAGGCACAGAAGAGGATTAGAACTTTTCTCATACAACAAATAATTTAACAACATAAATGAAGTTCTGAGAAAATTATCTAAATATTGGAAAAAATTTAGAAAATACCACCAAACATTAACAGCCACATTCTTCTAAATATGTACAAACGAAAACATGAAAACACTGATTAAAGGCAGCAGATTTCTGAATCTGAAGGAGAGAGGGAAAAAGCATTCAACAATCAGCTATTTACCATACTGGTTCATATAGCCTCATACATAAGATGATCCTATTTTTCTGAAGGTATTTTACATGGAAATAAAAGAGCTTATTTTGAATATTTTGATATCTATGACCTTGATGTGTTGAAGATATTTTATAAAAAAAAAGAAAATTAAATGGTCTAAAAATTATACACCAGAAATAATATATTTTCTGTAACATAAAAGTTAAGGGATAGGGTATAAACTATCTTTATACAGTTTTTATATATAATAAAGCAGAGATTTTCAAAAGTTCATTTTTAGATAAAAACTGTTTTGAATGGCTTGGGTAATAAATATGGTAGAGTTCAATAATATCAGAGTTCTGAATTATAATCACATCAAAGAGTGAATAAACAGCAATATCTCTTTTTTTTTTCTTTTTTCATATACCTTAAAAGAAAATAAATGGTTTTACAATTATAAATAATCAATTACATGCAAATTTGAGCTGAAATAAAATTAATGTAATCCTTATATATTCTAAATAAGAAAAAGTTCTACATTTGCGAAATTTTAGAGTTTAATATGAATACTTTTACTGTGAAATACAATATACAGAGAACTGAATATTAACCTCGTTCGAGTCCACAAATTATTTTCTTTTTAAGTACAGAAAATTATTCCAAATTGTTATTCCTTTTAAAAATAATGACATTAGATCTGAATTGAAGGAATTTTCAGATACTAAAATACTACACCTCTCTCACTTCAAGAAACATGAAAATAAAATAAACTTGTTAAATATTGATTACATATAAAATATTCAGTACATTATTGGTTCACAAAATATTTCTAGACAGATTTAGCAAGGACATACAGACTTTTAAAATATGCTACAACACAAAAGTTTAGTATTACTATCCCACAAAAATAACATTATATATATATCTGTAAAAATTTTACTGCATTCAGTAATAATATGCTACTCATATTGCACACTACAGTCTAATAAATATTTTGATTTGACATAAAATTAACACATAATTAAAGCACACTATACGCTATGCCATAAAAATATTACATGAAAATGCTAACAAAATGGTGATATATATATATTTTACAAATAACAATAATATCTTTAAAATGAAAATTACTGAATTAACATGGATGGAAACAATAGTAATAATTATGATCGCAGAGGAACTAAAATGCAGAAATATATTTTGTAAAATACTCTGTAAGCATATTATAAATATGAATAATTTATTTTAAATATTAAAAGATATCTACTCAAAGCTATGAAATATGATCTATATCTCTGATACACAATAATTGTTTCAAGTTCATTCATTATAGGCTAAATTAATACTGAGTTAGAAGATAAAATTCTCATTTATGTACTCTTATAGTTACTTAGTTTATTTCTCATAAAATCTATTTAACTGGTATTTTCTAAAGTAGAACTAAACAGTTTCCCCCCCATTTCTCTTCAACTACAAACTATCTCTCGTATTTGGACAGATATCTCAACATACAGTTGATATTAATTTTTAAGAACACCTCATAGCAAACACATGTAGAATAATGCATGATGCTATTAAGTAGCTTCTCTGGGGGGGGGGGATATATATATATCATGAGCATGTATCTCCTAATTTACATCTACCTTTAAAATTTAAATTTTTGGAAATGTATACTCATTTACTTTTCACACAATTTAATATTACTAAAAATAAATGAAGTAACTTACATTATGAATGGCAATATTTTACTCTGTAAGTAAAACTTCAGAGTATACTTAAGAGAGAGTTAACTGATTTCTCTCTCAATCTGTCAAAATCAAATAAGAGAAGAGAGAACTAAAAATATTTTCAATTTTGTGAATTTACATTTAGGACCAAATACATAATTAAAAATAATCACTGAAGTACACTACACATTATTTATATAAAACAGAACAATTATAAGTTATTGATAACTAGTACTGAATTAAAAGAAAAGTGTTAAGTCAGAAAAAAGAATTTACATCATAAGCAAAATTGCACAAATATCAAAACATTAAAAAAAATAATAATAAAATAAATAAAAAATTTAGAACCTACAGGAAGTAACAAATAAAAAATATTAAATTGTATATAGAGAGCTGTAATTAAATTCTACGTATGAAGTTCTAATTCAGATGTGAATTCTGGAGTATTAATGGTTTGCACAGTCAAAAAAAAATTAACAACTCGGCACTATAGGAAATACACACACTCATCTCTATACTGTAAGAATAAATTTTATTAATTATTTATGCTATGAATAATAACATCTGTATGATTTTAGTGAATTAATTTCTAACTGCAAAGGCATATAATACAAGTAAATGTACTATCAGACTACTAGTTTGCTTTACATGTTAAGCTACACTTTGCTCTATATTAAATCCTTTTTCATAGATTTAACATAGATTAACTTTTGAATGAGAATACTATCACATTACTCAGAATCCTAAAAGAAAATAAATATATATTTATAGAATGTTTTCTATTTAATATAATATTATGAAAGAATAAATTGTGACCACAGGTTCATATCAAGAATAAAAAAATATGAAACACAAAACTGTATACAAACATTATTTTAAAAATAAATATTTGGAAAAAAAATGCTCCCAAAAAAGCTCATGAACTTAAAGTAACTTATGTCAACCTACAAAACATTTATGAATTTAAAATTACAACTGACATCTAAGTCACTTATCTAAATGCCATAATACACAAAAAATTTAGGGAATGTAAACTTTTATATCACATAAACTGTAATCTTCAAAACCAATCCAAAACGTCTTATCTCAAAACAGTCTACAAGGTCAAAATGTACGCCTATTTAAAAAGAAAAGGGGGAGAAAGGGGAAAAGAAAGGAAAAATCTCATTACATTTTCTATCTAGTAATTAATTAAATAAAATTTAAAAAACCCACCAGCATGTCAATAAAGCTAACAACAATAACACAAAACTACACTTCTTCCTCAAAAAAATACAGAATAATTAAAAGTAAAAATTATGTTCAAAATAAACTAAAATTAACTGAAAGCACAAAAAAAATTATAAAAAAAGATTTAAAATAAAATGATTTCAAGACAGAATTTTAAAATATCAAAGGAAAAATTAAACAAGGAAAAAGATTGTAGTGCAATCACACAAAACAATAAAAATATCACATTGCAATAAAGAACTACATATGCTATTTCTTTTTAGATCAAATTTGATCTAAATAATTAGCTCAAACATACAGAACAAGCACCGAGTTTAGTAAAAAAGCCATTTTCTTTGCAACAATAGCATATGAATTAAAACTAAAAGCAAATTAAAAATGATAAGTTGTTTTAAGATGAATAATGGTGTAATATTGGGAGGGGATAGTTTTAACAGAATTCAGAGCAAATGAATAACTCATCCTAATTTCCTGACAGCTGGAACTCAACATTCTGATGTCTGTAATTGGTATCCCTCTTGTGACAGTTCAGGATTTTATTTTATTTTTTGTTTACTCTTACCGAACAGTGCGTGTTTAAAAAAAATATATTGTTTATTTTAAATAGTGCTACATAGTTAATTTTTATATAAAAGATGTCTTAAAATATTAAACAAAATTACCAAACTTTGATTAGACAAAAATAAGATGCTTAAAAAATACGAAATTCAATATCAACATCAATTAATGTATTGTCATTGATTATGGTGCAATTTGTCTAGCCATGAGGTGCTCCGTAAGTTTTAGGTAAATTTACAGCACATCTGCCCCCTTCTTTTTGGCTGGTAGTCCAGAAGTACAGATATTAGATCATTACATATTCTGAACTTTGTACTGTATTAAATTTATTTATGACCCTAATTATTCAAAATCACATTCTTATGATGTATATCTGTACATTAACATCTGACTATATTATATAACTTTAAATTTTATAAAAAATTAGCAAGAATTCATTAACAACTCTATGAAATATCTTAACTTGACTAGTCCTTTTAGAATCATTCTCAAAATTTTAATACAGCAACCATTCATCATTACTGAAAGAGAACTGGATATGTTTTAAAATTAGTAACTCTCATTGTTTAGTATTTTATTCTTCTTTAAAATTCCTTACTATGTGATCTTTTCTCATAACAACGATACAAATTTAATATTTACTTAATTTTTTTAATTAAAAGATATTTAAAAAAATATTCCATATAAAATAAGTAAACATTTTAGTGAGAAGCACAAACATTATAGAAAACTGATTTAACAACAAAACTAAAGAATTTTTCAGAAAAAATTAATCAGTTTCCTGTACCCAATACAACTGTTTACCAATTGTGATTCTTAATTGGATATGCATGGAATTCGCCTAACAAATAAATGTGATATAATGATACACATAGGCATATGTAATAACAGTTTAATATAAAACAAAATTAAAATATAATTTTTACAGTAACAAGATTCATTATGTACTTTTGTATCTTTGAAAGTGTTTGTTTTCCCCCTTAATTCTAACTGCAACTTTGAGTTAAGTTTTTATTTAATGACTTTCAATTTTAATTTACATTTGTTTGCTACTGTTTTTATACTGTCTACCTTTATCCTTAAAAATACTTTTTTATTATATGCATTATATTTTATATATATTTTAACACTGACAGCATTTGTACTCTTAAAAATTTAAAATAAATATAATTTCAATTAAGATCCAGCTGTTGCTGTAACTTAATAAAATTATGTCACAGATATTTGCAAGAATTTCCTTTTCACCCCAATAGATCCTAAAAATCTGTCATCATCATAAGCTTCTTTTCCTTGTCCTTAACATTTCTACTTTGATACATGATTCACATTAACAGATTTAATTCTTTATGAATTATTTAATTGATTATATCATAATATGAGAAATATATCAATATTCAGTTTTTTTAATTTTTAATTTTGAGTCCTCAAAATTTATTAGTACAAAAATAGCAAAGACAAGAAAGTTTCAAAATGGTATATCTGCAATAAAACTTTCTATTCTTATAAGGAGTTCCAAGGTATTAAATTATTCATAAAATTAGAAATCATGTAAATATTAAAATAAAAAATTAACACTATGATATAGACTAAAGAATTTTGTAGCATCTAAATAAAAAGTTGTTTTTTCTTTCTTTCTTTTTAAAGAAATATCAAATACATATCACAAATAGATATGTCACATGTGTTAATAAAAAAGTGGAAAGAAACTTTTTAAAAATGGGATTTCTTCCTGTGAGACAACATTTATACATTTTGATGTAATTTATATATTTTGATTTATACATTTTGATGTTTTCATTAATAGCAATGAACATTACACCTATTAACACAGGATAAAAAGTAGGAGGAATTTAAATTTTACTATGCTTAATTTATACACTTTAAAATTAAAAAGATTGTAAACTATTGTTTAAAACCTAACGATTGCAGAAACATGATTATGATTAAAATTATCTAATAACAAAAACTTGCTGTCAAGAAAAACAGGTAGAGAAATCATAAGGAAAAACTTCTGCAAATTCTAACAATATGCAGTAAAAACAAAACTTTCTTCTTAACTTTACTTGCTTTGTATTAGATAGAGATATTTCATTAAATGTTAAATCACATAAATTATGAACACTGCTGAGTATTTATTATGAAGTAAATATCCTAAAATTTATAGCAAAAAATTGCTACTAGATGATTAGGGTTCTAATTTGTTACAATACATTAAAGAACATTACAAGCGAGCAAACTACTTTTATTAACATTAAACTAATTATTACCATAAAAAACTTTATTACTAGCAGCTTACAATACAAATTCAATAATTAAAACAAACTGAATTATGTATATTAAATTGGTGCTTACATATTATCCTATTAACCATGAAAGTTGGCTAACATCGAATCATGAAAAGTGGCGGAGATATTATCAAAGTCATGCCAATCGTTCTGGTACAATTCTGAAGGAAGTAATGCTTCTTTACTCAATAAACAATCAGTATTCGATCCATTTCATTTTTTGCACTTTGTAAAAAGGCTTTCATCAATTTCTCTCATCAATCTCTCTTTCTTTCATCAATTTTTTCAGCCCTCCAATTTTACTGCAATTTCTGTTCAGAACAAACACAATGAATACAAATATGCCACAGGTAATTGTTCCAATTCTATTACTGCTTTGTTAGCCATATTCAGCAAACCAAATCATGTCCATTAATACACACTTCTTTTGATACTATGCTACACTTCTCCATAAATGGCACTAAACTGTGCTGCCTGGTGACAGTTTCATGGTCAGTGGGTTAATATACAAGTCCCATTAAATTATTAATACAACTTATTTTTAATAAAAAAATAATAATTAATGATTTTTATTCAGGATTCTTATCTTTGATGGCAGAACTAATGTGGATATGTATTCTTAATAAAAAATGCTTACTTGTTAAGGCCTAGTAACATAAATCATAGCACCACTAAACAAATCTGTTAAACTTTTTAATAAAAGAACTAAAAAATCCTAAACATATAGCACACTTAACAAACACAAGCAAGAAAAGTCCCAAATTTGTACAACACTAATAACATATATCCATACCATCTATAACCACAAATTATTTCTCTAAGGCACATCTAGAATACTAGTTAATTATTTTGGCACAGTTATGAAAATTTGTCTTGCATTAGGATTAAAAACACTCATCATGCTTTACTATACTTGTCAATACTACAACAAAACAAACATAAAATGCATCGTTATCTATTAAATTATATGGACCATTAATAGTACTCCAATAAGATCACTTTCTATGCTCTGCGTTTTCATTCAGTATAACATGAAACAAAAGTTTGAGAAAAATAAGCCTATTGAAATAAAGATTTTTTTTTAAATTGATTTTAGCAGAAATTTCAAATAAGCATTAAAATATAAAATAAATGGCAAGCACTTTATAACCTTCATAAAAGTTAAAGTAAATATCAGAAAGAATTCAGATTTAAAATTGTCAATATAAAATTCATATCATTACAAGACTCATACAATAATTTAACATAATAAGATAATTATAACATTCATAAGACCATACTGAAGTAACTAAGAAAAATAAATATTACTTTGATAACTTAAGCTCATATTAGCACAGAAAAACAAAATAATAAGATTTTCATACCATACAAATCATTATGTAAAGGCACTATTATGAGAAAATGTGATACACAAGTTTAATTGAAAGCACTGTTTTGGCAAAAAATAAAAAATAATTACATTATTTTTAAGGCTATTTAAAATATATAAAAATTAAATTATGAATTCTTCAACTTTGAATAAAAAATATAGCATATAAATAATTTAAAAATTCAAGCAAAAAAATCTGATAAATAAAAGACGAAAAATTAAAGCAGTACTTTCATTTATGCAGCAGTGCATAATCAGAAAATAAAGTGCATTACAAAAGTAAAAATATATACAGTTTTTAAGATTGTTACATAAAATCACGCCTTGAAGCATATTTATCTCTATCCTTTTCTTAAAACTTCTTAAAAGCTACAAATAGAGAAATTTAAGCCAATACACTGCCATAAATTTTAGCACCTGAAAGTGAAAATATGCTAAGAAACTTAAAAGAATAATTTAAAGCAAAAATTTATATAAGAAATTTTAATGAATTAAACTTAACAGAAATAAATATCACTGTAAAGAAAAAGTTTTTTTTTCAATAGCTATATAATTATAATGCTTATTTATTTTAATTTTTCTTCAAACAGTTATGAATTGATGTTTGACTTCATCAGTATTTTTGGTAATCTCTGATTATCCTCATCCACTTCCTGAAAAGTTGCCAACCCCTGGTGACTAATATTTTGCCAAGCTATGGCATGAAAAACAACAAACATATTAAAAAATAGCTGCACATTAAGAATTACATAAAACAACAACCAATTAACAAACTTAAAAACAGAAGAAATATCCATAATAAAACATATACTCTTTTTTTTTTCTGTTGTTTTGTCCATGTATATACCAATCTGTTCAGCTTAAAACATCAAAGAATTGCAGAAACACATCATTATGCACAACTGGGTACTGAACACATGTCATTCTACCCATGTACACAGTGACATTGTTTTTAATCCACTGGAAAACCCTCAGTCCCAATGCAATTTTTCACAAGGGTGGAGGGAAATCTACCAAATGCAAAAACAAACATAAATCAGAAAAATGACCATTGAATTCACTGTGTGCACTGACCATTGAATTCTCTGTGTGCACGTATGCACATCTCGGTTATACAGTTTAGGATAAATACAGTTTGGTGATGTCATGGGTTGCCTATTTCAGTGACAAAATGCACTGCTTTGTGAATACTTTTCAGGAGGTGCAGAAAATCAGAAAGTCCCCTATTGGTACACATAGTTAAGGCCATTAATATATGTAATTCTAGAAATTTAAATTGCTTGAAGTGTTTTACACAATACATAAAATACAAATCTTTCACCTATTGCAAAGATGCAGTAATTAAATCAAAGTGCACATATACTACAATAATCTTATTAAACGTATATATTTATTTAAATAATGCACTTGGGGAAAATGCAGATGAATTTTAATATCCACTTTAGACACTTCAGATGAAATAGTCGCTGCAACTAAAAAACTTTTTCTTATCTATATTTTTAAAAAATATGCTTCAGGTATTTTAAAGCATTGTACATAGTTAAAGCATCATAAATATTTACATACTGCACCATATAAATTAAGAAAAACATAGTTCACACATGTATATTAATATTGAAGCAATTAAGAAAAATTTTTTTAAAAACATACGAAAAATTCATGACAGTTAGAGCTGTACCACTGTGAGGATTTATATATAAAGCAATAGCATGGCAGATGATCTCACTTAAAACATGCTTTAAAAAAAAAAAAAACAGTGCAGTAAAAATAAACTTGCATATCATATCTACTCCATTTTCTTTAATGTAGCACTGTAACTTTACAATCACACATATTTTGATCTCTCTCATTGATTTTCAAAATAAAAATCTTTTCTTCCTCTACAGTAACAAACTACTTATTAAAATAAATACTACTATAAATTTACATGTAAAATACAAGTTCCAAAATTCTATAATCTGTGAGAATATATTTCTTCTGCTCATATCAAAATACTTCACATTAATAATAAAAAGTACAATATTAAGAACAAGATAAAGAAATAAAATTTCAACTAAAATAACAAAAGTGTTGCAACAAATAAAATAATTACAAGAAAGCACAGAAAACACACAACTTGGCTCTAGAATGTATTACAAGGAAGTTAAACTAGTTATGCTAGAACTTGAAGTTTTATCATAATCACCATCACATATATCCTGTTTAGACTTTTCAGATTTACCTGACACAAATAAAACAGTGCTATTAGCAGTATGAATGGGCAGACTTTGACTATTAAAGTTTTTATAATTTTGATCAGAATGACCATTAGAAGAATCATGATCTTTATGCACTCTTTCGTATCCTGGATCTGTGTCACTATCTGACCGCTGAACTGTTTCATAGCTATGATCAACTATATCTGAGCTTTTATTTTGCACGCGTTCATAACCAGGATCAGTTGCATCACTTCCTGTCCTAAGTACTTTTTTTATCTTTTCGTACCCAGGATCGGCTGCATCACTCTCAGACCGATGAACTTTTTTCACTCGTTCATAATCTGGTTCCCTACTGTCATCTAATTTAACTACAGTATAGTCTGAATTTGAATCACTGTCTTCAAAATTTCCTACGACCCTCACCGGTTCATAACCTGGATCGTTTTCAGAGGTGGACTGAGCAACACATTCATAACCAGGATCAAGAGAGTCATCATCCTCGACTGAGTCCTTAACAATTTCATATCCAGGATAATTTGCATCCCTTTGATGATTTACATCTGAATGATGAAAACCATCATATCCAGTTTCTGTGTCCATTGCACTTGCTTCTTCTTTAATTTTTTCATAACAAGAATCACCAGAATTATTTTCCTCATTGTATATTCTTTCATAATCTGGCTCCTCTACATCTTTATTTGAAACAGATAATGAACTATGAGTGCTACCACAAAATAATCTATTATTCTCATTTATGATATCAGAAAGGTTGGGATCAGCAGAATGTCTACGGATATGTTGAGAATGACTTGGTAAAAGGACACCAAGAGAAGCTGCTTGTAGTCTTCCTGCAATGGGAGGAGGAGCAGGTGGCGTTGTTGAAGCCCATGGAGATGGTGGTGGAGTCATACATTCAGGACCTTCCGCAGAAAATGAAATGTGACTCGGATGAGAAAAATAATCATCAGAATCAGAAATATTTATAGTCATATCAACTCTTTTTTTGCGCACTTTTGCATACAAGTCTTCCACTTTTTTGCGCTTTTCAGCTGTAGTTACCAGACTAGCACCTTCCGCTATATGAATGGTCTTTCGCTGTTTATTACTTTTTTCTACAGTAGAATAGAGAGAGGTAGAAGGATTACGAAGAACTGGAGGAGATGAAGGTTCTCCTGGATTTGAAATACAGCTACCAAAAGATGATGTTGAAACTGAGGAAGCTGCAAAGATTTCAAAATATCAATTTCATTCTTCAGAAGCAGCAAAGGAAGCATTATTATAAGAAATTACTTAATGTTGAATAATGTTTAATTGCATTAAAAGTGTAATTAATAGGTTTTTAATTTGAATAATTGTTTCAACAATTTACACGTACTTACATTCAAATACTGTGACATATGAGTAATTACATCTCATTATTCAATATTACAAAGACAATTTCTACAGCCTTTTTGTTTAGAACTCCCTGGCCAAATAGGTCTAAATCTCTAATTAGAATCAACATGTATACATTATACATAATTTTACTCTCTTGCAAAGCACATAACATAAGAGATGAAGATTAGAAATAATAAGAAAAAGGCATGCGTTTTTGAAAATTTTCATAAAATTATATAGCTTGTTTTACTGAATGTGGCAATTGAAGACTATCCACCTCATAAAATTATCTATTTTACCTTCAGCGATATCCCACAAAACAGATATTACACTTGATTAACTTCTAATATACTAATTACTTAGTTTCCAAGCCATTCATTTTCTCTGCTTCAAAGCTAAAATCCTGAAATTTTGCATGGTTTGTAAAAAATATAGCTATACACTGAATCATATTTATTATTTCTATGCCCAAAATTAACAGTTAGCCAACCCAGAAACACAAACTGACCCCAATGACACAATTTTGCTGTTTTAAGAGACAATATATATATACATGTATGTATATGTTAATGTTAATTTTTAAATTATATTTTCTTTCCAATGCTTTCAATATTGTCCAATTACTTGTACTACCTTAGGGTTTTGTTCGAGATGCATAATAGTTAGGATCTTCAAAGGAAAGAAAATATAAACATGAATTTAAATTCCACTTTTACCTTTTTTCTTAAAAAAAGTTTCATATATGTACATAAAAATATATAAATATATGTGTATATCTATATTAAATACATATATCTTTTAATTACATGTTTTAACCATTATTTTCCAGGAGGGATTTAATAATCTGATCAATGACAAGGCCTTCCTGTCTGTAAATGATGGCACACACATTTTTTGCTCTAATAGTTACGGATCAACTGATGTACTGGATTTGACATTTATCAGCTCTGGCTTATTTCTGTACTGTTACTGGAGAATACTTGACAATATAGGTAGCGATTATCTTGTAGAGGTATTAGGTTATTTCGAAGCAGGAGACACGAAAAATTAGCAATGCCTTTGCCGGGAATCGAACCACGGACCCCTCGGTTATGCATCGAGTGTGCTGACCACTACAGTATGAAGTCATGCAAAGAAGGTGGGAGAAATACCTTATATACTCCCTTTTAAAGAGAGACTGAGGTTTCAGGGACCCAATTGCCAAATCCCAGTGGTGGAGAACCATCATCCACCACCTTTTTAGTTCAGGCGCCAGTGTAGATTCATTAGGTATTTTGAAGCAGAAGTATTGAAAAATAAGCAACGCCTTTGCCATGAATCGAACCATGGACCTCTCAGTTACGCATCGAGCATGCTGACCACTACACCACCACGACATGTGAAGAAGGTGGGAGAAATACCTTATAACCTTCCTATTTTAATCGAAATTAATCTTAAGGTCAATCTCACTGATGTGGGGAACCTCTACTGGAACTTTAGGAAAGCCAATTCGAATTTGTTTGAATACATCTCTAATGATCTTAATTTGGAAAAGCTTATCTCAGATGACTTGGAATAGGAATAGTCCCACTTCAAGCATTTCACTTTCACAGCTGCCAAATCTTCAATTCCTAGAGGAAAATGTAAACAACTCTATTCCTTCTTTGAGCACAATTCAAACCTCATCCAACTACACATTGGCAAAAGAGCTACACACTTGAAAGGAACTGCACAAAATGGCAGTTTGGGCAAAACAACTGAACTGAACAGGCTGAATGCTGAAATTAAGAAAAATTACATTTTACATCAAAAGATTGAACTAGGAAATTCTGTGAGAAAAGCTACATTACATAACTTCAAACCCAAAAGTATGGAAACTGGTCAAATTAATTGATTACCTGAAGCCCCATAATGAGGAAACTAATACTATCATTACAAATTGCAACCATGTGTTGATTGATGGCTGAGAAGGGGCAGAGGCTTTAGCACAGCATACAAAAGTAGGCTTGTTTTTAGTGCTCCTGACAAACATCTGGCCAGAGTCGACAGGGATTAAATAAAATCTTGCAGAGACAAACCGGCAGATAATCAGCTTTTCAATGTTGATTTTGAGTTTTCTGAGTTAATTTATGACCTACAATATGGACATCAACAAATCACCTGGACCAGATGGCATTCATGACATTTCTTATCCAACCTTCAAATTGGGTAAAGAAATCTGGTAGCCTCCAGGACATAGGAAATCAGCCATCATTATTCGCATTTGTAAACCTAACAAGAATGCCAGTTTTACAACAAGCTATTGTTTTATCTCTCCTACCTAGATCACTTGTTCACTAATGACTTGTTGTCTCCAGAGCAGTTTGCCTTCTGTATGGGCCATTCTACTATTGACAAAATATTGTACTTCACCCAGTGTGTCAAAAATTATCAGAATCACAAACCAATAAGACACACCTTGGTAGCATTCTTCAGCCTAGCCTTTGATAAGGTATGGAAATATCAGCTTCTAAATAAATGCTTTGGCATTTTTAACATTAAACATAGAACACTATCTTGGATTTCAAACTTTCTGAATCATCAAACTTTTTGTGTCAATTTTCAATCTAATCTATTGGGCTATTACAAGATTTATCAAGGAATCCCCCAGGGCTCCATTTTCAGTCCCACTCTACTTGCTTTGTTTATTTCTGGGACTGAAAATGCACTAATAGGACTTGTCAAATAGGACTATTTGCTGATGATGTTGTTATGTGGTGCAGTGATTCTAATATCAGTGAAATGGAACTGCAGTTGAATAGATCCTTAGTATCTATCTAGGGTTTGCAGATTGCCACAAAATTATCTTCAGTTCTTCTACGTCAGCAGGTTGCTTCTTGACTAACAGGCATCTATGTAACTACTCTCCTGAGCTCTTCCTAAATAGTATTTTGGCTTCACATTGGATCCTGAGGTGAACTGTGCCAAACATTTCAGAAATTAGCCGATAAAGCAAGAGAGATACTTAGGATCTTAAAATATATTTTATTCAAATAGTTGCACCAAATATTAGAGACGTGTTTTATATTTAAAGAAACTGTTAGTCCAAAGAGGCAATTTGCCTTGAAGGACTATTAATTTCGTTTCAGCATTTTGCATTGAAAACTATAAACGGCAAATCACTTTTCAAATTGTTGCCACCTAATATTATCGCCCTACATTATATTTCAAGAAATTAAATAATGCAGAATCTGCATAAATGTATGTATGTTTCTTGCTCTGTGATAAAACAACGGTTCCTAGAGCCATCAAATTTTGAATAATGTACGTTTCCACCTGAATATGGACATCTGAAAGCCCAAATTAGGAATTTGTTTTATTATCTACTTCATATTTTGTAACACTTTAATGAATTTTTGATATACAAACTCAATGATTTTAAAACAAGCAATGGCAACATTGTACAGAAAAAACATTTTTATCTCCAGCACGGGAGAGACTCTGTATAGGAAATTCTAAAGATATGCTCAATTTGAAATTATTTTGTGATATTGCTCTTGAACTGAATTTTATGGTTTAAATGCAAAGAATATGATATTTAATAAATAAAGGTAACGCACAAAATGTTAAAAAAAGGCCACTTTGGACGTAATTTAAAATCTGAAATCTTTCAGATTTTCTTTCTTTCTTTCGCCCCCCTTTCTAACAGTAAATTTTTACTTTTGTCATTTCATCACTGGCTATTTTACTTAACTTCATTTTATATGCAACTAAAATTCATTACATATTAAATACTTTTGAGTGCATCAAAAATATTATAAATAAAATATGCTATCTTCTACTACTAGAGAAATATTTAACAAGAGCAAAATTTACTAGACTATAAGACTTTTTATCTCTGTGCATCAAAAGCAACATATAAAAATTATTCTACAGATGTTTTATATCCAAAGCTATTTTGTGGCATTAACTGCATAGTAAATTTAATGGATAGTAATAGATTTAACAAACAGTAAATTTAATAACAGTTAAAATTTTATTAAATTTTCAGACATAAACTATTGTTTACGCTTGAAAAGGCCACTAGCAGTATCATCAAAGACCCTTTTTCTCAAAGGAAAATACATTTTTATGTAAACATAGGATTTAAAATAAATTCATTAAAAATTTAGATTATGATTTGTCAAGATCTAAATTCCAGTCACTTATAAATGACTATTATTGTTACATTTATTTTTACATTATTACTGGGTTATATTAGAAATTAATATAATTCTTCTTGCAAAAAAAATTTCAAAAATTTAGAAAGTTGTCCTTCTCTGTGAGCATATCCCTAATTTAACTCTGATCAAAGTTAGGCACCTGTACTACTCTTTCTGCCAACTCTGCCAAAAAGTACAAACTAAGTGAGTTTAATGAATGACAATCTAAGTTCACAGAGGGGCATACTGGCAATTCAAGCACTGGCACTGTATCTATCATATTCCTCCCAATAGGATAACTACATAGGTTATCTCCCTTAGAGAAAAAATTAGTTCATGAAAGACTTTACTATAGAAAGTGGCTCATATTCACATTGCACGTAGGAAAAATCGAAAAAACCATGCAGCCAGCTGATTCACCTGGCTTGGACTTCTGACAGACTACCAGTATTCAGCAGTCTTTAATTGCTCGGCCATTGATGGGAGTGCTAAAATTAGCAGTCCCATCAATGGCCGATTATTAAATTCTAATTTACTATACTGTTTTAAAAATATTTCAACTATTACTATACTCTCAAGGACAAAAAGCAGAGTTTCATAAGCATGTTAGTTTTTAAACTACCAAGTTGAAATGACATTTGCTATTATAGCATTAATTTGGTGTTCTTTGAAATCTAAGCTTACAGGTGATTAAATTTAATGCTATTAGATTTATCTTACAAGCTGAGGTGTCAAAACAATGCTGCACTTTAAAATGATTGGCTGAGTATCTGGAAAATAGTATTTTATTTTATGTTAGTCGGAAACTGTTTTACTGCACGATGATGCATCTTCCTACCGGTCAATAACTATTCTGCAGAGCTGCTTTGTCTTGAAAATAAGTATGTGTACTTAGTCACCTCACATGCCATCCGGATTTGTCTCCTTGATACAATTTTCACGGTCCAAAAACTAAAGTGTCCTTTTAAAAAAAAGTTTAGGAAAGTTACTTCCTCCTCCCCCGACTTGATAAAAGGAATGCAACGTTATATTCTTAAAGCCATGCCTTGTTTTAATTACCTGTCATATTGGTATTAAGAAATGAAACTGCATTAATGTTAACACTTCAGAGTTTCTATTTTTCAATACACGCTGATTACTTAGCTGCCATATTGTGAACATACATTAAAACTTCAATTACTTGAACTTCAGTTCATTGAAACTTTTCAAGGAATGGTAACCTACTATTCAAAATTGACACTAATTCAGAATCAAATTTTCAATATTTGTTTTTGAGGGGTGTGTTTCTTCAGTTTTGACTCATTGAAACTTGACCATATTTGGACCAATTCTTTTTTTTTTTTTCCATAAAAGCAAAAATTATATGCATCATATACATATTTCACAGTGCATAGTCTCAAACTAAAATTTAGCAAGATAAATCAAGCTTTAACAGTTTGGCAATTAGTGTCATGTCCTACCTTTTAGTAAAAATATATGAAATATAAATTTTTACATTAATCTTCTCACAAAGAATGTTTGAAGTAGTTACTTTTCCCTCATATTATTACAGAATATCGAAAAAAATTAGCTTTTTAAAATGGAAATTGTCTATAAAATTGTCAAAATAAAATTATTTAGATTTTTTAAACCTGATGTAAGGTTCGAATTACTCTATGGGGTAGAATAAATGCTGCCTTCTGGTAACTAGAAAAGTTTGGAATTTGCTTTATTTCTTTGTCATTGGTAAAAATATTTTAACTCAAATGTTTGACATTTGGGGCTTAGATTAAACTTTATTTACAACTAAAATGTCGAGAAGATGAAAAGTAATCGCATTTAAAACGCAACTGAAATTTTGAAAAAAATTGACAAGAATATAAAAATTTAAGGAAATGTAACCACCAAAAGATCTTAATACTCTTGTGTCAACACTGAAAACAAAGACATGTATACAACATATTTCAAAGAAAAGAAGAAATTAGAAGAAAGAACAACAATTTGTGTGAAAATCTACTTCAAAGGAGAAGAAAATACCTGAAGGTTTACATTGTATTTTGTCTAAAATTTTCACATAGTGCAGTGCATCAAATAAACCAGAAAATAGGCCTATGCTACAGAAAAGCTACAAGAAATATCATCGCAGGTGAAAATGAAGAGAGACTGTTTTTCAATGGAATTATTGTATAAATTTAAATTATGCCATAGACTGTTTTTAATGCAATTATTTCATAAATTTAAACTATATCACAGAACATCATATGTCATGTCATATATAAATGTATAGTCTCTAAGGACATTCAGTATCATGGAAAAAGTTGCTTTCCTAATTTACTTTGACCAAATACTGATAAAATGGAAGGCGATACCTTTACTTGTATGAATATCAAAAACACCAGGTTGTTTTGAAAATGTTTGTGATACATGTGGGAAGGGGAAGATGGATGATTTTAAAAATATTTTCAGGATACCTTTAACAAAATCATTAAAAAGAAAAAACAATCTTTTGCTTAAAATTTAGTATTTTTTAATTAATTCTTTTTAAATCTTACACTATCTGGTTCTTGCAATTTTAAAAAGAAAATACTTGACTATTATATGAATAGCAGTTTAAGATACTTGAAGCAGGATGATAAAATTGTGTAAAGCAATGGGGACAATGATAAAACTGTGTAAAGCAATGTATACAACTCAAATTGAAATGTTGATTATACATCTTTCTCATTCAGCCCAATGAAAAATGTATTAACTGTGCTTTACTGTGTTTTTACTTTCAATATATGCAGTTTTCAAATGCACCACAACCTCGTTCTCAAAGTATTCTTTCAAAAGAAATGTAATCCAAATCAAATACTCAAAAACTTATATTAATAAATATATTTAAAATACACAGTTCAAATGAATAAACAGAAAATTTTAAAATAATTATTTCAAGGAACAGAGTTCAAACAATCAACGTAAAGAATTTAAATGAAAATTCTAGAAAAGGAAGAAAAATCTAAAAACAACAACTATGATTAAAATATATATTTGAAAGTTTAAATGATGTACCTTTTTTCTGTTTGTTCACAATGAAAGGAAAAATGAAATAGGTTACCATAAACTAAGAGTTTTGGCAAAAGACGTAGTATTGGTGCAAAGATTAAGTGCATCAAGATAAATTTTCAAATTTCTTAATAAGTTTCCACTAGATTTTATAAAGTTTGGTATTTAAGCAAAATCTGAGGTGCAGAACGAAAATATGGAAAAAATTTGGCATGTCATTTTCAGAAAAAGTTCAGTTTTGTGTAAAAATACATATGTTAGAACAATGCTGTGCATAAATCTAATATATATTGTAAGTCGAGCTTTTGAGAATGAAAACTATAAGTTGAATTTCGTCAATCAGCCCAGTAAAACTAAAGAACAGTCCCACACTTTTTTTTCGGCCCAGTAGAACGGGAAATATAGAACTGTCCCACCCTTTTTTTTTTTTTTTTGAGTAGCTGTCCATACTACTTTGTAGAACCATATACTGATGTAAAACAAAATTAAATACAAATATTAACTAAGAAGATATTACTTGAGTCTTCATAGAAAGTTCCAGAAAATATGTAACAGGATGAAATAATGATGAAATAACATGATGAAAATATGTTCAGATCACATAAAATTTAAGAAGAAAAATTGTGCTCAGACTTCAGTGGAGTACTGTACTTTTTACAGATGCAATTCAACCTAGACACTGATTCTCAGCACACCTTATCTGGAAAGAGCCTGGAACACAACATTACTTAATTCTTATTAGGGAAACGGGTTTGCTCATTATGTACTCTAATCTCCCAGCATGGCTCTTCTCAAATGCCACACTGAAAGAGATAAGGTTTAAATCATGAAAAGGTATGCCGAATTTAATGGCCAGCTGTATTCTGTTTCCAAAGAGGCTTTAAATTAATACTTTCAACAGTGAGGGACTACTGAGAAAATTGTGTTCTCTTCCAAAAAGTCTAATTTTGAAAGCGATTAGGATATCAAATTTTTAGGCACTTTTCCTGGCCAAAATTGGATACACTTTTAGCAAATCTTTACGCAGGTTTTTAAAATTTAAAATAAATCAAAAATCAAAATACATATAAAATTCCAGTGGCTGTCCAAAGTAAAAACGCATTTTTTAATATTTATTTCAAATAAGCTATGACTTGAAATATACGTATAATGTTTACTCGTATATCACCTTTCGCTTTTCTGAGCTCAAGGTTCTGAAAATTTTTTCTCAATGTGCTCAAAAGATGCGGTCCAATTTTATTTATAAATAATTTTAAAATGAATTCAACCACACACAGTGATTGTTTTCATCTTACTAATTGATTTACCCATGATTTTGGTTGCATAGGCTCTGATTGGTGGGGAACTAATATGAGCTTCAAGAATATGGTGATATCTACTAATCTTGATAGCTCTAACGATTATTACACGTGAAAAGACAGACCGAACACTGATGACAGTAATGGGGATAACTTGTAAGCTGTAGGAGATGATACAGACAACAGATTCAGCAGCACTTGTATTTAAGGGCTAGGGAGGGAAGAAGAAATAAAGATACTTTATTGTAATGCTAATATTACAATGCATTCTTGTTACAATATAGGGTTTTTTTAATAAATATTATTGTGAGGGTTACTGGTAGTTTATCCATGAATACTTTTGATTTGTTATGCTCTTACTGTAATTTTATTCTTCAGAAATTGAATTATTTGCATAACTTTCCCCTCTTAATTTTTGTACAATTAGCAAAAAAAGGCAAGGACACACACACACACACAAAAAAAAAAAAAAAAAAAAAAGGGAAAAAAAATTAAAAAAAAAAAAAAGAGGGAAAAAAAATTTATAAAAATACATAAACACAAAATTCAGAAAGAACTTTAATAATTTTATCTGGAATAAATGTACTACTTTTATTTCATTTTACTAATCATATACACCCAATACTGAAAACTGAAGTAGAATAGCTAGCAAACATACTATTTCTTAAAGTTATATTTACCTTGTCTACTATGAGCATGAGCAACTGATTTAAGGCTTTCCACTGTAGGAGGCACCGGTGGGAGTTCACGTGGTTCAATATGTGCGTAAGTTATGGACGAAGACCCAGAATCATGGCCTGAGCCAATTTCTGCATACATTTGTTCTTCTTCAGGAACTGCATAATGATCTTCAGATACATCAGAATTCTGTAAAAATATAAATACCAATGAAATACTATAAATGCAAGGTCATGCTATGCAGTTTCATTCAAATAAATAAATAAATAAATAAATAAAAATAAAAAAACCACAATCATTTCAAAGGTACATCAACTTACAAACCACTTAGGAAGTAAACTTTCTGAGTTATAAACATTTTTACATTCCATGTTGATCTCTTGATATAAACTTATACTCAAGATACAAATTTTCTGGCCTCTACAAATTATTCTCGAGATATGAACTATTGTGAAATTTTTAGCATTACAGTACATACTTTCTAATATTAGAAAATGGATTTGTAAAATATTTCTCAACATTTGCAATATTTTATTAAGTTTCATAATAAGTACCTATTTCATTTATTTCTTGAATATGAATGTATAACAACTGGAAAGATTGCTAATGAACTTTTAAAGAACAGTATTGTTAAATAAATTTCCCTTCAAAGTGCTAGGTGAAAATATCTTTCAATGTAGGTGAATAGCCCTTGGGTTAATTTGCTTTAACCAAATAACCTGAACCTGATTTTCAACAAAGTGCAGGTTGTTTAACTTCAAATTATATATATAAAAATACGATGGCTTTACTCTATGCGAACAAGCAACTTCTAATTAACTTTTCGCAATTTCAGGATCCTACCCATAGACCAGTACTTTCGAGAACACTCTGGCATATGATATAACTGCTGATATAAATACCAAAATATGTGCCATTTTTTAGTCAGACTACTTCCTGCCATTGCTCCTATTAGAACCTCTGTTGCTTTGTTTATTTTCCTTTCCTTTGTTACAGTAAGTATGCAGAAATCTTAAATTGGATATTATTTAATTTAAATCACTATTGGATATGTAATCTGGAGAGTTTTATCTAACAGAAAAATGATCTGCCATTTGAATTGAATAAAGGTATGGAGCTTTAAGATTAAATTCTTCTGTGTCCTCTCTTTGCTGCATTCCACTCAACAAAACAACGTCTGGACTCTGATGTGACCTGATTGCCAAGCCTCAGTATTCCTGTGCCCATCTTAAAAAATATCACATATATACAATATATATATATACCGTAATAAGATACCTTACCTATTTTATATATATATATATACGTGTGTGTGTGTGATATTTAGTAACAGCCTGCTCTCGGTGTATTAGCTATAAGAAACTTCACAGTTTTGTCGCCAATTTGGGCTAAACTTTCTTAAATACAAAAAATTCATATTACGACAACCCTTTTACTTCCATCGCTTCATACTTGCATTCCAGTCATTTGGTTTTAAAATTTGGCAGGCAAGTTGGTTAATTTTTGTTTACTAATTTTTAACTTTTAATTTTATGGATTACTTCATTTTTAGTCTTCTTATGATTTTTAAAATTTGCTCTTGAATTTATATTTTTGTTTTTTACTTTTGTACTTGAAATGAAAAGAGATGTATGAGATATATGTCTTTTAAAGTAAGTATCTCGTTCAGATTAATTGCGTTCATAGTGAGAAACTTTAATTTTAAAGATTATTTGCTTTTTAACAGGATTCTTTTGGTTTAAGTGGCCTAATATCTATATTTTGATTGAGTATCAATTATGAATTATGATTTGAATCTAGCAAATTATTTCATACTTACTTGGAAGTAAGTTGAAACACTCTCTCTTACTGTAGTTGTTGTTAATGGATGGTAGATTGGTTTATCCCCTTGATAAGTCGATTAATCTGCTATCAATAGCAATAACTGGTTTTTCAATACTTAAATAAGTTTTACATTTGATTTTGGCTTTTTTGCAATTTAAGTTTTTCCTTAACTGTTTTTAAAGCAAATGAGGGCTAGAGAATTCTATTTTTAAATTCTTTTTAAAATTCTGACAAATACCTTTTTGATTATGATTTAAAATTGAATATCTGTTCCTAGGAGATGGTATATGGAAAGCAATTTTATAACTTACTGTGAATTTATATATATATAT
>KK112512.1:53127-74868 GCA_000611955.2 Stegodyphus mimosarum | reverse complement strand
ATATATATATATATATATATTAATGTGTGGGAATTAGCATTATATGTATTTCAAAGCTGGCTACGTTATTTGCATATTAACTTTGATTAACATTGAACAAGACACAAAATAATTAAATGCTTAGGATTCACCAGCTTCCAGGATTGAATTAGAAATCTTTATAAAATTTTAAAATTTTGGGAAAATTAAACAGACCTTTCACATTTTTGCTTGAATATATTACACACGAACAACACACTTACCTGATTTCACATTTTTCAATACACATTCTATTTTTTAAAGATAACACTGATTAACTTTGATGAACATTGCACAGCAATGGTCCAATGAGTCCAATGGTAAAAAGACTTTTCTTTTTTAACCATTGGACCTTCATTCCTAAAAGAATATTCTAGTTGATCATGCTTTTGGTTTGAAACAACTGAGAAATAACTGTTTCATTTCTGTGATATTTATATAAACTTTTGAACTGCAATTTATAACATTTTAAACAATAGGAAATATCTATGGACAACTTTGCTTACTTCTTTTCCTCTCAATCAAATTTAGCAATGCTATGTAATTTTACCTACAAGTAGCATCAGCAGACAGATAAAAATCTCTAAATAGCAGCTTTAGTTTTTCAAAAGACTTTTTATAATTTATAAATCAGTTTAAAATATTGTTACATTTAAAATTTTTAGAGAAGGCAGGGAACATCATAAGCATTCAGAATTGTATTGCAACCAGAGATGGGAAATGTCAGGGGTAAATGATAGCAGAGGTAGAAGATCGGAAAGGACACAAGAGAGTGATCAATTTGAAACATTTACTGGACATCATCAGTACAAATGGCATATAAGATGAATACAGCTCTAATGTTACACCAGATGCTCGAAGTTTACATCATCAGATGCCAAGCATGCCTGACACTGATGGAACATTGATTGCCAAACATGGTCAAACACACTAGGAGTTTCTTTGACTGTAGCAGCAGCACAGACAAGTCTTGCCATGAGATCCATTTCCGACTCCACAGGATAGTGATACACAGTACCTTTGAGTGCTTCCCACAGAAAGAAATCAAGGCTCAATAAATGAGGTGAGCACGGGGGCTAGGGAAATGGTTCACCACACTCAATCCATCGATGCGAGAATGACCTATTCAAATGCCTATGAACAATCAGTCTAAAATGAGCAGGAACCACATGTTGCATTTCATATTTGCTAGAACATTGTCAAGTAAGCGGGAAAGAACTTGTTCCAGAAACGTTCAATAATTCACAGCAGTCATGCAGGATGGTAAAAGGTATGGTTCGACTAAATAGTTGCTGACTAAATTTGCCCACGTATTTACTATGAAGCCATGCTACGCTGTGTAGTGCAACCATGAGAATTCTCTTGAGCTCAGAAATATGAGTTGTGTTGATTGAATACACCATTCCTATTGAATGTGGCCTCATCAGTAAACAATACATAAGCTAGGAAATTCACATCTTGGACACTCTGTTAAAGATACCACTGTGCGAAATGCACACATGCAGGATATCATCAGGGAGCAGTAACTGGACACTTTGGAGATAAAAGGTACACAAAGACTTGAAGCTCAAAACATTGTTTACTTCAACGAGACACTCTTAAGATAGAGGCAATGGCATATATGTTGGTCCTGGGATTAAGACTCCATGGCATCCAACACACTTCCTTCCATAATGACCAAATGTGTTGATTGTGGCCTACCCTTACTAGTCCTGCTACTTACTGAGCTGCACACGTGCAAACATACTGTGATGCTGTTAATGTCTATCTGGGAAGCGTTCTCAATAAATTTCAACGTATTACCCATTGCCCTGAGCTATTAGACACGCACTAAATGCATATCTGTAAATTCACCATCCGTATACCTTTGCATGGTCTCCATATGCTGGCTACTGCTCAAATGAGGAAATGCTCACTATGCAGAACACCACCTAGCAACATATGATGACGCCTCTGTTCATGTGTTGCTATGCAATTCTCAATCCTTATGATGTGTCCTGCCTACCTAAAAATTTGTCACTACATTTTTTAGACACCCTGTATAGCTTTGTAGGTATTTTCATTTGCTGATTTAAAAGAAGTCCTTTTCTAGATTGATCACATATGGAAAGTTCTAAACTCGTTTGAATATAATAGTGAGATTTTGCCTGTGCCTTTATTCTGTCAATATTAAGCAACTGAAGAGCCCCCCCCCAAAAAAAAAACTTTAATATCATAAACTAATAAATGATTATTTTTTATTTTTATTTAATTAATTAAACAATTTATTTGCAATATGCAGTTTAAAAATATCTCCCTTTAAAAAAAAAAATTTACTGCACATTACCATTAAAGGAGAGCAAGATCTATCATTTTTAATATTTTTTCAGAAAGATTCCCAAATGTAAATATATGATGATTATGTCCTTTAAATGAATTTCAGTTTCATTTTCAGCTGTGCTTTCAACTTTAAAGAAAAATACGTAGTCCTACAGATAACATATCTTCTCATGGAACTTTAAAGAACATTCTGAAAAAAAGATTCATTGGCTCCAAGTAGAAAAATTATCTCTGGCATACTAAGAAATAAAAATTAATTGTACAAAATTCACTGGGAAATGATGAATATTTTCTTCTTGCAGCCGTAATGTGACAGCATGCAGTTCATCTATTTTCGTGCAGAGTGAGAGAAGAAGGCGAGGAAAGACCTGCTCTTTGCTCATATTTTATTGATTTATGTGGTAAGTATGTCAGCATCTGCTGTTCTTTTACTGTGGCATTTAGACAGAAAGAAAGATGACATGGAAGTTTGCTATTATTTTCATTTTGAATTTGATAAAATCCGTGATTCAGTGCATTAACTGCAGATTAAAACAGTCAATCAGGATTTTATACAAACTGGTTAAACAAATAAAAATTCTTTTTTTTTTTTTTCAATTCTGACTTCACATGCATGTGGCATATACATCACACATGCGAAGACAACATCCTTGGTTTTATCCTACCACATAACTTGTTGCATGACTATTACACATTTTTAGCATCACAGAATAGTGTAAAAGAGCAATGGAGAATACTAGACTCTAGTGATAAAGGATTTTGAGTTAATATCTTCTTGCACCTACTGCAGTACATCTCTTGCATGAATAGCTGAAATGTCTTTCATAGTACAGCTTTCTCACTAGTAGGTAGAATTCACTGCAGCAAACACTTAACATATGGAACCAAAAGATGTGCACCAACTTAAATCAAGCAGTCAGGTATTATTGGTGACAGTAATTCTCCATTATAACTACCGCACATGCTAGACACACAACCATGTCTACCAATATTATAGGATCACTGATGACACAGTTTATATTGTTCAATACTATGTAGACTCATCAATGTGAGAGGACTTCTCTCACTGCAGGTGTAGGCTGTCTGTACACTTGTGGTGAAAAACGTCTATTGGTTGAATAGTCATTATCACATAGCTCTGCAGTAAAATACAGAGCTATGCTGACAAAGGATTCATGGAGCAATTTTCATTGATGGCCATCAAACGCAAGCCAATAATCCAAATTATTAATGACAACAACCAATAAATAAATAAACTAATCCAGATGGCCCTAATAGATGAAGCCAAATTAACTCATATGCACCTCAAACTGATTCCCTCCCCCATACCTATAACATTTGCAGACAACAAACTGAGCTGCAGCAGTACCGAAAAGTATTCACATAAATATGCTACAGCAATGTAGGCCTCACTAGTCCAACGTACTCCAGAAGTCATTCTCATCAGTACAACTTCTACCACATCGGTATGCTATGAATCACATATGCATCCCCTTTACAAAAATAAAAAATTCTAAATATTCTGTTTTATATGTACTATTAGCTTCAGAGAATCAGTGCAAGACAAAAATGTTCCATGATCATACATTAGTATTGAATAAACACCAGCTAAAATGCTGTCATATGGCTAGCCAAAGTTGTTTCTATGTAAATAACAATGACAACAATAAAAGTTTTCTCTATGAAATGCAAATGATGCCACCACATAAAGCTGAATCAAATTACATTCACCTCATACTTCTTGTTTACAAATACATAATGCATTCATTTTCAATTAAGAAAATTGAATAGTAATTAAGGGGGGGGGGAAGTTATACTTGTAACATCTACAAGTTTACAAGTCTTCCAGTTTCTGAAAAATACAGCTTAAATATATATGGTATTATGCCCTTATTTGTCACTAAATTTTCATTTCAGACAAATTAATTCAGGAATTTAAACAGGAAGTAGTCGATCATACATTTTTGGGACCAAATCTGTAATATTTCAACTAGGATTACAGAAATACTGATGATGATAATTCATAGTATTCTCTCGCATTAATTTATTATTGCTGAAAGAAGCAATAAAATCCAGTTCTTCATAGTTCTCTGATCTGTTTAATTCAAAAATCTACATAAAACTGTCAATTATGCAATAATATTTTGTGAAAATCTAGTTTCATAAATTAGTCACACAAGCTTATGATTTACTTTTAATAATTTCATATATGTACAGCTATAAAAAATTACTCTTCTTCTGCAAATATGAAACACATAGTTAATTATAAACAAATTACCTGATGCACTGGAGTACGCTGCTTCCTTAAGATTTTTTCTCGAACTCGAGCCAGTGGTTCTCTAACTGAAATAACATTGTAAGGAACTTCACTGCGATCACCTATAAATATAAAAGTATCCCACCAAAAAAGATACAAATTAATTTTTATAGTTATAAGATCTCAATGATGCACAAATTTAAATTCTTCACAACGGTATATTTATTTTCCGGGTCAAAATTAAAAAGTATTAACAATCACAAACACAAAGAGGAGAAAAATAAATAAAATTTAAAGTAACAACAATCTAAAATATTAGTACCATATTAGGAAGATAATCAATATACATTTCAAAATCAAAAATGTCTTTTTCTATTTATCTGATGAAGTATTACTTATTTTACTGATAAACATATTTTCATGAGCAATAAATTACCTGCTATAGTGCTTTCTTCAACTTGATCAACTGCTGACATTGTTGGTGGATTATGTAATAATGGAGGTGTCATATAAGGAATGTCTGAAGAAGGTACGGCACCAGCAACAGCAAGACTTGCAGAAGGACTACTAGTACTTCCTTCTTGAGAGGGTTCAATAGGATTTCCAATTTGTATTCGAACTAAAACATAAAATTTTCATCAAAAATTCAGTATAAAATACTATTCCATAAAAGGTATTTGTCTTTCTGCCAGGTCAAACCACTTCCTACCCCCCCCCAATTAATGCAGTTTGGAGAGGCAGGAGGTATTTACAATAAATAAATAATTTTTTTTTTTTTTTAAATTTAGCACAGCAGTTGCAAGTTTTCAAACCCAATTAAATTACATACTTGCAGATTTTTAACACACCGAAACATAAAATAGATTTAATTCCATAGAATCATGTCTACTAAATAAACAAACCAGTTCATAATTTAGAACTAAAACCTTTAACTGAAACAACTGAAAAATATAAAATACATTGAGCATATTCATCATTTGTTATTAATAGTATACGTATTTTATTAATTTGACCATATTATTATAAAACAAAGCATAAGAAAAAAAAATAATGCAAATATATCTTTAAATCACAGTTATACACTTTGAATGCTTTTAATTTTTTTTATTAATGTACCAATTTTTTATTTAATTTGCATAAATGTACAACTGTTTTAATGTTTTCATGCAAATTTGCCACTGTCCAAAAATGTATGCACAAGGTAACCAAAAAAGTTCTTGCCATTTTAGATAGTCAGAAAGAAAAGTCATAAAACAAATAATAATCACTGCTAATCCTTAAATTAATCATCATTGGCATCCAGTGCCTTTTACCAATGAGTGGCTAGCTGTGTGATGCGGTCGCGGTAAAACTCAGCCGTCTTGGACGCAAAGAAATCCGTAAGGATCTTTTCCAGTTGTTGAAGGATTTCCCACAAAGATGGTTGTCCAGAGAATGGAAAAGGTGGTAGTCTGTTGACGTGAAGTCTCGGGACTATGGTGGATGGGGTAGTGTCTCCCAGCCCAGTTGCTGGATGGTGTCCGTGGCCTCGCACGGTCATGGAGGGGGAGTACATCCTTGCGATTGACCAATGCTGGCTCTTTATGCATCAATGTCTGATAGACACATTCCAACTGCTGCAAATACATGCCTGCCGTGATGGTTTGGCCCACTGGCAGGAGCTCATAGTGCACCACTTGGCGACTAGTCCACCAGATACACTGCATGATCTTGTGTAAGTGGAGAGAAGGTCTCGCAGTGTGAGGCACAGGGTCCCGTGGTGACAACCAATGTCTGGAACGCCTGGGTGTGTCATACTGGACCCACTTTTCATTGCTGGTGAGTACTTGATCAAATATGGATGCATTGTGGTGCCGAGTAAGCAATGACAAACAGGCAGCGACACACTGTTGCTTGTTTGCATTGGACAGTGAGTGAGGTACCACTTGTTCAGCTTATATGCCTTTCCTATGTGGTGCAAATGGAGTCTGATTGTTTCAACAGATACCTGGAAGTCTGCAGTAAGCTCACCACATGTTTGGCTACTGTCACTCTCTATGGCTGCTCTCAGAGCCTCATCGTCCAGTTCTTGTGGCCAACTGCTGTATGGTGATCATTAAGAGACATATCCCCTGACCTGAACTTCTGGAACCACTGCCTAGCGGTCCGTTCGTTAATGGCATCATCTCCAAAGGCCTAGCGTATTCAGTGACTTGATTCTACTAAAACAGGCCCACTTTTAAATCATACAGCAAACAACTCCGAACGAGTACCTTTGACAGTACCTTTGGCTATTTCAATCAGCCACTGTGTGAGTTTCGTTTGAAGTACGGATGCAATGAGCTTTTATAATCTTGGTCAATGTCCGGACTCCCATCCTAACCACTTCATCGCCAGGTCTGGCAACTATTTTTATGTTGGGGTCACTCTTCCAATGCCATATCAGAAATGGCAAGAACTTTTTTGGTTACCTTGTAAAACACCCTAATGAAAAGGAATAGGAAAACGGAACCAAATATAAAATTTTAGTTTTTACTTTTTTTTCATAATCCTAATCATATAATTGGATATTCATATATCTATGGAAGACCAATTTTACGGTTTTTGCAATTTTAACATATTTTAGGGGTTCTGATAGTGAATTAGCAGCCAGAAGTCCACTGGAAGACTAGCATTAAAATATGTATCAATAATTAATTAATCTAACATTAAAATATGTATCAATAATTAATTAATCTAGCATTAAAATATGTATCAATAAAGTAATTTAACTGATGAGAACAAACATAAATTCTAATTTTGTCCCCCCGTTAACAATAGTTTCTTACACAATTTAAATAACTGAAGCTTTTACACAAAAATACAGTAATAGAATGTAATTGTGTAAGTTTACTAGAAAGTTCTGTCCGATAATGTTATTTCAAGTTTCAACACATACACAAGTGTTCATTTGAGACATATATGGCTCTCTCGTCTTATCAATACATTTATAAACATCTGCTCTCCTAAATTAACTGAAACAAAAGTGTCTCATGTTATTATTACGTGAGATTCAATTGTGTAAACATGGCTACCAAAAAGGTTTTTTCTTCACACTGTATTTTGTACAAATTCCAACAACAAAGAAATGTTACAAAAGCATGTAAAAATTTAGTAACAGGTTTTGGTAGAAATGCAGTTTCGAACAGAATGTGCAGAAACGGTTTGAAAAATTTGAAGTGGGTGATTTTGATCTTAATGACAAGCCATGATATGGGTGGTCATCTTTGATTGATGACGATATTGTCAGAGCCAAGATAGAACAAAACCCTTATTTTTTTTTTGACAACATCAGAAACTGTGGAAGGGCTTAATTTAGCTCAACAAACTATTTCAAACCACATTTGGAAACTAGGATATTCCAGATGGGTGCCTCATGAGTTAAGCAAGAAAAATTTGCATGGCCAAGGTGTCATATGCACACCTCTGCTTGCTCAGAACAAAAAATTAACCTTTTCGGAACTGGGGATGAAAAGTAGATTATGAAAACACTGTTAGGAAAACAGCATTCTGTGAGCCTGGACAACCTTCCCCCTCCATCTCTAAACCGAGTTTGAAATTCAATAAATGGATGTTATGCATATGGTGAGATGCCCAAGGACCACTATTTTATGAGCTTTTGAAACCTAAAGAAAAGCTCAATTCAGAGAGATACTGTCAGCAAATAGATCGTTTAAATAAAGCAGTCAAAGAAAATAGGTCAGCAAAGTTCAAATAGGAAACACATCATACTGCATCATGATAATGCCAGACTACATACTACTTTGGTTACTCATCAGAAAATCACAGAGCTAAGTTAGGAAATTCTCTGCATTCCATTCCCTCCAGACCTGATTCCTTCTCTGATTATCACTTGTAGCTAAATTTTTTGAAGGCAAGAAGTTCAAAACTGAAGCAGATGTCAGCAAAGCACTACTTGAGTTCTTCGCCACTAAGGATAAGACATTTTTTGAAAACAGTGTCTACAAATTACCACCATGTTGGAAAAAGGTCATAAATAATTACAAAAATTATATTGTACAATAAGTATTATTAAAGATATAAAAAATATATTATTTCCTTTCCCTTCCCAAACAGACAGAACTTTCTGGTAGACTAACACAATACTAGTACCTGTTAAACAAAAAATGACTTCTTTTTACTATTATGTATTTCATGCGTTCAAAGTTTGTTCCTCAGAATCCTCACTTACCAATGAATTTAATTATTTAAAAACAGTTGCTATTGACCAAGGATTTTCTCCCATGATCATTGATAAAGCCGTTAAAACATTTTCAGATTCCCATCACAGTAGACATTCCACTGTTAGAAATAATATTAATGACCTTGACGTGCTTCCATTTTATCCTTCTGTTAGTTATAAAGTTACACAGATTCTCCAGAAATTCAATTTTCAGGTCAGTTTCTCCCCTATAAATAAACTTCATGGTTCGACTCTAAAAGATTGCGTTTCTGACTTTAATTCTTGGGGAATTTATAGTATATCGTGTCAGTGTGGCTTGAGATATAATGGCCAAACAAAAAGAGCGTTAAAGTTTCGTATCAAGGAACATGAATCTTATGTCCGAAAGAGCGAAATTAAGAAGTCTTCTATAGCGTATCATAGTTGGAAATTTAATCATAATTTTGACTTTGGATCTGCGAAAATTATCCAAAAAGCTTCTTCCGTTGGTGAATTGGATTTTCTTGAGGCTTTTCATATTCACAAAGATTTAGCATGTTTAGTGAATGATTTTAAATCTAATCCAGTCCTTCCTAACACTTTTAAAATTCTATTAACATAAGTCTTGGTTATGATTTTTGCCGATAGATGGTGTTGCCTCCTCGTGTGTTGTTCTACCCGAGGGTATAAAAAAAATCCGTTACTGAGGTTGCTTTCCCTTTCTAGATATTTTGCTCCGAGGGACCTGTAGCTGCCCTCGAAATTGATTGAGTGTTTTAGTAAATGTATGCCAAATACAAGGTTATTTCAGCATTTTGATTGTCACATTGGCATGTTTCTCTTCTATTCTAACAATACCAGCTTTTAGTTGTAATATTACGAATCTCGTGAAATAGCTTCTAATGTACAAATTATGAAATTTTGGACATGGAATGGCAGATGGAATATGCTATATGGAACATATTACTTCTCAAGTTATTCTGACATTCTTCAAACTTCAGTGTCATAACAAAATATCTCACAGAATTCATTGCTACCTATCACAGCAACATGGTAAAACTTAAAAGGTATTTAATGCATGTGACCAGTTTATATAAACATTCTGAAGTATTTTTACTATTCATCCTTCAGCATGCAACACATCTTGTCACAAATTTCAAACTGTTAAGCAGTAATTAAAAAGAATAGTATAGGTGTCACTAAATTACTTCAAATCAACCATGATATCAACCATATACAGATATTCTGGGATATTCCTCAATGAATACAGTTAATTATAAATCCTTAATCAAAAAGTTATTAAATGTTACAATATACCACTGGCATAAAACTTTATCATATGAGTATGAAAATTTAATATTTTAGATGGTAAGATAAGTTTTTTCTATCTAGGAAGCTAAAAGTCAAAGTAAATTTTTACTGCAAGTGTCTAATATTTGAGTCTTAGTAATTTAATATATTTTTCAACACAATAATTTTGCGGATAATAAATTCCCAATCTCAGCTTTGTTATTGCATATTAAATTAACATGAAGTTAATGCTTTACTGGGATTTGAATATCACCATATTTTAACAAATCATTGCTAATTTCGAATCTATTTTTTAGGTTAAAACAATCTATGTTACGGTAGACATCATTTAACATAATTGCAGTTAATGTTACTATTCAGATATTGTTACCAAATTGCTGGTATTCTTGTATACATAAGCATGGGAAATACATGGCTTACTGAAATCAACAATTCAGTTAATATGATCAAAATATTATAAAATATTTTTTTAAACTGAAGTAAAGTTACCAAATAAGGTCAAAATAAAATTTAAAAACTGCCATAGAAATATCTTTGTAAGGGATTAAATCAGTAAATCATTTTGACAGAATAAAACCAACAGCTTTGATTTCAGTAAATGCTTTAAAATTAGACAAAAACATAATCTTTAATCTTAGTTTGACTTTGAATATTTTGATTAATTCTGCAGATTCTAAGAGTGATCAGAAAATAATAAAAGAAAAAAAGTTTTAGAAAAAAAATTACCTTGAAAATATCTACGCCAAACTAAAGTTGCTTTTTGCAAAAATTTTAATTTGACATTGGCATGTTCTCTTCCAATGACAGATACCCTGTGAATATTAAGATGTGTGTACAGCACTGATCAAATAATTTTCAGAAATATTACGAGCAGTGCATAAACTAACTTTTGCATGAAAGGTTTTATAAACTGTTCATAAGCAAACTTCAGCATTTCCTTATTAATATGCTGTGAAAAAATTTACGATTCCAGTTATATTAAATTAGTTAAATTACAATGCTATTTTGAAGGACAGATTTTCTCATCGCATAACGTTATCAGAATAGTTTTGGCGAAGAGTGATCACATTAAGAAATGAATATTGTATATCAAATTATTGTTAAAAACTGATGGAGAGATAAGGGATGTCTAACCCTATTACAAAATGTAATGAATATTCTCAGGATATAAATTCAGAAAAATATTTAAAGAAATTAGAAAGAAAAAATATATTAAAGTTCTCCAACCTGGACTAGATGAAGCAGAAGTCTGAGAACTTCGATCTCTCACATTGTCAGCAACTGTATCATACAGACTAGCTTCACAACTTGTTGACTGCCGTGCTGAATTATCAACATTTTCAACTTTCTCGATTTTTTTCAATACAACCGTACTATTTGATGTTCCAGGCACAGTGGCTGCAAGCAGACTTCGAGACTTGGAGTTTGATTCTGATACTGGTACACTGTTACCAATTACTTGAGGCACATCATTGACAGTAATTGTAACCGTTACCCCCGAAGCTCCTTCAGAAGCTAATAATGCAGAGCCATTTAAAGGAAACTAAAATGAATAAATATTTTATAATGTAATAAAGAAGCAGACTTATTTATAATAAATTTTCATACTTATTTGAATGATTCTGATAAATGAATTTACAAGGTAAAGAAAAATGGAGTTTGAAATTGCAAACTAAATCACGGGATTAACATTTTATTTTATTCCATACAAATTTATTCCTTTTTTATCCCAAATTACTTAAAAGAAGTAGTTTTATTTTTAAAATATGCTTTCCAATAACCATCCCTTTTAAAGGATGGTTAAAACAAAAAAACTGTGATCTGCATAGGAAAATTCAACTTTTAATCCCATTAAAAAATTTGAGATCAATAGTTAAAAAATTTGATATAATTTTTTTTTAGTTTAATATTCTTGAACAGAATTGAGTAAATACGAATTTATTCTGCAGTTTTCACAATTCAATTAGTTTGTTTCTGTAAACATTTTGCTTTTCTAAAAAAGTTGAATAGAGATAATATAAAAGCAATGACTGTTTAAAAACAACAACCCCAATACAGAGGCTGTTCTCACATTTTTTTAGCAATTTTGCTTTGCTGTTAGAAAAAAAATCTGCTTGGAATTCGTTTTTTAACTGCAACTTATTTTTGTATAAATTAGCATCTGCTACTTGATTTTGTTTTCATACTAAATGTCGCTTTTAAAGATGCAATGGATGGAAGGCTACATTTATATTCTTTCTGAAGAAAATTAATTATTCCTATCTAGTTATTAAAAAATGCTGTGAAAGCCATGGTTTTTCGATATCTAAAGATACAATAGGTAATGTTGTCAACAACAAAGGAAAGAAAAATACCTCAAAATTTAGCTTCAAGTAGGAAAATTGTTTGAAATATGTATCCAAGGAAAACATGGAATGCTTCAAATGCTACAAAAGTAAGATGTTAAATGAAATTTGCCAAGTCAAAAGACAGTTGTAAAATCATTAAAACGCTCATCGTAAACTGAGTGAGTAATGCTAATTTGAACCTTAAAAATATTTAAAAAAAAAAGGTGCATCGTCTTTCTCCTTGACATATTGTTGAATACTTTATGAAAAACATTTATCCAGACAAAAATGGAAAAATACAATAGACAAATCTTGCATGCACTTTACAATAGATGAATCTTGCATGTACTTAAATGACTGCAAGAAAAAGAGATCCATTTATTATCATCAAAGAGGAGGGAAAAATCTTAAAATATGGTTCACGGAATCTAAAGAAAGTTTTTCTGAGGGATTTATGATTGTTGTTGCTTTTTCATATAACAGCAAATTAAAAGTAAAGAGAATGTTAAGATCAACTCCACATATTATCAAAAACATATTTATACCCAATTCTCAAACATGAAATACCTTCTCTTTACGTACAGCATGATTAATCAGTAGAACTGCATAAAGAAAAAGAAAGTAGTGACACATCAAAATCTACTGTTTATTTCCTCGAAAAAATGGAATAAGAAATGGATATCAAGGCCATACCTTTCACTCACATCCTTACTAAATCTCCTGATCTATCACCAATGTATTTTTGCACTTTGGGACTTTTCAAAAACGAGTTGTCCAAAGGTCGACCTACAACCTCCTTAGACTTCGGAAAGCTGTTCAACAGCAATGGAATAAATTATTTCTTCGGATGCTACAAAAGGCTTTATTGTCTTGGAAATTATGGTTAATAAAGATAATGAAGGATAAGGGTTATTAAATAGAACATTTAAAACATACAAATTTTCAGTAAAATATTTCTGTAATTAGAACGAAAATAGTTTAAAAATTGTGCGAACAGCCTCTGTAGAATGTTAGCACATTGACTGTTGCATGTGTTTTACGTGGTTTGCCCATGGCTCCAACATAAATTTTTTATTATGCGATGTATATCATGTTGAAATATTATCTACAGAAGAATTTATTACTTAAATTTTTGCAATTTACTATTCTTCAAATTCTATTACCATTATAGTAACAATGGTATTATTTAAAAATTTATCAGTATCGATATTTACTCTACTTACGTACTTTTACTATTGGCCGAGGTGCCAGTCACCAATGACCCCCACAGAGCTGTAGCCAAGTCGAGTGCTGGCCACCCGTGACCCCCACAGCAGTCGACGTATTAATGTCAGAGAAATCAATAAGCTAATTTATAAAATGTTGCTTATCATATGTGGCAATTTCCTTTGTAACTTTATGAGACACCAAGTATTTCCACATAAACATTCATATATAATCAAAAACTATTATACAACTATATCGAAAGTTTTTTAGATTAAAAGCAATCATATTTGCAAAAGTCTGAGCTTGGTGTGCAAAGTGATATGATGTTATTCTGTAACAGAAAATATTCAACATTAAAATATGACTGAAAATTTTAATCAAAGAAAGTATCCATGTATGGAAATTAATAACCTGGTACGGAGAAATATATGGAATTATATTTAAATTAGAACACATGAATTAATTAATATACTATTTTTAATATAATTAAATAACATAAACTTTAAAAGAAAATCTCAAATAAGAATATATATATACACATATTTTATCTCATTACGATATTACAAAGGATTTATACTCTCCATTTAAAGAATATACACTACGCAACATTAAAAATGCCACACCAAGAAGGAGCGGCCCAAAAATCATGCAAATTTTAGAGTAGACGAACATCAACAAGTGTGATATGTGCAGTTCTCCAATGCACATTTAAGAAGATATAAGGGAAGGAACCTGATGAATGTTCAGCTTTCATGCCGTTATTTCTGCTAGGGAAATCACTGTAGAAAACTTGTTCTTGTATCAGAGGACGCAGGTAACAGCAGAGAATGCCAGGCCGTCATCAACGTAAGCAGGTCCAGCAGACAAGACAATTTTACGAGGGGCATAGTGAGGAGTGAGAAGGGCAGGTTTGCCCATACGGCAAATCTCAGCTGCCCATACGGCAAATCTCAGCTGACCACACACCTGGACACATCCACTGAGTACCAGCTATGGCAACGACGATTGGAACAAGGAAAAGTGGCAAGTTCGAGGGGTGCCGGTGCAGCCAGAATGACATCACCACACGTGGATTGGTGTAACTAAAGACAAGCAGCGGCGCACCAACAAGCCTCTTCTAGCTCCATTCTGCAGCATGTTCAAGACACCATGGATGCTCCCGTATCGAACAGAACCATTTGCCATTGATTGGTGGCCTACACTCATGGCATCCCTTATGAAGACTGCCACCGACCCTACAACAAAGATGACAACGTCGGCAATGGTGCCTAGCTCAAGCGGTATGGACGACGGAACAGCAGAAGGTCGAGTTCGCAGATGAGTCATTCTTCTGTTTCTCCAATGATAGTTGCCATATATAAGCGTGGCGTTGATATGCAGACAAGTCCAATCCAGCAGCAACTGTGGAATGCCCCATCACACGACAATGCGGCATCATGGTTTGGGATGCAATTGCGTACGATTCCAGGTCACCTCTAGTTTGTATTCAGGGCACTATAACAGCCCAACGATATGTGGATGATGTGATGTGGCTGGTAGCATTTCCCTACCTTCAGCGAGTGCTCTGTGTCCTTTGTCAGCAGAATAACGCCCAACCACACACTGCTCGCATCAGCCAACATGCTCTGAAAGGTGTACAGATGCTTCCATGGCCACAGTTCTCTTACCAATCAAACACATTTGGGATGCGATTGGACACCATTTGAAGACCCTGTCATTGCTGCCTTCAAAAGACAAATTGTGGCAAATGGTTGACAGGGAATGGTGAGTCATTCCTCAGGACACTATCTTTACTCTTATTGACTGTGTACCTAGACATGTTGCTTCATGTATCAGTGTCCAAGTTGCTACAATGCTGCTCTCACTCTGTATTACTCACATCATTTCGATAAAAGGATCACTTATTGTTCGTTGCTCCTCTGTTTGCTGAGTTTCATCAGTTTCTGGCCATTCCGTCTTGGTGTTGCATTTTCAATGTCAGAGAGTGTATATTAATAAGCTCACAAACTTCCCACTTTTATAAATTAATTCCTAAGAATACCACAGCAATGTAAAAGAACTGATAATTTATTGTTCCTCAGTTTTCAATACTTGTATATTTAGACAGTGATTGATCATTATTAAAACATTTAATTTGATGCTGTTTTTGTACACTGCGTTAACATTGTTTCTTATGACAATTAAACTCTAGAAAAAATATATATGGAAATTTCTATACATCTGATACCTAACCAGCCAAACAACTCTTTGCTGTAAAAAAGCTGTGTATCTTTTTATTAAATGGAAACTGACAATCAACTTTGTAGACAGCCATCAAAATAAGTAAAAAGATGAATGGTATAAGATAACTATTACAAGATGCATACTTTAACATACATAAAACACGACATAAAACGCACATTTTTAAACCAAGTACTGCTATATTATTAGCTTTGCCCTTTAACAGAACATAACAGGAACATTTTTACTATGTATAGCTATTGTAATGTATTTACCACTTTTGAGGGGTCACTTCCAGGTGGTTTAGGAGCAAGTGCCTTGTTATGGCTTTTAACTTTCACACGCTCAGTAGCTGCACCCATGGTGTTACACTGACCATTATCAGAAATAACAGAGTGATTACTAACAATAGAATTGGTGGTAGAATTTGGAATTTCTGGCAAAGCTCTGTCTTTAACTGTCCATGAGTTCCTATCACAAATAAATAAAACATTTATAATATTTAATTTTTCCAAAAACTACTAAAAAAATAAATAAAAAGCAGCAACTAATTTATAGCTATAGTTGGCAGCATGATTCGACTGAATATTCTGCAAGAAATTTATAATATATAAAATACAAAAATTATTCTTATAATTAAATAACTAGCTTTTTCAATGTTTAAACTTTGAAAATAGTTTATAAAACAATAAGAGGGTATTTGGACAGAAGTAAATTCTTTAAAACTAATATATATATTTGGCACACTCCATTTCAAAGATTTAGAATGAAATATTTCCAGAGTAATAAGTCACAACAAAGTATTCATATATTAAATATCCCTGTGATAGACTATCAAAAATATATTTATCGTGTATATTTGTATTACACACATAGAAACTTAAAAATTGTTCATACAACCAACACATATCATTAAAAAAAAATTCAAAACAGGATGAAAGTTACTGGACATAAGTGACTTCACGTAATCAAAGGTTACTGGGTTAATATGAAGATAAGACGCTATTCTCTATTAATAAAACCATGTCTATATTTAAACAATAGAAATAACTCAAAACTAAATAAAAATGGAAGCTATGGAAGTTCCATATAAAAAAATTAAAATATTTTAAAGTATCATAGACCATTATGTAATAAAAAAGCATTAATGATTTTAATCAGATAAATAACATAACTGGTTTAAAAAGTTATTACATATGACTATGCCAATTTATTTATTACTTAAATTTGTTATCTCTAAAACTATATATCGATGTTGAATTTAATGAAAAAGTTTGCATGCAGGAACTGCACAGTATGATGTAAAACTTAGCCTTTAACAGCACACAGAAGTAAAAGAACTAAGTGACATCAAAACATTATTCATGATTACAGCAATACCATTTGATACTAAAAGAATGCTGTACTCTGATATTGGCCTGAACCTACCAATACATAGCCAAACACAATTCTTCTTTCCAATATGTTTACTTTAAACTTACTGATCATGCCATGCTCTTCATTAGTGGCAAAGACAGAAGTTTACATCTGTGTTTCTTCTTCAATGCTTCCAAAATGACTTTGTTCATTGTGTGACATACCAAAGTTACATTAGGAGGAAGAAACATGGCCCTCATATCATCATCTCATAACTGTTCCATATCAGGATGAAATGAGGCATTGTAGAGAATAAGAAGGGCTTTCCTTCATTGATTGGCAGATTTTACAATTTTAGAAACTTTTCTATTTAAGGAAAAAATTGTTGATAAAACCAGTCCACTTCTCTATGCATTTGACCGATTCCTGTACCAGACAGAGAATAGAATTTGTCAGTCTCATTAGTGCCATGTTTAACGTTTTTAAATGCTCAGGGATTTTTCCATTTGCTTTTATGAGTGATAATTTGAACTTATGGCTGTCTGTGAAGCCTGAAACTCTTTCCTTACTTCTTTCATAGCCTGAGACCAATTTTTCTTCCCTGGATACAAGTGTTTTCAAAGACAGGATTGAAAAATTCAGATCAGACTTATCACAGTTGTAAATCTGATCCCCAAACAAGACTCTCCTTTTCAAATATTCTATGGAAATTTTCCTAGAATGCATTAAAATTTTCGAAGTCAGCAGATAGTTTCTCACCACAAACTATCTCCTGTTAAAGTATTTCTTCCCTCTTTTCAGTCAGCCAGTACTAGCAGTTAATTCTGGGCTCTGCTTCTTGAAATTCCTAATTAAATTTGACAGCTAACTCTTGCTTAATGGGTCTTGAAATAGGTGTTCCTTTTGCCTTTACTATTAAAACCGCAATTAATGTACCTCACTCATTTTCTCACATTCATCACCTTTCATATTTTCCCTTTCCTTTAAATTACTAATATATGCTACTTTAAACTACATCCTTTAAACTACTACACCCCAATATATTATAGCTCATCAAACACCTAAATCCATGGCAATATTAATACTTTTCTCTTTATCTAGTCTACTTTAGGCATCCAATTTCATTTCCTATGTCATGTTAATTTGTCCCTCCCCCATTTGACATTTTCACCTCTTACAACACAATACTTATAAACCTTGGATGTAAACTTAGAAATTGCACTGAAAATAAACCAAACATTTAGCTCACAATAATGTAAAGACAGAAACTTCAAGCAAGCCGGCTAAGGGTTAGCAATAGAAAGAAATGTGAATGGTGATTAACAGCAGCCACCTGATTTTCTTCAGTCACTTTTCTATTAACATGGGGAATGGGATATATTCAAATTCCCAAGAAAATGACAAAATTTTTCACCAAATTCATTAGACAGTTCTATACTAAGTGTTACAAAGTGGCAGGGATAAAAACTGCAAAAATAGAATATGTAACAAATCTTTCAACACAACAAGGAAACATGTTGCCATTCATATACCAGATAAGAAATATTCATCCTGTCATTCATACAAAATACAAATCGTGATTAACAGCAGCCACCTGATATTCTTCAGCCACTTTGTTACTGAGATGAGAAATGAGGTATATTGAAATTCCCAAGAAAAGAACAAAACTTGTCACCAAATTCGTTACACAGTTCTATGACTGACACAGGCAAGGATAAAAACTGCAAAAACAGAAAACATATGTCTTTGAACAGAACAAGGAGACATGTTGCCATCCATATGCATAAATATGTACTATAATTACAAAATTGTGGTAATTGAAAAATACCTACATTCTTTCACCATATAAGCAATGTTATAAATTATTTCAGTCTATCTATTACTAAACCACCATATTACTTGAAAGATAATGTCCTACTTGACTAGCAGAAATCACCTAGCTTTTTTTTTTTTTTCTTTTTAAACATGATCAAGTCTGCAGGACTTTACAGTATAAAAGTCATGAAATATTTGCTTATACACAGCAACCACAAATTATTGAAAATTTACAAATAACAAAGCTAAATTATATTAATGAAAATAATTGGACTGAATATTTCCACTGTTTTGATGCTACATGCATAATTCCAAATGTATTTATGACAATTAATAAAATTTAATTTTAGAAATTCAGAAAAAGTGAAAGAGAAAAAAAACCTTACATAAACATAATTAAAATCACCTTTTAAGATTTCCATCCTCTAAACTTGCATCACTCTGCTTAGATATCATAGATATAGTGCCCCCATTCTTTGGCTACAAAAGATTAAAAAAAAAAAAAAAATTATTATAATGATCTTTAAGATGAATTATTAGCATAATTAACTGTATCTAAAAGATGAATTATTAGCATAATTAACTGATGAATTATTAGCATAATAACTGTAATAATATTGATGAATTATTCACTAAATGCTACAATGCTTTGATTATAGATTTACGGGTATATTTAGTAAACAGCACACATATTTTATTAAAATGAGCCAGATTTATCATTACTTGAAAATTTAAGATAGTTCAGCATATAAAAATTTCAAATCATGGTAGAAAAGCCAAATGAATGGAAGACGAAATTTCTAGTCTAAAAAACAGACATTTTTTTGCTGACTTGAATATCAAAAACCTACATTTAAAATTATGTAAGTTACAGGAGGAGAAGAAAGACTTTTCGACATTTTGTAGGCCTTTAAGTGTACAAAAGTAAAACATCTTGACCAATTATGAAATAAATCCCTTTGGGCATTAAAGTTGGTGCAGATGCTTTCAAACTTGCACCAATCATTCCTCCAGAAGTTTACAGAAACAGATCATTCATTAGATAATCAATTTACAAGTTACAGATAAAGCAAATAAAAACTGAAATCACTTGTCTAATTTTTCCCCTTGCATCACCACTGTTTATATGTATTCAAATAAGATTGCATGTCATGTCCACTGTCTGATACATTTCTTGATCACAAGCTCTTGTAACTTTGAAATATTACACTGCATGCTCGTTCCTTAGAAGGCAAGTGCCAAATTTTATTAACCTTTTTTTTTTTCCACGAGAGTGAAAAGAAATAAATAGCACTTAATTTATATTCTTCATAACAAAAATTAAAACTGACATTTGCCTAATTAATAGGGCTTGTATAATACAAAAATGGCAATGCAAAAATGTTATAACTGTGTTGCGACATCATATTTATCCATTACTGGTGCGAAACAACACTATTTAGTGACAACAGTGCCTTATCTGTTTAATTGGGGGTGGGATTGGAGAGTTTTTATAAATATTCCAATTACTTGAGTTTTCCAGTTAGTCAAATGGCAGATACTTTGTCTTTTACATTAATTGAATTAAAGCTTTTCTGAAGTACTTGTAGAAGGGAAAACATCACTTTACAGGGTGGAAAACTAATGGTGCTTAAAATGATTAAGAAATGTCTTTCTTCACTAGCTAGTAATGCATATACTAAATGACCCTTCTCAGAAGTGGCCACATTTTATGAAAGAGGCACAACAAAATTTTGTGAAACAAATACTGAATAACTCTTAACTTCACATCATAATTTTAGCAACTCTGAAAATGGCAAAAATGTATAAATCCTTAATAAAGAAACTTTGAAACATTTTATTATTTTGTAAAACTGACAATTTGACTTTAAAAGATAAACGTCTTTGTTTGGTACTGTAAAAAAAAAAAAAAAAAAAAAAAGGGATGGGGGAAATCCCTCTTCCTAATAAAACTTACTTTGCTTATTAAAAATTCAACAAAAATCTAGAATTTTTTTTAAAAGCCAAGGACACATATCAACATATGTTTAATTTGCCAGGTAATCATAAAATATAGCTATTCCCAAATATTCAGCAGCTTCACCAGAAACGGCAAAAAATGGAGTCAAGCATGCATTCTATCTATATTAATATAAAGCACAAGAAGTGTTTAAAACTGATTTTCAGCTTTCTGTCTCACTGTGCAAATTGAATCTAGGTTTAATGATAACTGTAGAAATATTTTGTGATTTTATCCATCTTACTCAGCTTTTCTTGGTAACATTTGATAAACATTTAACTACATAGACTAACAATAAATAATTCATTCAGATGTTTGTTCTAAATATGACCTAGTTTTAAATATGACCTCTTTCCTTACACCAGTTCCCTACTCCTACTCTACTATTTACATACATTTACAAAACTCTCACTCTATCTCTCTTTTTTAAATTTAATTGATTGGGCGCTGGCATATTTACAGTTATTCAACATTCTGAGAAAAAAAAAGGTTTCGTTTATTACACAGTAAATCCCAAGGACTGAAAGAAAACGCTGCAAAAAAAAGTTGAAAGACTAACAAATATGGAGGAGCTAAAGCAAATAGAAGACACACATGCAATTAAAGAGACAATGGCTAAGATTAAACCCAGTTGTAATAGAGGCAGGGATTTAATGGTGAACAGAAATTATTGATATCAGTTAATAAGAAAAAAAATCATTTTTGATAGCCGGGTTGTTAAAAACAAAATTTT
>KK112512.1:36971-53063 GCA_000611955.2 Stegodyphus mimosarum | reverse complement strand
ATAAACAGTTTACAAACAATAAAACTAAGAACAAAAAAAAAACGAGGTCATTTTCTAAGGAGCATTCTTGCCTTTCCCTTAGTATCTCTACTCTTCCGTATGACCACAAAGAGCCCCACATCAAAGCAGGTGGTCCCTGTCCATTTCTTCTCCAGAATCACAAAGTGGGCAAATAGGATCGCTTGAAATGCCTAAAATGAAATGTGGTGCAGGTGAGCAGCAAGGCAACCATGTCCTGTAGACAGACGGAAAGTCGCACCTGCGTTGCATATTAGACTATCGGGAATAAGAGAACTTATCATTCTCCAACTTTTTAAGGCTGTATGAGTCTGAAGATCTTGTAAGATATTAGACAATTTTTTTTTTAAAGTTTAATCCTCCAATAAAAAATGGCTATATTAGGATGTTGTAGTACACTGGCACCTCCTTTTGCAATGAAGTCTGCTTGTTCATTGCCCCAAAGAACATATGCCCAATGTAGAACAATTTGTCCCCCCCCCTTTAAAGTAAGAGTTCTCAGGAATTATTGACATTGCAAAATTTCAGGTGTTAATGGATGTTCAACAGAGCTAATTGATTGAATGGCTGCCTAAGCATAAGAAAAAGTGCCTGCCTTTGCAAACTTGCAATGGATAGCTAATGAGCCTTAGGGCTAATGGATGGCTACAAAGGAGTCAAAGGAGGTATCAATGTGTCCTGCAGGGGTGTAAAAAGAAAAAAAAATTAAAAAACACACTAGCCCCTGGGGTGCAACATAGATCTACCTTCTCTTGGTGCACCCTAGAAATGCTTTGTGGCTAACTGATCTACAATTTTGGCATGCAGCCTTCCTACTCTTTGTCCATGAAACTTAAACTTCTGCAGTAGAATGTGGGTGATTTTTCCCAGTCCCAGAAGATCCAAATCCAGCAATCTTTACAAAATTAAATTGATATTAAATTAATTAAAAATTAATTCTCCATGATTTGCATTTAACAGCAATTATGGTTAAAATTTGAAATATTAATAGAGTAACAAACTACACTATAAAAAAATATTCATAAATAATCTTCTATATTTCATTTTCTATTTCTTGTAGAATTCAATAAAATATTCATAAATTATTAGGATACTGAACAACTGGGGAATTCCTCGTGACATAAATAAAGAAATAATTCATATAATTTACCTGATATTGAACAATTGGGGAATCCCTCGTGATTGATAAACGTCCAGCAGTACCATATTCTGGTGACCTAAGGAGCATACACATACACTATTAAAAAATAAAATTTAAGTATTGTTTAAAATTGTATACGTATTCATTCTTCTCCATACATCTATGCTCTTTATAAACTATTTGGCTTTAATAGTGTCTTAATTTTTTTTTCCTTTTATATGTGTGTGTCATGGAAGTAAGAAAAAATAAAATCATTACATTATGACAAAAATTTAGGAATTACTTCTAATTATGTAGCATTTTTCAAACTGTAACAGTAGTTTGCTTAATAATGACATCATTTTTATATCTGGTTGTAATGAAAGTTTTCCACCAAAAAACATTCTCAATAAAGTTAGGGAAAAAAAACATGAAAGCAGCACCTTTAGCACGGGTAGTAATACCCAAATCTATGATTTTCTGCCCATGTTTCGGTAGTTTTTCAAAGTGCTTGGCTCAGAAACTTGGAGGCCACGTGTCCAAAAAGAGATTAACCTTATTTCAGACACCCTGTGCAGAATGGAAGGTGATACCAGCAAGATGTAGCTGTGTGAAAAAAGTAGAAGTCCGAAGGAGCAATGTCGGAGCTATATGGTGGGTGTGGCGAAAGATCTCATTCCAGTCCGTACAAAGTCCAGCTGATGAATGCAGACACATGTGGTCTTGCATTATCTTGATGAAACATTACCTGTTTAAGCCAGAACTCAGTTCAACGTTTTTCCTTAATAGCAGCAAGAACACGGACTAGCATCTCATTGTAAACCTTACTGTCGAGGGTTTTATCTTTTTTTCAGATACTCTTTGTGGATAATACCAAGGCAATTCAACAAGATACAAAGCATGATTTTTTTGTTAGTCAAATTGTGCTTTGCAATGTTGCCAAGAGTAAGGCTCCTCTATACCAGGCTAAATCACCAAATTTTCCCTCTTGGCAAGAAAGGGGAAAGCACTGCTAGTTTTGGCATGTTTGTTACCGACACTGGCTGAATGTTTGCTGTTTTAAAGATTTATTTTATAGATGAGCAGGATTCCTCACATATAAACTTTTCAGACAATTTATTAGTTCTAGAATAGTATATAGATGTTTTCACTTAAATAAAAATTTCACGTATATTTTATAAAACATATTCAAAATAACTTATGCTTTAGATGTTTCAGTTTAGTTAGCAGAGTAAAATAAATAAGATGAATAAAAACATTCAATAGTATCAAATCGGGAAGTAGTTAAAGTGTAGAGTGTGTAAAAAAGTTTTATCTTAATGATACTTTTAAAAAAATTCAAGAAAAAACTGTATATTCATACTCAAAAAATAACTTTAGAACATGTTGTCAATTAAGTATGAGGTAAAACAAGCTTACAATAACTTTTATTTATGGAAATAATTGTACAAGACTCTGAAGAAACACTTTCTTTTAAATGTATGAAATATTTCATAGCATATGTGGAAGAAGAAAGTACAGAATTCTGAGTTCAGAAGCCTTCTGAATATGTAGGCAATTTCTTATTTACGGATGACAACACAAAATAGCACTTTAGAAATATTATTTATCATGTATAAAAATCTGTTTTGTAACACAGATCAGTACTAATTGTTTATCAATGTAATGAAGACAAGATTAAATTTTTTTGAAATACTGAATTCATAAAATGAACTTGGTCTTTGAAATTCATCATTACAGGAAGATTCATTTGATCATTATGCATACATTAAAAACACTACAATTATTTTACAAAAAAATATACAAGCAGAGTTTTCACAAATTGAATGTGCTTATCTGAAGGTTTTGCATAAATTTATAAATTTTGACTCTATTGCCAAATTGAATAATACTGTGATTACAAATGTATAGTACTCATACAATCCTTGCAATTATTGAAAGCCAATTAATTATATATATGCATTCAGTTTATCCTATTGATTTAAGACCTCAATATTCTGGAAATAATTTAGCCAAGAAATGGTAGTGGGAACCATGCATAAACAACTTATCTAACTTTTCAACAATACTGATTATAAAATAAACAAAAAAAATTAGAAGTAATGTCAGTGATATTCAAACTCATTATGTTACATATATCTTTGGCAAACATTCAATTTTACATGGTTTCTAAATTATTATTTATTTTTTAATAAATTTTAATATGTTAATGACTTTTATATTACATTACTATAATTTCAACAATTAGCACAGGAAAACAAAATCTACATATTAAACAAGAAGCAAAATTTTTCCACATTCAAAACATCAACATTGGCAATGCTTGGCGACACGTACATTAACCCTAGACCAATTTAATTATAGCTATTATGACAGAAATTAACAGATACTTAGGTTATTGTACACAAGAATTTCACTTTTACTTGCACGTTATAAACATTTGAGAAGATATAAACTCTAAATAAAGGAGTAAATAATATATTTACTAGACAAAGTTGAGCACCTACTGCAAGTTTCCAGTTATCTCTTCAGTAATTATTTACCCAATTTTTTTTTTCTTCATTTTTAGGAAATGCTATCAATATATTACCTTTCCGTGAATGATTTGAACAATTAATAGCTGCACATCTGCCCATTTTACACAAAAACGCACAAGACATTGTTTCACCGCTAACTATGCAGCCGCCATTAATATTCCCACTTGGGCTGCCTAATGGCAGATGATTCCGCCTGGTCTACAGAAGCATTAGCCAACAGGCTCACCGGATGCAGACCAACCCACTTTGGGAACTGTGTTGTTAAGTAAATCCAATTTTCATCACAAGTCATCATCTGGTCCAGAATTTTGTCCTTGTATTGATATTCTAGCATATTAATGCAGACCTAAACACATCTGTCCTTATCTGCTCGAGTCAGCTCATATGGCACCCAGCAATTTAACTTGTACGTCAAGTTTATGCGATTGATAATGTAACTAACTGGACATGGCACTAAGGTCTAACTCCTTAGCAAGCTCTCTAGTGGTTGCATACTGATCTTCCACAAGCTCTTGCAGGTGGGCCTTATCAACATCAGTATGCCCAGCAAAATTCATGCCCATGTGTGCACACTCGCTTACCTGGATTGCCACATAAATACATTTGGATGACATCATGTGTTGCCTATTTTGCTGATATAGTGCACTGCCTCATAAATGCCTTTCAGGGGTGCAGACAATCATAAGGAACTAAAAAATTTATAAAATATCAGAACAAAACATAATGAATAAAATGCTATTTTACTTATTCTTCTGTTATCTAAATCATCAATAACATTTTAGAAGTTTATTTTGTCACTTCAGCAGCTCTTCTACAAATGTGCAGTAAGTTTCTTAAGAATAAGATATTCATTTTTGATTGTATATGCTTTGTAATTATCTGTATTTAGATATAATCTTCTTGAAACAACTGACACTTGCGGCTATTTTAAGAAAAATTTGCAGAAGAGTTACAATATATGGAACTATATTCTGCCAAGTGCAACTTTGAATAAATTACAAAAGTTCAAAGTGACTTTCCTTTCACCTGTTTTATTTTCCCAAGCAGTAACAGGAATAAGACCCAGAACTATTTCTCTTTCAGTGATGAATTCTTCCTTATTTATATAGTTAAGATTATAACTTATTTGAAATTCACATTTTTCAATCAAAAGATTTGATGAAATAAGAAGGCATAATAAGAACAGGAAGCTATTGAAACCCCATTCTGATTTCTTTGAATACTCAGGCAATTCTTCCTATTTTTAATACTTGGTAATTCTTCTTCAGTTTAGTTACTCATCATAGTTCAACACCTTGCGATTCTTCACCTCAGCAAGGAGCAAATGGTTAAGATGGCTGGTTACTAGTAGTTTGTATCCCATAGAAAAGGATGATTGCATGAGCTTTTCGAGATTTATCTTAGGTGCACCTGAAGTATTTTACACATGTCTAGGTACATTAAAATAACCATCTTTATCCTAAAGTAAGGGAAATCATAGAAAATTTTAGAAACTGGGAACAAATTTATGTTACAAAAAGGACAATGGTTCATATTTTCATCAAGCATGCATGAAAACAACAATACAAATAAAACATTCAAACCACACAGTAAAGTTGTATGCATGCAAGTTTGATATGCATACAAGCCATTATCCTTTTTGTCATATGAATATAAGTCAGTCTCCAATTTCTAAGTCCGCTTTTGAGAACACTAGTCTCCTAAAAAAAATCCTTCCCCTTAGGCAGATAACTATAGTAAGCTTTGTTTTAATCCAATATACCTCAGTCTTGCTTTCTATTCTAAACAGAACATATGCCTAACCTTTACAAAATTATGCTTCATGCGAAAAATACCACCTTAAAAAACATGCCATCCAGACAGACTGCTCACCCTCTCTAGATAAGCTGCTACATGTATATTTAAAGCTATCTTATTAAAATAGTTAACATGAGTAAAAACTCATACAGCAATTTACGAATTCCTTTTAGATTGAGTATAAGCAATTTTTCTTTAAAATTAAACAAAAAGTCAACTTCAATTGGCTGCCGACTTCAGATGCACAGAGGTTATAAAACTTTTAAGATGTGGTGTGTTTTTCTTTATAATTTCATTGTTACTGATGAAAAAATACATGTGAACTGCCATATACAAGGTTAATAGTAAGATGACTTTGTACAACTTTTTTAAGTAAGTATTTTCTTTAACTTTTCTTTCTTACAGAATTTGATTTGATAGGAGATGCTGCATTTACTTTTATTCAATCGAGTATATATAAATGTATTTTAATTAGTGTATTTAGTATTTCAATTAGTACAATTTCAATGTACATTTTGATCCTATGTTCCAAAACAAAACAAAAAAAGGGGGGATGGAGTAATATTGAACTCTTTCTTTAGAATAACAAAAAAATCTTTCTATCTGATGTATTAGTTCTGGAAAACTAATATATAATATAAGAAATACACAGTTTCCAAATTAAGTTGGCAACACTGAAAATGCATGCTAAAAGCTCAAATAAGCAAAAAATATTTTATGAGCATACAGTGGAAGCATTGAGTATCTCTTAAAATATGGTGTAGATACTTTCCATAAATGCCCTCGTTGACTACGCAGGAAAGATAGCATATAATAAAATATATAATGTTTGGATTGATGTGTTGTGTAACAAAAGGGCAGCACTAGAACATCCACCATATAAAATGCTTTGTCAGTAAATAATTGCATGTTGCTCCATTATTCAAGCATGAAGTCCTGTGCCCAGTGCATAAATGCAAATCTAGGCATAATGTGAAATTCTTCAAAATCTATGCCAAACAAACCTTAAAAATTTAAGAAATGTTAATACTTAAGATGTAAACAATTCTTGCAAAAGTTAACTCGGTCATAAAAATTTTTGAAAATAATTATCACGAGTTAACTTGTTGTTCATTGCTCTGGTGCACTTTTTTTATTTATTCCAAATAAATGTGTGACATGGTCTTGTGGCTATGCTGGCGAACTTCGCAATGATAATATCCAAGTTTTATGCCACTCCTCCTTCGACTTGGCATCTATCCATCTACGTGTGAGGCTATTTTTCTCCCCGTCAAGCATGTAAGTTTAGTAATTCAGCCTGTTTTGCAATTTGGTGGATATACAAATTGGAGCTTGTAAATTTATTCTTTTAGGACTTTGTCTCAAAATCTTGTAGAAACATTATATTCTTGCCCTGATTGTAATGTGCTTTTATGTATACAGCCATGCTTCATAGCCTACCACACTGTTTCTAATACACAATAAAATTTTTGTGTATTTTTCAAATTTTGTTTCTTTGCGATCATTTCTTGCGCATTTTCTCTATAAGATAAATATTCAATTTATGATTATTAAAATTCAAAATCACTCTGAAATTATTTTTTTAGTTCATTCTTAACTAAAATACACTAACGAGTTAACTCAGTATAACTACTTACTGTTTATTTTGCAGCATAAAAGTATTTAAAAATAAAAAAATTTTGGAAAAATATTTGTAGAATCTTTTACGTCTTGTTGCACTAAGTAAAAGTAGATAGTTAAAAAAATGGATAATTTTTGCATGGAAAGTGAAAAGTAAAGGATTAGATAAGGGATAGTTTTACATTTTGATGGTAACTGTTTCAAATTTCACACTGCACATTGTCTAAAACCTTCGACAGATTTAACACAGATATATATTCAATATAAGTAATGAATACTTCTGTAATCTTATTTTGCTTCATCATCATAAATTCTGAATAACTTGCAAAACCAATTACTTTTATTTCAACCTTTTGAATGGCATGACTCCTTTTATCCTGCCATGAGTTTTGTCATTTGGTATATTCTGATTTAAAATATTTTGTTTCCTTATTTTCTTTAAGGATCTAATTATTATCTTAATCAGTGAAAACTCATGAAAGCAGTAATTAAAATAATCAATTACATAAATTTAGCAATAATTGCAGCTTTAAATATAGTTTTCATAAGCAGATCCTAAAAGGCATACCACTCAGAGGGATAAAGAAAATATATATGTGTAGCAGGAGAAATCTCATAGAGTGAATTGATTTTTGAAAGAATAATGAACTTATCTATTATGTATATTATTGCTTTGGCCAATAAACATAATGCATAATAAATACAAGTTTTTATACCATTTAAAATACTGAAGAGTTACTTTATCCTATTCCATCTTACTTGGATTACATTAATAATTAGCTCACATAATATCAATATCAAATTACTTAAACTTCTTGGGTAAATTTTCAAAACACTATGTTAATCATGTATAAATAAATACAGATTACTTGTCAGATATAACAGTACTTTCTGATTATGAGCAGATGCAATTTCAACATTTGATAAAACTGCCAAGTTTTTTGCATAATTTTGCATGTACATGCAACAATAGTAAGTGGAGAAATAATATATAACTAAGTATATATGGATTATATTTTATTTATTATTACACTTTATTTAAGCTCAACAGTACTGGTCACTGGTCAAGTTTGCCTATGACTCGGGTGTTAGCCATTCGGAGTTTTGACGCCAACTTGTCAGAAGGAACTAGAGTTATGGCAGTGAAATGAGTTCTGCTGAACTGTTCTAATATAGTTGGAAATATGTTAATAATAACAGGACACATTAGTTTACAGAAGAGTTGAGCACATGCATCATTTTGAGTAATCAGGAAAAGACAGAACTATACAGCATTTTATGAACAAAATGAAACTGCAGCTAGTATGTAAGCTAACATAGGAGGACATGACATCTAAACAAATTGGCAGCTTATAAACAAATATAAAACTGAAAATATACATATCAATACAGAACTATGCATAAAGTTGAATATGGGTAAAAGCACAGAATATAGAGGGGAAACATGCCATTGTACTCTTATTGTTATACGATACTTAATGTTGTGGACAAGTCTGGGGAAGACTGCATATAGCTTGACATGTCTGAGTATGCAGTGGCATAATATGTAATGACTAAGACAATTTTATTTTGTACAGATCTGTTACTGCTAGTGTTAGTGGCTCACACTGACCAGTTTGTAGAACCTGGCTTTTTAAGGGGTATGACGTATGAGGGCAGTCAAATAAATATGCAGTTATGTATACTGTTCCTTCTCCTGATGCATATACAAGAGATCTGTGTTGCTGCACTGGAAGTGGAGCTCCTGCATAGTTGCCACCTTTGGCAAGAAATGGAATTCCCTGTCATCCATAGTGGCTGAGAGCCATTTCTCCTGCCACTGTTTTAATATATGCTCTTGCGTGGTCCACTTAAGACATGACAATGGAAGGAGAGTTGGGTGAAAATGCGCTTCAGCCCACTGCTTGGCGATGTTTTGAAAATCGCCAATTCGGCGCGTTTCTGCGAAACGTCTTTGCAATTAATTGCAACCTTCCCGACACGCTCCGCGAAAACCTATTGTAAACAAAACATAGAATTCTAAACCATAAATTAGTATGAAAACTGTTCCCACAAAAATATAATAAAATAATATGCAAAACGAACATTACGATCATTAAAATATTTGTCAGTTACCTTTAAATTAATTATTTACATTTTATGTTGTAATACTTACACATTTTATGCCGTTACATAACCTTCCCGACACGCTCCGCGAAAACGTAACCAAAATGGCATCCCAGAAAGAAGGAATTTTTTTTAAAAGGGCATTAAAATTACAAACGATACCATGTACACACCGTTCCGTTTTAACTTAAAAAAAAATTTGAGAATTGCACAATGTAGGCAACGTACACAAATAAACAAAATAAGCTAGAATAACGAAAATAAATTACAAGAAAATGCCATGTGCACAGCGTTCCTTTTAAACTTAAAAAAAACTTCAGCGAATTGCACAATGTACGCAACGTGCACAAATGAACAAAATAAGCTAAAATAACGAAAATAAATTACAAGAAAATGCCATGTGCACAGCGTTCCTTTTAAACTTAAAAAAAACTTCAGCGAATTGCACAATGTAGGCAACGTACACAAATCAACAAAATAAGCTAAAATAACGAAAATAAATTACAAGAAAATGCCATGTGCACAGCGTTCCGTTTTAACTTAAAAAAAACATCAGCGAATTGCACAACGTAGGCAATGTGCACAAATCAACAAAATAAAATAAATTGCAAACGATACCAGCGTTCTGTTCTTCAGCTGAGCCAAATTATTTCAATAAAAGGCAACAAAATATAAAAATTAAGCAACTTGCACTTCCAATAAAGTAATAAATGTACATGTACATTCACTCACCTTTCTCAGCATCACAGCTAAATCCATACCGACTCGGTATTCAGCGAAATATAAGGTACGAAAATAGCAAACACTCAACACAAAAACACCGCATTCAAAGAATACAACGACAACTGAAATAACTACTTAAATTAACACGTAAGAATTTTGAATAAACCGCTACATCATCTCACATTACCAATAAAACCGTTCTTTATAAAATAGGAAATACGCATGCGCGAAAACTACATGTTTCCGTAGCTCCAAAATACCCAGTAAGCCATGTTCGCGGATATACGGAGTTACCCATGTTGGCGCGTTTATTGCTCATTCAAAAACAATCGCCGCCAAGCAGTGGGCTAAAGCGCATTTGGGCCGAGAGTTGAAATCACTTCATCTTAGATGTTGTTTGCCCTGCTTTGCTAGATCGTCAGCCAGTTTCTTACGAATAATACCTTTGCGAGCTGGAACCCAACATAGAACAGGACAGTTAGGAGAAGGGATTCACAACATTAGGTAGTAAATGGAATGTACCAATGGGCTTCTGCTGCATGTGCCCAATACAACCAGGTGGCTAGATTCCACATCACTAAAAATCATGACATTTGGGATATGTTCTATGCATAACAGATTGCAGGCCAATTAGTTCCACTTGGGAAACAGAATTGTTGACAAGCCTGCGAATCTACTTGTATTGAACAATGCTATTCTGCAGATGACAAAAGCCACTGCCAGTATCATTTTCTGTGTTGGATCCGTTCATGTAGATGGCTTCCGCTACTTCAGTGCACTGCGAAGGGCAAACAGATGTAAAAATCTAACCATTGGCCACATATTTCTTGTTTCGTATAAAATGCTTTTTATTATTGTTCATGATGAAAACAATATGTAAGACCTATAATGATAGACATGCAGTTTTCGCATATCGCCATGAGTAAATGAATTTCACGGGGTGTGCAAACAATTAAAAAGTCTCAATATAACATTAGTATCAAAAATTCTAATTTTTCATTTCAGGTGATCTAATCAAGCCAATCAGATCTAATTAAAATAAGTAACTATTGACACATTATATGTGACTATACATTTAGCATTATGAATTAAAAACATATTAAATTCTTAGCGTATTGTTAAAATATCCTCTCAGAATATGATTTCTACTTACCTTTCATGGTCCTTGAAGCATACACAAGTGGTGATGAGCATGACAATAACAATTAAGAAAAGCAATGCACAAATCCATGAAAGTTCTGGAATGATGTTTTCTGTAGCCATTAGTTCATTCTAAGAATGTACACTTTAAAGGAAGCATAATCCATAAATAAATCTGGAAAATAATAACAGCAATATTAAAGTAAAAAATAAAAATTTAACAAAAATTAGATAATAATACATTTTAAAAGTTTGTGATTATAATAAAAGCAAAGTAAAATTATATTTAAATATCCGACACTTTTTTTTTCTGTCACCAAATTCACACACTGGAAAAATGTATGCCAAATGACAAATAGCCTATGGCCAATATGAAATACAGCCACCAAAATAAGCTAAATTGCTATATTCCCTCAGCAGACATGAAACATGCTTATGCATATACTGTCCTAACTTGTGCAATTGGATGGAAGGGGAATGAAAGTGATGAATTTCGGAACCTCATTAGATGTTCTCAGGTGCAGGCTATTCCTCCCAATTATACATTTCTTAGCTCATTTTCTCCACCCCTGACAGCCATAAATACTAATGGAGGGCTACAGCTGCAATGGTTAAAGTATCTGATTCCCTTCCTCTTCTATGCATATATATTTTCTCCTTTGCTTTTAACAATCCCTATTCTCATTAGCAACATTTTATTGCAGCTTTCATACCCAGATGTTTCTTATATACATTATTATATCTTCAAAGCAAAACAGCAGAGATGCAATCAGTGTTTCTGTTTATAAGAGGCCATTATGTCTTAGTCATCAGCGAGAATGTAAAAATTTTGGATTAGAAAGAGTGAGGAAAAAAAAATCATTCGCAGAAATTGCTAGGTTTTTATGGTAAAAATAAATCTTCAATGCATAAAGGAATGATAAGAATAAAGAAACACTTCATGCTAGTTCTGGTATTGATGTAGTATCCGATAAACCACTTTGGCGATCATATTTGGATCACTGAACTGTAAATCATCCAAAAGAATTTTGTCAGTCCTGCAGAAAGTACTAATACACAAGTGAATCGTGTTGAGGGACTTTGAAGGTAATGATTCCACACACAACATGAGAAATATCACACTGTGAATGCCTACATGTTATCTAGCAAAAGCATGAAGGAGATTTGTTAATAAAAGTGATGACTATTTTTCGCCCATGTTGTACAACATTCATAATGTATAAAGCTAACTGACTAATAAAAACAATCCTTTTAAAGGCCACTCCAGCTTTCATTTAAAAATTTGTAGCAATTTAAAGGACTTAGAGAAAGTACGAATAGTAAAAGGACACATTGACAGCAAAATGTTACAATAAAAAGCAGCTACATGAATTGCAAATGTAATATAATAATGCACTACGAACTTTATCCTGCTATAGCCTTGAAATTTTTATTAGGAAGAATTCAGAAAATATCCATTAAAGGTGTTAGGACAACAACAACAAACAAAAAAACCCTCAACATTATAGCAGGACGGTCAGTCTATATTTTAGGGTGACCCTTGGATTATTGTTAAGTTGTTGTTTTATTTATGGTAACCTGGGTAGCTGAATAATATGGAAACCTATTATGATGTGATTGTGGTGAATCTGACTGATGGGAAAATATTTATAAGGGCTTATTTATATGTTGGATGTTGGTTAAGAAGTATGTTGCTTATTTTGTACTTCACACCATAAAATGGCTGTATGTGATAAGATTAATCTGAAGTTTCTGTACGATTTGGAACGAAACGGAAAAAAATCATTAATTGACTGGTGTGTAAATGAATGATTACTTAGTAGTCATTATAAGTATTCTGTTTGTAGGAATGAAATGTGTATGGTTGAACATAAAAATCGTTCAGATGCTTTTGAATGGGTTTGTCGCAAGAAAGGTTCATGCAAGAAATCTCACCGACAGTTTGGCACTACAGAGGATATTTTTTACTCTTATTTTTGTGAATTTATGTGGTGATGGCAATATATAGATTCTAGTTCAGATAATTTTAGAAAGTTTTTGGATGCTGTTAAGGAATTTTGTGTGCCACAGACTGAAGACAGAGAAACTTCAAAATAAGGTGAGTTGCTATTTCCTTTTTGTAGTGCATAGATGAGAAAACATGCATTTCCTTTTTCATGTTATTTCATTGTGTTAATTTAAAATGCAGTTTATTGAGATTACATAGTTTTTGTTTAAATTATGTTCTATTGCATTATGTTTTGGACACCATTTTAGTAAGGAGGGCATTGGATGTAAACAGGAATGGTGCCAAAAAATTGCCAAGCAATAACCTGAAATATATTTTTACTTCAAGACCAACACAAACAGCAATGCAATGGAATAATAAACCACAGACCTGATAAGCCATAATCCTGGCATGGTTCCATTGTGGCACATAATAGGAGGAATTTGTCTTTTTTATACAAGATTTAAATGACTTTTACACCAGCAACTTATGTTCAAATGAGTAATGACATAACTATTGCACAAGCTTCCCATTTACACACAATGTAGATCGCATTACTAATACCTGCTTTGGGTGCATATACTGGAATGTTAATCATTAACGTACCTCAACATACAACACTTTTATGGTACAGCAGTTTTAATGTCCAGCAGTGTATATATGCATGTGAGGTATTCCTGTTATTTTCAGCGCCAATAACAGTTCTGTCAAAGTGAAAATGTACCAATAAGTCACAAATAAAATTTAGCAATGAAATAAGAAAAGGTAAATGGAAGCATCTGCAGCACATGAAACTGAAACACTGCCATGAAATGTGCCTATGAATCATTCAAAACCTTTATTGACATAGTCAGAAAGAAGATGATTATATAAATTTTCACTGATAATTTGGTTATTTCTGACAGTCTTCAGAACTCCATCGAAATGCCACAAAAAAGTACTGATGAGGTAATGTACCAAGTCACCGAAAAGTATTTACTTGACAACTTAGGTTATGTATGTATACTGTGTATGATACTGAGCATAAGCAAATCTGTTGATTCTTTTCTCACAGAAAATAGATGAATGTACATATGGAAAGACAAACAAACAAAAAAAAAAAAAAAAAAAAAAAAAAAAAAAAAAAAAAAAAAAAAAATAAAAAAAAAAAAAAAAAAAAAAAAAAAAAAAAAAAAAAAAAAAAAAAAAAAAAAAAAAAAAAAAAAAAAAAAAAGAAAACAAAACAAAAAGAAAAATCTGAAATGTTTCAAATTTTAAATTACATCCAAAGAAATGTTTTTTTTTTAAACATTTTGTGTGTTATCTTTATTTATTAAATATTACGTTTCTCGCACTTAAACCATAAAATTCAGTTCAAGATCAATATCTCAAAATAATTTTTAAATTAGCACATCTTTAGAATTTTCGATACTCAGTCTCATGCAGTGGAGATAAAAATGTTTTTTCTGTACAACATTGCCATTGCTTGCTTTGAAATTCTTGAGTTTCTTAATAAAAAATTCGTTAAAGTTTTACAGAATACAAAATTGGTAGTGAAACAAATTCAAAATTTCATATTTGGGTAGAAACATTCAATATTCAAAATTTGATGGATCTAAGTACTGTTGTTTTATCACAATGCGAGAAACATACATACATTTATGCATAATCTTCATTATTTAATTTCTTTAAATATAATACAGGGCGATATTTGGTCACAACAATTTGAAAAGTGAAACAACGCTTTTGGTGAATCAATGCAAAATGCCAAAACGAAATTAATAGTCCTTCTGGGCAAATTGCTCCTTTGGACTAAAAACATAGGCAGTATTGGATACATCACTGAAACTAAAGATAGGTAATGATATCCAAACAAATTCTTCTCTTCAAGGTTGGCAACAAGTTTGCAATTTTGTACTAGATAAACTATCAAGTTTTTTTGGTTTGAAAATTTTATTTTGACATTATAATTTTAAATATTGTGACGTTCTTATATATGCCCGTACTTTTACAAGTTTTCAGGGATTTTTCTATTTTAAATTTTTATCTGGTTCTGCAATTATTACATTATATTTAAGAAAGCGGTTGACACCAATTTGCAATATTTCTATTTCATAAACAGTGAATATGAGTCATGAAAATTCATCAGAAAAACCAACTACATTCAAATCAAAATTTTATACCTTTAAAAAATTTCTATTCAAATAGTATGATACTAAAACAACTGTAAGTAAGAATTCCTAAGTGAACAGGCTTGCATTTCTGCTATTTATAGGAATCCCAAACAATATCAGTTAAATTATCCATATTGTCACTTGGCTAGAGTGGAATTTTAGGCGCTATGAAGTTTATTTTTTAAATTACACTGAAACTATAAATACTATTATTTACATTACTTAAATAGTTTCTAATATGAACTTGAAAATAATATGTAATGAATGTCACTCATAAATATCAGATCTAAATAGCCAAAAAAATGGTAAAAGTTTACAATTGGGTGCCCCTTGTTTTTTGGCGATTCTGTTTTGATGCCAAGATCGACGCCAATAAGACACAATTTCAAGATGGCCGCTACACAAAACCAAAACAAGAAGTCAAAGAATTTCACAAACTCTGTATCCATGTACACATTGACCTATTTTCACGTAAAAAAAAAATCAGAGAATTGCACAAACTAGTCATTGCACATTTTGACTTTGTCCATGTGCACATCGATTTATTTTCAATTAAATAAATCAAGAAGCTAAAACCATGTTAAAACTCTCATGGTAAACAGAAATGGGGTTTCATTGCCAAAACTGAACAAAATTTTTCGCCAAAAAACAAAGGGCACCCAATTCTACACTAGAGCCAAAAAATTAATTACAGCACGTAATCTATATATAATATCAGAATCAGTTGAAAGATTCTATAGGCAACATCTTTAATCTGGTAGTAACAATCTAAACTATGATTCATGAATTCTAAATTTATGATCTAACAAAACACTGTTTTGAAATAGCATGAGGAAATTCTTTACAGCTTTTTGGTACAAGTAAATATTTCAAAAGGAAAATAAAGCATTA
>KK112512.1:992-24703 GCA_000611955.2 Stegodyphus mimosarum | reverse complement strand
TTTTTTTTTTCGTAGAGTGTTGCCGTTGCTCGCTTTTAAATCGTTGAGTTTGTTCACCAAAAATTCGTTTAAGTTTTATAAAATATGAAAAAGATAATAAAACAATTCCAAATTTGAGTTTCCAGATGCGCATATTCGGATGGAAGCGTACGGTATTCAAAATTGGATGGCTCAATTCACCGCTGTTTTATCACATTTGGAGAAATATACGTACATTTATGCAGATCATTCATTATTTAATTTTTTTAAATATCATAAAGGACGATAACATTTGGTGGAAACAATTACAAAAATGATACAGCCGTTTATAGCAATTCAACGCAAAATCGCAAAACGAAAGCAATAGTCCTTCAGGGACACAGCCCCTTTGGACGAAAAAAAAAATTCTATATCTTCCGTTCTACTAGGAAATCTAGAAAAAAAGTGGTATGTCATTTCAGAAAAAATTTGATTTTGTGTCAAAATACCTATGTTAGAACAATGCTGTATTAAAATCTAATATATATCCTAAGTCGCGGTTTCTAAACATGAAAAACGCAATTTGAATTTCGTCAATCGCCCCAGGAGAACGAAAGAAACAGAACTGCCCCCCCCCTTTTTTTTCGCGCAGTGTATATACCTTTTCTTAGTCTTATATGATGCGAAGAAAATTTATCTTTAAAGAAATATTTCATTCTTTTAAAAACCTCAATTTATTAATTGTCTAAACATTTTGCTGCTTTCCGAAGCTGTTTAGAATAGATAAAGTACTTGAAGGAGGGGATGAAGGGGGGGAAGTGAACACCTCTGATTAGAAAATTAACGTAATGAATGACAAAAAAAAATAAGCATATTCTGAATCTGCAATTCATTAAAAATCATTATAATGACTGAAAATGATTTTGCTTCATCGTTGAAATATTTTGAAGGTCCAATCGCTATAAATGACATTGACACAAATGTAATTATTTGAAGGAAAAAGGTCACTCAGAACCGTTGAGCCAAATCAATATCGTTTTCCTCTTCGCGAACGAAGGTATCATTAACTTCTTCATAAGTGGTACTTAAAAGAACGTGGAAGAATTTTAAAACTTTATGAAAGGAAGTCAACCTTTTGGCAAACAGTGTCACACCCTTTAAGTTTCCATTTATAAAATAGGGTTATGGATTTAGCATTCAAAAGAAGGGGCAAAAATAGTTGCCGACACTAGAAATTGAGACATTTTAGGCAGCCGTTTTCAGCGTAACAAGTATTTCAACTTCCAGCTGTGTAAAACAGACTCAGCTGCATATAAACCACAGTTTTTAAAAGTCATTAAACTTAAATACCATGTATGTTAAGCACCATGGGCAATTACAGTGGTACAAACAACAAAATGTCTTCACATGTAGAATTGCTCAGCACTTTTTAAGATGGTTTCAAAAATATAAAAAGGGTTCACATACCATAAAGTAGCACATATGTGATTTTGATCTGTGAAAGTTTTCTACGAGAATGATAATTAAATGATCCAAACATCGTGTCATTGACGTAACTAAGTAAGTACGTTTTCTTTATTGAAAAAACTAAGGATTAAGTGAATTGTCAACAGGCATTAGTCTATAATACAAAAATTACACTACATAACAGTTATGATAAATACCCATGATCGTGCGCAAGGTTCATCGGCCTAGTGAGGTAAGAAGAGATGGGGAAAGATGGACGAAAAAAAAGTAGGCTAAGAGGGGTATGGGCCCACCAGCGGCCGAGCGGTAAAGTTCCTGAACACTGGTTTGAATCCCGCAAACAGGCTGGCAGCATGGGCGTTTTCGTGTTTTCCCCCATGTGGAACGTGTTAATACGAGCCAGTTTCTCTTGGAAAGTCCTCCACGAAGGCAGCCCTACCTTCCGTGTAGTGCCTTAGGACAGAACACGTTAATAATAATAACAGGGGTATAGTTCCCTCTAACTGTCATGCAGTTCTCACGATGTGGTTTCGTACTGGAAAGGAGGCAGTTTATGAGTTCCTCAAGCTGTCGGTCTCACTCCTGCAGTAGTGCTGCTTTCAAGTCTTGGAGTGTTCTGGAATGGGGAGGGTAGAGAATCCCAGACGGGTTTTATGGGGATTAGATCTAGGGATCTGACTGGCATATCCGTCTGGTTAGTATTACTTTCCAGAAAATCATCTACCAGATTAACCCTATATGGATGACCATTGTTGTGCATAAAAATTAACTGAAGACCAACTGCACTCCAGAGAACACAAATATAAGATTCTAACATCTCTTCTTCATACGTTGCAGCAGTCAAAGACTCTCTGTGAAACACATGAAAGACTGTGCGCCTGTTCTACATAACGCCTACCCCAATCACCAAACGTCCTATAATATCTATAATATCTCTTTCTCGAATGTTGGAGCACAGGTAGAGAGCTGATGGTTTTCTCCAGACGAATATACACCGAGAATCAGTAGTTAGGCTGACTGGAACTCATCTGTGCCTCTCTGCACTATACTAAAGGACTATTTTGTGCACAGAAATGAGCGAAACTGAAATAGCAGATCTTCATGCAAGAAATTTTAGACCTTAAGTTCATCGTTTCAGGAGTGCACTTGACTTTCCGTTGATATTTATGGACGATAAGGCTCGATATACATCAAATTAATCTGGTGGATGATTTAAAAAAAATGATGCTGTAAACGAAGGGCTTTGGCAGCCAGATTTCCGGGCTTTAATCCTAAAGCATCCGTGTTTCTGCAAAAGTTGTAGAGACATTAGATATTTTTTTAAAGCAGGAGTCGTGAAAAATGAGTAATGCCCTCGCTGTGATTCGAGTTACGGAACTGTCGAATACGCATCAAGCGTGCTGGCCACTATACCACTAAGGCATACGAAGAAGGCGGGAGAAATATCTTATATAATCCCCCTTTTAAAGGGCGTCTAGGGATTAGGGGACCCAATCGCCAAATCCCGATGGTAGAGAATCATCATCCACTACCCTTTTAGTTCGGGCGCCACTGTAGAGACATTAGGTACTTTTCAAAGCGGGAGTCATGAAGAGTCAGCAATATCCTAGCCAGGATTCGAACCACGGAACTCTCGAATACGCACCTAGCGTGCTGACACTACACCACGAAGGTATGCCAAGAAGGCGGGAGAAATACCTTATAGAATAAGACCAACTGCCTGAGGCGTTCATGAGCTGCCTTATTCCCTGTAAGAAATCACGTTGTGAAAGCTGATTTTTGTCAACGGGGACTACCGTCATCAGCTTTACTCATCTGGCAATCTCTATTTTTAGACTTTCCTACGTCGATGAACCTTATTCACGATCATGCATGTATAGTCCTATGGTTATATGGGTATTTTTGTTTTATTATATCGCCCTATATCTGCCTAAAATTTCGTTAAAAATTTGCGTATCTGTTCTGAAAATAATCGAACAAATGTTTAAATTCTCTTTATCCTAAATACTAATGTACTAATAAAAAGACAATTTTATTACTTCAAGTGAGATTAAGAAGATTTAAACATGTTTCTGTACTAGCTCCAACATTTCTTATAGACACAAAATTCATTGACCTTGAAGCCATTTAAGCCAACCAACAAAATACTGTCCTATCGCGATTCAATGAAATCCCATTTTAACACTCTCGATTTAATAAATTTTTAACCCAACAGAAAAGCAAAAAGATTTTAATTAAACAAGAATTTTCTCTCAATCCGACGCAAGATTCAAAATTTTCAGACTTTCAGAGTCTTGGGACTATATAAAGAATTTTTTTTTGTCATTTTTAAATTACACGTGAGAATGGTCATAGGCAAGTTCGGAATATCGATGCGATGAATTTTGTCCAAATTTCATTAAATAACGTGAAAGCAAGACATCAAATAATTGCACTAAAATGAGGAACGTTTTTGCAAAATATGATAATAGAAAATACAGGAAGCTCCAGATTTTAAATATGCAGTAATTTATAGTCTTATAGTGTTTTGATTATATTAAATAACATCTTTTAAAAAGACATATTTTTAGAAACTGATACATAGATATTCCGCTATGTTCATTTTAGTTGAATACTGCTGGTAGTTTCTAATATTAAAAAAGGGGGGAAAATGGTGGTTATTAGTATTAGTGTCGGCCCGCGGCGTAGGCCAAATTCACCGCCTTCCCTAGCTACTAACAAATATAAAATTAATCTTGATTGTGCACCAAAGATTATATTCACACTTTAAACTAGGGTTTTCAAAATTACGGATATGTACACAGTCCAGTCACATTAATGTGACCACCACGTACTTTCCATGTCAGAGTTAAATAACCAATCACAGAAGGCAGGTGGCAGCACAGTGCAGTTGAGCGTATATAAAGGGTGTGTGAGGGCTTCGGAAAACATTTCAATCGTTGGCGTAATGCAGAAACGAAGCGATTTATCCGACTTCCAAAAGGGCATGATCATTGGCTTTCGGGCCAAGGGTGGAAGCATTTCCGAAACGGCTGAGTTTGTGAACTGTTCGCGTGCCGCCGTGGTAAAAGTGTACCGTGCATGGCAAAATGGGACTGTCCAAAATCAGCGACGTGGCAAATGTGGTGCACCACGGGCCATAGATGACAGAGGCGAACGACGGTTGCGGAGATGCGTTCGGGCAGATAGACGGGCTACCGTTGAGCAACTGACCACCAAAATGAACCAAGGGGCTACCAAAAGTGTCTCCCAAAGTACTATTCAGCGAACATTGCTGCGTCTGGGCCTCCGAAGCAGACGCCTGGTTCGTGCACCTATGCTGACTGCTGTTCATCGACGGCGAAGGCTAGAATTTGCACGCCAGTACAGCAGCTGGACGTCCACTGAGTGGCGACAGGTTGCGTTTTCGGATGAATCGCGTTTTATGCTCCATCGGACAGATGGACGTTGGCGTATAAGGCGTGAAACCTCTGAAAGGAACCACCCTGCAACCATTGCCGGAACGGTCCAAGCTGGAGGCGGGAGCATTATGGTCTGGGGAATGTTTTCCTGGCATTCTCTAGGTTCACTGATCATTGTGGAAGGCACAATGGATCAATACAAGTACGCATCTGTCCTTGCGGACCATGTTCACCCCTACATGCGCATTGTTTTTCCTCAGGATGATGGCATCTTCCAGCAGGACAATGCGAGGTGCCATACAGCTGCCAGTGTACGTGCGTGGTTCGAAGAGCACCAGGATGAGTTTACCGTCCTCCCCTGGCCAGCAAACTCACCTGACTTAAACCCAATCGAGCATCTGTGGGACCATCTCGATCGAGTTGTTCGCGCCATGGATCCTCAACCGCGTAATCTAGCGCAGCTGGCCACGGCATTAGAGTCGGCATGGCTCAACATCCCAGAGAACACCTTCAGGGACCTATGTGACTCTCTTCCTGCACGTCTCGCAGCAGTCCGCTCTGCGAAAGGTGGTTATTCTGGCTTTTGACAGATGGTCACATTAATGTGACTGGACTGTGTATATTACGTAACAATTAACGAATTTATGGGTTTGAACTATAATTACGTAAATTACCCGCTATTTTTACAAAAAAAAAAAACGAATGTGTATTTGGAGGAAGAAAAGTCAGATTATGGTATTTGTTATTTAGACATACTATACATTGAATTGTCCCTACATCCAACTCTAATTAGTACAGGTACAAAAAGTTTAGTTATTATAAAACTGATCATATAGCGTAACGTAACTACTATTTCTAACTGGGAGGTAAATAAAAATAAAAATTTTAATATTCGCATGGTTCATGTATACCAAGAGTTCAACATGAAGATCATCGATTTATAGTTTACATAAAATTTTCGACAAAGTTTGTAAGGTTTTAGTTAAACTAACCAAGTTTATTTTAATTTAAATCTTTTCTATCTCCTCTCTGCTTCAACTTCCTGTCAGAAGAAGCGCGCGCTTTTAGCTTATGCTAATTTTTGAAGTTCAGCCGTGCACTACTTAAGCAGAGGTAGAAACCTCTCGGTGTGTGAGAGCTTTGCCTCAGATCACGGTCACGCTGCTCAACGTTCGCCTGACCAGCTAGCAGTTTAAATTTATAAGCCATAGTGCTTACTACGTGATTGCATTGTAAAATAAATTAAAGTGCGGTAGTATTTAGTATACCTTGCTACGCACCCTTTTAGATAGAGGCCAACTTCCGCGAATTGCTCTGCGAAGCAAAGTTTAATTTAAGTTCTATTTTAATTTATTTAAATTTATTTGATTGTTAAGTTCGACCAAAGTGTGGTCTGTTACGTTCTGTATCTCTCCCGAATTGGGAGGTTTGTATTTAATAGTGATTGAATAAAAGAGGATTTCAAATCCCTTCACGTGCAGTTATTCTCCAGCCCAGCAGTTACATCAGAACATAGCGTACCTTCCGCTCCCTGTTCCAGTTCAGGACTTAGAACGTAAGGATAAGAACCCTTTACAGAATTTACCATGTTCTCAAAGAATACACACAGAATGCTAAGTCCTGATAGTGGCGCCCGCACAAAAAGAAGAGGATGGCCTCAACAACAAGAAGACGAACCTGAGACACCTGCTGTACCTGTCCAGAATCCTGAGATAGCACCTCCTGGCATAGAAGGATTCGGCTACATCGTACAAACCATGCGAGCAGCCATGAAGCCAGCGGCAAGTTTTGACGGCAAGACAGCCGTAATCAATTTCCTGGAAAAGCTAGACTCCCACTTCATGCTATATCCAGTCCACGAATTTCAGAAAGTCGCTCTTGCTACCAGCGCTTTGAAGGGCCAAGCGCTAAGTTGGTTCAAGTGCATCGGAAAGAATCTCTTGGGGGAACCAGGAAGCCCCACATACACGTATGAAAATTTCAAGAATTCTCTAGTGAAAGCATTTCCCGTGGTGCGAGATCGAGCCAGATTGGAAGCTGAACTGTTTAGCCGATACCAAGAAAGAATAGAAGATTTGTCTAATTTTATTTTGAGGAAAATTCAAGTTTTCAAGCTTTTGTATGGAAGTCGCCCGGATCCTGAAATTATTCAAGTTATACTTCCTAGGCTACTGCCCCAAGTTCAAGATTTCATCGAACTAAGAAATCCAACAACATTAGACAGATTATTTGAGCTCGCGGTACAATTTGAAAGCCGAAGAACAGCCGACAACGAACGACGACGCCAATTTGAGCGAAGAAGTCAGTGGAGTTCGCCAAGACCGCAGCAAAAGCAAAATCAAAGTTACGGGAATAAGGCGAAGCAATGGCCGAAGAAAGATGTGTCTCCTAAAGCGAGCGGCGAACGAAGGGAATTTAATAGAAGAACAAGCAAAGATTCCGAGGGCAACCAGAAGAAAAAGAATTTAAACTAAGAGGGATTTCTTCGAGGAAGGTGAAGAAGTCCGAAGCAGCGCAAAACCCTTCCAAAATCAATTTAAACACCGTGGTCGTTAAGAATTTGAGTTTGCCGAAGATTGAAGTTCTAATCAACAACATACCGGCGACAGCCCTCTTGGATACAGGAGCCCAAAGCAGCTTCGTATCGGAAAGATTCTTTAAGAAGCACTTTCGACGTTACAGAATTTTTAGTGCAAGAGACACGGATGTCATAGCGGCCCAAGGAGAAAAATGTAGCTGTTTAGGAAAAGTACCATTGTTCGTGCGTATCAACAACGAACAGGTAAGAATCCTGTTTTATATTGTGCGTAACCTGCAGACTTGTATTATTCTAGGTGTGGACTTTTTTAGTTTGGCAGAAGCAAAAATTGATTTCAAGGGGGGAGAACTAACATTAAATATGAAGCCAATTGAAGCGAAGAATGATAAGCCCCCGCAGCTGGACTTGGAACATTTACAAGCAGAGGAAAAAGAGAAAATCCAAGGTCTGGTAAGTCACTTTGCGAATTTATTTAGTGATGTACCAGGCTTTACGCAGGTGGTGAACCACGACATTGACACGGGGGACGCTCAGCCAGTTAGGCAAAAGCCATATAGATATGATAGGACAAAAGAAGAAATAATTGAACATCATATTAAAGAGATGTTAAAGAATAAAATCATCACGCCAATTTCTAGCAGTTATGCTAGCCCCGTTGTCCTGTGTAAGAAAAATAATGATTACCCGATTACGCACCCGAAGCGGTGGCGTTTTGCTATAGATTATCGCAAGTTAAATTCAGTTACAAAATATCCTGTATATCCGTTGCCGATAATTGAAGAAATTATTCGAAATATTTCGTCTACAAAATACATGACTACATTAGATCTCACGAGTGGCTATTTTCAGATTGGGGTAAAACCCGAGGACGTACACAAAACCGCGTTCATAACGAAATCTGGTACGTACGCATTTCTTAGAATGCCGTTCGGATTATCCGGCGCGCCGGCAACGTTCCAAAGATGTATGGACATCGTCTTAAGACCAGTCCTTGGTAAAAGCACTTTCATATATTTAGACGATATTATAATTACGAGTAGTACTCTAGAACAACACTTACAAGATTTAAGAAAAGTATTTTCATTGTTAAACGAAGCTGGTTTAAAGATAAATGCGTCTAAATGTAAATTTGCCGCAAAAGAGTTACGTTATTTAGGATTTAAAATTTCCCAAAAGGGAATCGAAACGGATCAGTCAAAAATAGTAGCCATTAGAAATTATCCTGTTCCTAAAACAGCGAAGAAATTATCGTCGTTTCTCGGGATGTGTTCATATTACCGGGCTTTCATTAAAGACTTTGCAAAAATAGCTGAGCCACTGCTAAAGTTGAAAAGAAAAAAAGCTAGGTTTTCGTGGTCAGCAGAAGCCAACTTGGCGTTTCAAAAATTGAAAGACGCATTGACTCAAGCTCCCGTCTTAAAATTTCCAGAAGGGGATAAAGGATTAGAGATTTCAGCGGACGCTTCAGATTTCGCGATTGGTGCAGTGCTTTCCCAAAATGGTCAGCCCGTGGCTTTTTTCAGCCGAACATTAAATGAAACCCAAAGAAACTATTCCGCAACAGAGAGAGAAACTCTCGCAGTGTTAGCATCAGTACAGAAATTTCGTGTGTTCTTTGGAAGTTCTCCAGTAACTGTATATACCGACCACGCGGCGGTCACTAGACTCTATTCTGGAAAAAATTTATCACCCAGATTAATAAGGTGGGCTCTCAAATTACAGGAATATAACCTAATAATTAAACATACGCCGGGAAAGGAAAATGTTGTGGCAGATGCTTTAAGCAGAATTAACTTAGATGAAAATGGAAGTGTAATTAAGATAGCCATGTTAACATCCAAAGTATTAGATTCTCGTGAAACAGTAATAGCCGAACTCAAAAAAGATCCGGAGTTCAAAAATATATACAATTATTTGGCCGACCCTGAGAATTTCAATCATCCGGATATTGTGCCGATAAGAAATAGGGCCGAAAATTACGAATTAATTGACGGACTGTTATTCTATACGAAAGCTACTAATGAGAATCATGAATATAGACCGGTTATCCCAGCTAGCATGAGGTTGAATGTATTAGAAGAGTTGCATGATTGTGCCATTTCGGCTCATTTAGGTATAAGAAAAACTGTTCAGAGAGTTCGCGAGGCAGTTTTCTTTCCAGAACTGCAAAAGTTTACTAGGGCGTATGTCCAGTCGTGCCCAACATGTCAATTAAATAATTATGTTAATTTCCGCCCGGCCGGGTTCCTAAATAGTATTAAATCAGAATTCCCAAATCAAATAATAGGCATCGATTTACTTGGACCTTACCCTCGAAGTAAAGTTAATAAAAGCCGATATCTTTTAGTTATAGTGGATCATTTTAGCAAATGGTTAGAGTTAATTCCGTTAAAACGCGCGTCTGCAAAAATTGTAGTAGATTCAATTCTAAATAAGTATATTTTAAAATACGGGGCGCCCCTAAAAGTTATTTCAGACAATGGTCCTCAGTTTGTTAGTAAAATGTTTGAGGAAATGTGTGCAAAACTGGGCATACGTCATCTAAAGATGGTCCCGTATCGTCCGCAGTCAAACATAGCGGAACGGGTGAATAGAAATGTAGTGAAAATAATTCGTAGTTATGTGAAAAACTATCACTCTACCTGGGATAGCCATATAAATGAATTTGCATTTGCACTTAGGACCGCCAAACACGATACTACACAAAAAACACCCGCTGAACTCTTCTTAGGAAGAAAGATCTTGACCCCCCTAGATAAACTGTTCTTTGTACAGGAAAGGGCAGAAGAATTTAAAATGAGTGATATACAAAAGTTAATACGGGAAGCGACGGAAAATATAGAAATGGCCCAAAGAAAACAGAAATTGTACTATGACCTAAAAAGAAGAGAGGTCAAGTACAATGTGGGAGATGAAGTGTTGAAGATTAAACACAACTTGTCAAATGCCCCAGAGGAAAAGGTGGGGAAATTTTTTCCGCGTTTTGAAGGCCCGTTCACAATTGAACAAATTACGGGGGCAGTGGTTATATTAAAAAGAAATGATGGTCAAACGCTCAAAGCGAATGTGGACCAAATAAAACCGTTCTATAATCGCAGCAAAATGGCTGTATTTAAAGATTCGTTTCAGGATCCGAGGCAATCGACTAGCCAGGAAGATATACGTCAGCAAAAACAGCAGGAACCAGCTACAACGGCATCGAAATGTCAGAAGAAGAAAGCTCCCCCCCAACAAAGAAATAAGAACCAAAAAGGTGGTTTCAAAAGAAAGTCTCACGATGCAGGTGAACAAATCTACGAACGGAATTACGAGCGCACCAAGAGAAGAAAGCAGAATGGGCAAGGGAAGCCCAATGTATCCAAAAGAACTGTGGAATCATCGGACAGGTGCCTGAGAAGCAAGAAACGCCGATTGCAGCCTGAGAATCAACTTCCCGAATACAGCAGGAACCAGGACAAGCAACGAGCAAGGGCCCAGGAGAGAAGGGCCCAGTCCACCAAACGTCCAGCGGAGCAACCTCCTCTACAAAGGAAATTGCCGAGGATACAACGACGGAATTTCAAAAGAAAAAGAGACGAGCAGGCTCCGAAAGAACAACGAAAAACGAGGAAACTGAACCAGGCCACAACTTACTCAAGTTTTAAAGATTGGGCCAAGAAAAGGATGGACGATCATAATAAGATAAGTACAATTTCGTATTCAAAAGTTTAGTTAATTTTTGAGTATACTGCAAGTTGCAGGGCTGATTTTACCTCAAGCGAGGTTGACTTTTACGCCAAGTGAGCGATAAGTCCTCATATGGAAAGTAAAATGTTTTGTTAAAAGAAATTGTAATTTTCAAAGATTTAAAATCACTTAATGTTTTGTAAATAGATTAATTCTGTAAAAGCAATGAATTGCTGAAAAGAATATGTTAACTAAATGATTTTGTATGACGCTTTGTCTAAAGACTTGTAAAATGTCTAGAATGAAAATTCGGAAAATTGAAAAACACGATTTAGTCTGTAGACTATTAATTCAATGTAATTTGATATTTCAAGAAAGTACCTTGAGAAAGGAATAGGAAGCACTTGCTGTAAGCTTAGAAATTTAACCTATATTTCTGTAAGCTTAGAAATTTAACCTCTATTTGCATTTCAGGATTGCTATGAAATTGTTAATGTGTTATGAAATGTAACAAATAATATTATGCTAGCAATGCACGTTAAGTGCAATATTAATGTGAATGTTGTGTGCAAACTGCGAATTTGTATGCATGAAAAGTTAAAGATTGACTATTTTAGAATGCAAGTGTTAATTAGGCTCTCCACCAAATACACTTAAAGTGTTAGACATAAAGCTAGTGAGAACCTTAGGATTAGCTGGTTATAGGGCGTTTTTTTCAGGTCTCGTATGTCAAGTTCTAACTAATGTTAGTCGATTGTAGGTGGAAGAGTTGAACACCCCCGAACACATAAAAACCCGCAATGGCGGTTTGCTTTACATCCAACACCGGTGAGAGAGCATACGGGGGAAGAATTTAATTGTGCTTGAATGATAATGTGTGTGTGCAAAATTACACAAAAAAAAAAAAATAAGGATTTGTACCACTTAGAATTATTCTGTTATTATGTCATACTAAAGTTGTTTTCCTTCCAGATTTTGCTGGAAGGAGTAAGACTGTTTGAAGAATAAGACTTGAAAAAAAAAATGTTGAAGATTGTTGTTCCAGAAAATTTCGTCTGTATTTTACACAAACATATATTGCCTTGTAAGAGTTGGCCTAAGTTTAGAACAGTGAAATTTTCGACTATTTAGAATTGCTAGTTTTCAACATGGTCCGTTTGGACCAAAGTAGTTTAACTATCGCAATTCTGGCGGGAAGTTTGTAAGGTTTTAGTTAAACTAACCAAGTTTATTTTAATTTAAATCTTTTCTATCTCCTCTCTGCTTCAACTTCCTGTCAGAAGAAGCGCGCGTTTTTAGCTTATGCTAATTTTTGAAGTTCAGCCAAGCACTATTTAAGACAGAGGTAGAAACCTCTCGGTGTGTGAGAGCTTTGCCTCAGATCACGGTCACGCTGCTCAACGTTCGCCTGACCAGCTAGCAGTTTAAATTTATAAGCCATAGTGCTTACTACGTGATTGCTTTGTAAAATAAATTAAAGTGCGGTAGTATTTAGTATATCTTGCTACGCACCCTTTTCGGTAGAGGCCAATCTCCGCGAATTGCTCTGCGAAGCAAAGTTTAATTTAAGTTATATTTTAATTTATTTAAATTTATTTGATTGTTAAGTTCGACCAAAGTTTGGTCTGTTACGTTCTGTATCTCTCCCGAATTGGGAGGTTTGTATTTAATAGTGATTGAATAAAAAAGGATTTCAAATCCCTTCACGTGCAGTTATTCTCCAGCCCAGCAGTTACATCAGAACATAGCGTACCTTCCGCTCCCTGTTCCAGTTCAGGACTTAGAACGTAAGGATAAGAACCCTTTACAGAATTACCATGTTCTCAAAGAATACACACAGAATGCTAAGTCCTGATAAGTTCAATAATTTAACAACCACAAATCACAATCCGTGCACAAAGAGAATCATAAATTTTAAGCAGGATAATTGAGTCAATGTGAATTGGACGACTGATGTTTCAGGTGTTATTGAAAAATATTGAACTCTGTTCTTTTTATAAAATAATTAATTCTCACTGAATATTCGTCGTAAATAATCCGAGCGCAAAATAAAACACGCGGAATTACCGCAAGGCAACTGGTTAATAAAGACGGTTTTGCCAGTTGCTACAGAGAGTGGGATGACTACACTCACTTAAAGAAAGAGGATTCCCATCTTCTGTCACAGATTAAATAATAAAAAGTTTCATGCAGCCACCCAAGCGGGATAACGGCTAGTGAATCTAACTGCCGTACCGAAAGGCCTGGGTTCCAATCCCGGAGAAGGCATGAATGTTTGTAAATGTATAGTGTCTGTGCGGCATGGGTGTACTTTAAGTATGCGGCGATCCGAAAGTCCTCTCGAGAGGCTGATGGCAAGTAAAGATGGGTTGTAGTCCCTCGGGGTCCTCTCCATTCAAATTGTGGGCGGAACTGAACAGAGTCGTCTGTGTGGTACCCAAGGCTCTTGTCAACGACATGTGAAGTCTTACACACTTCGCCACCATAAATTTCGTTTGCTTGTTCTGATGTTACTGTCAGACAAGTGAGATACGTCACAACAAGAACAAAATTCCGTGCTCATTTTAATGGGTCTGAATTGTAGGTGCGACAAAAATATGAAAAGAAATGGTTCAAATTTTTAGTTCAGGTTACAGGATATTATCAGACACTCACTTCCAAAAGTTAAGAACAGAGAGGAAAATGCTTATTTCCGCAAGCCAACTAGAACTGAAGAGGATGCAATTCGCTGCAGAGGTAGACAGAAGTATGCAAATACATTAGGTAACAGCCAATTGCGCTTTCATTTCAAGAAATATGCAATAAAAGGCAGTCTTATAGAAGCCAGCTTTATGAAGGGTTACAGAAGTTGATTGTAAGTGCTGATAGAAGGTGTTTAAAACTTTCGTACAATTTGTTTTCAAGACATACGTGTTTCTATCACTTCCAGAAGACGAATGGAAGATTCAGAGCGCTGGCGTGCTGTGGGGCGCATTGAAGCAGGACAATCGATCATAGATATTGCTCTTTTTTTCGGCGTTCATAATTCTGTAATTTCACGTTTATTCCAAACCACACAGACAGCTGTCCGAAGGCCGTAGCCGGTCCTCCTAGGGTTACAAACCCCCGTGGAAGATCGATATATTGCTATTGCAGCCAAGCGGAATCGCAGAGCGACCTCCACACGTGGGACATCTATGGTTACAGCTTCCATTGGTAAGGCGATATCTGCAGCTACTGTACGCCGAAGATTACATATGAGTGGACTGGACGTCCGAGTACCTCGAGCTTGTGTTCCTCTATCCGCCCAATCAAGAGGGGCACGATTACAGTGGTGCCGGGAACATGCCAATTGGAATGTGTCTGACTGGCTATGTCATGTTTACTGATGAGTCAAGATTTGCTTTGGAGCCAGATGGAAAGCCTATAAGGATATGGTGTGAAAACGAACACGCAATCAGTCCCAAAACATCACCGAACATCCCGCATTCCGAGGCGGAAGCATTATGGTGTGGGCAGGGACTTCATTAGGATATCGCACCGACCTGCACATCTTTAAACGGGGTTCTTTGACGGCTGTCTGGTATCGAGATGAAGTCCTAGAACCCATTGTGAGATTGTACGCTGCAGCAGTTGGTCCTACTTTTGTTTTAATGGACGATAACGCACGTCCCCATCGTCGGTGAATACCTGAAGAGTGAAGGGATTGCGCGTGTGGCGTGGGCAGCATATTCGTCCGACCTTAATCCCATTGAAAATCTTTGGGATACTCTCGGCCATTCTGTATCTTCACGTTTCCCACCTGCAACTGCTCTACAAGAAGAATGCGATTGCTTAATTCTGCGGTAGTTGACCACCTAATTGAAAGCCTGGTCACAAGGTGCAAACTTTGTATACAGATGAGGGGGGGATCATATACTCTATTAATGTGCTTTTTTTTCATTGTATGCTGTTTATTTTCGCTTTATACATAATTCTGTTTAAGTCTCCAGTATGTCATTATCTGATAACTTAAAAATTAATATTATTTTCATTTCTGCATATAATTATTGATTTTGTTTTATGAAATATATTTTGTTTTATGCATAAATATATATGCTACTTTCCTGCCGAATTTTGTGTTAATCAAAGCAGTATTTGTTGACTTTTTTGCATTTTACATCTTCGTGCTTAACTTTTGGAAGTGAGTGTAGTTTACTGCGAACTTTTGTCGCCTCCAAAAAAAGGCCGCCCGTGGTGGCCGCGCCAACTGGTATTATACAGGGTACGCTACGCCAACTGGTATTATACAGGGTGTATCAGTACAGCGGTGACAAACTTTCAGGAGAGATATAGTACACCTAGACGATGGGAAATCACACAGCAATGCATTGTCGGAAACGCTGTCCTGGCGCGGTGGTGACAACACAAAACGTAAAAAAGGAAGGACACAAATAATGAGACAAACGTGTTTCATTATGCTTAGTACAGCAGAAATCAACAAATAAGAACAAAAACGAACAACGATTGTCATTAAAGAAGGTGTTCGAAATTATGACCCCGGACCGTGACGTAGGCCTCACTTCTCCGGCGCATAGAAGATCTGCATCACAAATCATCGTTGTCTCTTTATGTTGCTTTTTCTTTGTTTTTGCTGTACTCGGAATAATAAACATGTTTTCTCACCCCCGTCCGTGTCCTTTCTTTCTTGATTTTTGTGTTGTCACTACCGCGCCAGGAAAGCGTTTCCGACCATGCATTGCTATGTGATTTCCTAACGTCTAGGTGTACTCTCTCTCTCCTGAAAGTTCGTCACAGCTGTACTGATGCACCCTGTATTAATAAATAAGCGTTATGCTGGATAAATTCAGAGTTTCATCGCTCCAAAAGAAGTCTAATTTTACATCCTTATATAATAAAAATATACATTAAAATAATACTGTTTAAGTAAAAACGTGCATGATATATTGTATAACCCAATTTTACCGGAATAAGAAAAGAAGAAAAGAATCCTCAAAGGCCTGATTTGCAGAAAATTTTTAATTATTTTTATACGGAAAAAAATTAATTAGAAATAAATACATAGTGTTAATCTTAATTAATATTATTCAATAAAACAAGCGAAAAAGTGTTTTTTTTAATTACTACTAAAAAATACTAATAAAGATTTCATTCTATAAGAAATCCAAGATAATATGTTGCCGTTCATCAAACGAAGAAAACGTATAGTAAAGGGAATAAAATGGCCAGTTTAAACTTTTCTTCACAGCCAGTTACACACAGAAATAGTAAATCGGAAAATTAATGACATTGTTATCAAATATCAAAAGATAGTTGCAAGAGATAGCTTTTGTTTTGAAATGTTATAGATCAATGTTGCATCATATGAATACAGAAATAATATGACCACTTTTACGGAATTTTTTTTAAAATAAAAATAAAAAACTTATTTCTAGAATGACTAATAACAGCTTTTGCAATTTTTTCTACGGAGGATATCTCGGATAAAATCTTGTTATCATAAAACTGGTTATCTCAAACTTTCATTTCATGGTCCAAGTATCCTACTTTCCAAACTTTTCGAATGATACAAGTTTCAGATAAGGTTAAAGGGGTGCCTCATTTTCCTTATTAAAAAAAATCTTCCAGTTACATAAATAAATTTTTAGATATCATTCTTATACAACATCTCTTTTTTTTCTGAAGGGGGGAAAGCTAATTGATTTGCAGAGATTTCATTTTTTTCTCACATTTTTGACGGTCCTTGACATATTTTGTTTTAACAGTTAGTAAATACATAAAAACCCACTCACGTGGAAGTTAGCACGCACGAAGACTGTTTTCTTATCAGTTTATCAAAGTTAGTTACTATTTGACCTTCATAAAGAATAGAATTACACAGATCTTTCTAAATAATCTTCTCAGTCATTTGAACTCTCTTTTCTAAATTCAAATTCATGGTTACGGAACATTTCTGCACTGAAGGATCCGACGTTATTTAATCTTCAGTATGGCCTACGGCGGCGTGCTGAGAAAATTGTACTAAGAATATATGAAAAAAAAGATTGTAAGCAGGAAGACTACATAATGTTACATAATTATATACAGGAATAAAAAAGTAACTAATGTTTCACTTTTTTAATATTTTTTAAATGCTGTTTGATGTAGACATATACTTGCAACCATAAATATCCTTAAAATATTAAGAAGAGCCTTATGAAAACAATTTCAAAATTAAAGATAGGGAGAATTTTGGAAAAAAAAAAAAAAGTTTTGTATGATACCCGTATGGAAAAAATTTAGTTTTAAACCCAAACAATTCTTTACCATGCGCTTAGCAAATGGATTTAGAATTGTCTTTTGTTAATTGAGAAACGTTGCAGATGTTCGTCATAGTTATCTTCCGGATATGTTAATGAACTTAATTACAGTTTATATACTGATCGCATTACTGCAGGCATGTCATCATAATGCCACATAGTAATGAAAAAAAATGTTTGCTAGAATTCATATTTGCGTTATATCAAACAGTGATAATTTTAAATATTATCTCTAAGATTTTTTTCCCGATAACAAACAAGCCATTTGAATAATTGTTCGTTTCGCATAATATCATTATTTTGTCTTCTACGTACACTGCGCAAATTAAAAAAAATAAATAAATAAAATCTGAAAGGTTTCAGAATTTAAATTACGTCCAAACAGGCGTTTTTTTAACGTTTTGCGTGTTACCTTTATTTATTAAATATCATGTTCTTCGCACTTAAACCACAAAATTCAGTTCAACAGCAATACCACAAAATAATTTAAAATGAGTATATCTTTAGCATTTTCGATACACAGTTCCGCGCGCTGGAGATAAAAGGTTTTTTTTCCCCGTAGAGTGAGCCATTGCTCGCTTTTAAATCGTTGAGTTTGTTCCTCAAAAATTCGCTTAAGTTTTATTAAATATGAAATAGACAATTAAACAAATTCCAAATTCCAAACATGGGCTTTCAGATGCGCATATTCCGGTGGAAACGAACGTTATTCAAAATTGGATGGCTCTAGATACCGTTGTTTTATCACAATGCGAGAAACGTATATACATTTATGCAGATTTTTCATTATTTAATTTCTTTAAATATAATACAGGGCGATAATTTTTAGTGGCAACAATTCGAAAAGTGATACAGCCGTTTATAGTGATTCAACGCAAAATCGCAAAACGAAAACAATAGTCCTTCAGGGACAAAGCCCCTTTGGACTTAAAAAAAAAAAAAAGAAAAGAAAAGATCTGAAAGGTGTCAGATTTTAAATTACGTCTAAAGGGGCGTTTTTAACGTTTTGTGTGTTACCTTTATTTGTTAATATCATGTTCTTCGCACTTAAACCATAAAATTTAGTTCAACAGGAATATCGCAAAATAATTTTAAAATGAGTATATCTTTAGAATTTCCGAAATACAGTTCCGCAGGCTTTATATGAAAAGTTTCCCCCCCCCCATAGAGTGTTGCAATTACTCGTTTTTAAATCGTTTGGGTTTGTTCATCAAAAATTCGTTAAAATTTTACAAAATATGAAATAGATAATAAAACAAATTCCAAATTCCAAATTTGGGCTTCCAGATGTGCATATTCGCGTCGAAACGTACGTTATTCAAAATTGGATGGCTCTAGGTACCGTTGTTTTATCACATTTGGAGAATTATACATACAGTTATGCAGATTCTTCATTATTTAATTTCTTTAAATAAAAACAGCGCTGCAAGAATTGGTGGCAACAGTCTGAAAAGTGATTGAGACTATTAATGTTTCGAACGCAAAATCGCAAAACGAAAACAATAGTCTTTCGGGACAAAGCCCCTTTGGACTAAAAAGGGGGAGGGACAGTTCTATATCTCCGGTCTACTGGGCCGATTAACAAAATTCACTGAAGCTTGCATTTCAACGAAGCTTGCACTTTTCATGTCTCGGAAGTGCGATTTAGGATATGTATTAGATTTATATATAGCGTTGTTCTAATGTAGGTGTTTTTACACAAAATCGGACTTTTTTTTTAAATGACATGCCAATTTTTTTTCATATTTCGATTCTACGGCTCAGATTATGCAAAACTGCCAAGTTTTATAAAAATCGCACGAACAGTTTTTAAAAAAATTTCTCTCAAATTTTTAGCTCCTCAATGTTAACTGAATTTGATATATATTTATTAATATCTCTTTTTTTATTAATTTTATTTGATTCTTCCCTTTAAATTTCGAAATTTAGGTTCATTCCATAGAAAATTCGCCCATTTTCTATGATTTATTTTTAAAATTTGTATTTTTAAATAATTTTTATAAATTTTTCAAAAAAAAAAGTTTGAATTATAACCTAAACAATTTTTCTATCAGCATAAAGTAGATGCATTTCTAGCATACCTGCAAAGATTAGAGTTTTTTATTCAAAATTTCCTAAGACATACGTGAATTTAAATTTTGGCGCGTCTTGAAATTCGGAGTATTTATTATAAGCAATAATAACGAAAATGTGGTTTACGTACTCAAATTATGCGAAAGTATGAACAATGACTTTTTTCCGCTCGTGGACAATGAAAAAATCTGATGTGTTCATGATCCACATGACTTCCTTGTACAGAATATTAAATTATACGCATTTTGCATTTCATTTAAACTTATTCGATTGAATTAAATCTACTTCATCGATAGCGCATAAACCACAATAGAATAAATCCACTCTTTAAAATACACTATGTTTGTTTCGCAGAGCGACACTGGCGCTAACTTCATTTAACAATGTTATATCTCATTCATTTTTTAACTCATCACACAATGCACAAAAATTAGATATATCATCTGGAGAATTACCTAATCGTTGCTACATGTTCTATTCAAATACTATAATAAATCTAAAACGATATGTAAAAGAAATTAAACAAACGAAAAAAAAAAGAAAGAAGGAAAAAAACAGTTTTTCGCAGACGATTCAGTATTGCTCATTCAATTAGTTCAGATCTCACTTCGCAACAAGGCAAAAATACATAAAAACTCAAAATATCTATATTAAAAATTACGAAGTAAATCTTAAACACTTATTTCCTCGAATAAATTGCGGAATGGATTAAGCATGATTAATTCGCAATAATAAAAGAAGGCGTTACCTTTGTTGTTGCGAAGCTTAGTTTTTCTGGATTGGCAACAAATCCAATATTCTCCTAAGTTTCAAATGTAAACAAATATGTACAGCATAAGAAAAGTGATTAGGCTTAGCCGCGCTTAAACAACTTTTAAATTGTTGATAATTCTACAAATCTTGTATGCATATTTACTAAAGGCATAAAAACCTTAACAGGAAAATAAGAACAACATAATTCAATCATTTTTAGAGCAAAAAATCATGGATATATATATATATATATATATATATATACATAAATGTATATACTTTTGGTGCGGCCGATTGCAACTAAAATAGGAGGTGCACATCTACATGTTATAGCAGTCCTATATACAGAATTTCAACGTTCCGAGTCTACTCGTTTTTGAGTTAGGCGAGGTACATACATACATACGTACGTACGCACAAACGCCACGAAAAATCTCTTCAAAATGCATTTTAAATTTTTTCAGCGAAAAAGAGTTCTTTGTTCCGTTCTTACATAGGAACGTCACTCAAAAACATCGTTTAAATTGCATTCGATAGGGGTCAAAATAGATATTTTCGTTGAAATATGATACCCGAAATGTTTCGCGATTACAATACTTCCTTTTTACTTCGCACGAGTAAGTCAAAAAGGAAAGGAAAATGCTAAAATATATATGCTATAAATTGCTACAAATAGAGAAGTTCGCCAAGTGAATTATTCTTGGCGAAAACTGAAAAAAAATCACCAAGATAAATTTTTAAATGTCTCCATAAATTTCTCACCAAAAATTACAAAATTTAATATATAGGCATAATTTGAATCTTAGAATCGAAATATGGAAAAAAACGCTCTGTTTTATCGGAAAAAGTCCGCTTTTGTGTTAAAATGCCTATGTTAGAACAGTGCTATATATAAATCTAATATATATCTCAAGTCGCGCTTACGAGACATGAAAAACGCAATTTGAATTTCGTCAGTCGGTCCAGTTGAAAGGGAGATATAGAAATGTCCCTTTTTATTTATTTATTTATTTATTATTTTATTTTCCGCAGTGGCCATGATATGCAAATTCTACGTTTTTTCATGCTAAGTATACAATGTTCTAAAGCGTAACTACTGAACACTTTCAACAATTTTACGACGTTTTCAGATAACAATTTTATCTTCTTTATTTTACAACTAAGGACTTTTTAATTTAGGAGTCAGACGAGAACTTTGCTTAAACATTTTAACATGAATCTTTCGATTAGAACCAGCATTTATATACACTCGAGAGTTGGTTATTCAAAGGCAAAGAGAGATTTTTGAATTTTTTTAGAGCAGGTTAGTTTTATTTTATAAGTGCTATAGAAATTACATCCGAAATACTTGGTTTCGAAAACCACGACATCGTAATAATTCCAGACAACAAAGCAGTTACAGGAATTAAAACGTAATTTGGGATTGGCAGTAAACCTGGAGAAAGAAGATAAAGGAATTAGATAAAATGTGAAATATTCGAAGAATTATCTGAGACCTTCACTTTATTAATAAAAATTGCAAATATAATTATTTTAGTTGATGAACACGCTTTAAGGAACAAAATAGATTTTGAAAAAGTATTAGTGGGTTTGCTTCACCAAAGGAGGGAGGTTGGAAGAATAATTAAACTGTCCTTTGAACCCCGCTATTTAACAAACTTCAAGGGACTGGAAATTTTTAGAAAAATAATTGAATTCTCGCTCAAAATCGTGTAAAATCACACAGAAAGAGTAATTTGCATTGTCACATTTCCCTAAAAATGTTAATAATAAATTTAATTTTAAAAAAAAGTAATTAAGAAAAAAAAAATCTGAAAGCTTTCAGATTTTACATTACACACAAAGGGGCGTTTATTTAACGTTTTGTGTGTCACCTTTATGTATTAAATATTATATTCGCACTTTTAAACCATAAAATTTAGTTCAAGAGCAATCGCAAAATAATTTTAAAATGAGCATATCTTTAGAATTTCTGATGTACAAACTCACTCGCTGGAGATAAAAATGTTTTTTCTTCACAACATTGCCGTTGCTCGCTTTGAAATCCTTCAGTTTTTTAATGAAATATTCTTTAATGTCTGACAAAATATGAAATGGAGAATAAAACAAATTCTAAATTAGAGCTTTCAGATGTCCATATTTGGTGGAGGATTACGTTATTCAAAATTTGATGGCTCTAAGTACCGTTGTTTTATCGCAGTGCATGAAGTATGCATACATTTATGCAGATTCTTCATTGCTTAATTTTTTTAATATAATACAGGGTTGTAATATATGGTGGCAACAGTTTGAAAGGTGAATCAACGCAGAAAGTGAGTCGACGCAAAATGCCCAAACGAAATTAATAGAATTTCTGTACTAACGTACTTTTAGCTAAAAACCTATTAAAAGTTATTTAAAATTATTATTTTTTGTTGAATTCTTTTTGAAATTTCTGAATTTCTTTTTTGTTGTTTTTCTGTTTCGCCATTTGTTAATAATTTTACACGAAAATTACTAATCGTAAAAATCATGGTTTAAATCCGTTCTTCCAGTTATACATTTCAACCTGTGATATGCCTTCACAATTATGAATAAGCATCACCACTGAGCTGACAGCTCAGTCAACGAACTTGAATGGAGTCAAAGAGCTGATTTAAGATGTTTGTCCCAATCGATCAATGGATGACATAGTAGGATCTCATAAGACAGTGTTTTCCAAACGTTTTTCGTCGCGGAGCACATTGTGTAAGGTTTTAGTTAAACTAACCAAGTTTTATTTTAATTTAAATCTTTTCTATCTCCTCTCTGTTTCAACTCCCTGTCAGAAGAAGCGCGCGTTTTCAGCTTATGCTAATTTTGAAGTACAGAGAAGTGCTATTTAAGCCAGAGGTAGAAACCTCTCGGTGTGTGAGAGCTTAGTCTCAGACCACGGTCACGCCGCTCAACGTTCGTCTGACCAGCTAGCAGTTTAAATTTATAAGCCATAGTACTTACTACGTGAGTGCATTGTAAAACAATTTGAAGTGCGTTAGTATTAGTATATCTTGCTACGCACCCTTTTAGGTAGAGGCCAATCTCCGCGAATCGCTCTGCGAAGCAAAGTTTGAATTAAGTTCTATTTAAATTTATTTAAGTTTATTTGATTGTTAAGTTTGACCCAAGTGCGGTCTTTTACTTTCTGTATCTCTCCCGAATTGGGAGGTTTGTATTTAATAGTGATTGAATAAAAGAGGATTTCAAATCCCTTCACGTGCAGTTACTATCCAGCCCAGCAGATACATCAGAACATAGCGTACCTTCCGCTCCCTGTTACAGTTCAGGACTGACTATTGGAGGTTAAGAACACTTTACAGAATTTACAATGTTCTCAAAGAATACACACAGAATACTAAGTCCTGACAGTGGCGCCCGATCCAAAAGAAGAGGATGGCCTCAACAACAAGAAGATGAACCTGAGATACATGCTGTACCTGTCCAGAATCCTGAGATAGCACCTCCTGGCATAGAAGGATTCGGCTACATCGTACAAACCATGCGAGCAGCCATGAAGCCAGCGGCAAGTTTTGACGGCAAGACAGTCGTAATCAATTTCCT
>KK112511.1:534069-544103 GCA_000611955.2 Stegodyphus mimosarum | reverse complement strand
AAAAAAAAAAAAAAAAAAAAAAAGAAAAGAAAAGAAACATTATCTCCAACGCATGAAACTGTCTATTATAATTCTAAAGACACGTTGTTTTAAAATATCTTGTGATATTGCTGTTGAATTGAATTGTATGTTGTTTAAGTTCGAAGAATATGGTATTTAATAAATAAAGGTTGCACACAAAACGTTAAAAAAAAAAGCGCCTCTTTGGGCGTAACATAAAATTTGAAAGCTTTCTGATTTTTTTTTTACTTTCATTCCTTATTATTATTTACTGCAGTTCACTTTAATCATGTTAAAGGAAATAACGAGGATTTTAGAAGAGTTCTATTTTTTTTATAAAGTGATCGCTTTATGCATAGGATGTTAAAAAAAAATTCAGATTATGCTACATTTATAAACTGAGATAAAATCGATTAAAAATTTGAGCTCTAAAAAAGTGAACGCGAGCCGAAAAATCGTCAAGATTATCCACGATGAAATAAAACCTCTTCTGTTGAATGAAAGCGTTAATAATCCGTTACAAAGTTAAAGAAAACGATTTTAACAAAATAAATAATTAACAGAACTAAAGAAAAGGAATATTTGAAATAACGAACAAAATGTATCGTAACAAAAAGAGGTCAAATTTGGATTTTAAAATCAAATAATATAAACAAAAGTGTCCTAGAAATAAGAAAATTTCTTATGAAAATTAATGAGGTGTTATTTTCAAGCTTCTTTCCAATATTTTAATTTCTGAGCTTGTTATAGAGGAAACAAATACATCTGTGCACGACATAATCAAGGTTTTATTTTTTAACTTCAACAAAATCCTAAAGCGTTTAAATGTATTCTCAGTCTTAATTCTCTTTTTCTTCTCTTACGCAGTTAGAAAATTAACAAGAATGTAAACTTTCGTTTAACTTCTGTTTATTCTTTTATGTGAATAAATTCCCATGCTTTTAACAAGCGCTCTTCAGAATTCCTTTTTGTACGTGGTTTTCCAGTTCCCGCTTCTAAACTAAATTCATTTCGAATAATTTTTCTCTAAAGTGACACAGCAAAACAATTTTAAGAAACTTTTCAAAAGCCAAAATATTAGTAGATTCTCAAAAGATTTATTAAGAAAGAACGTTTATTAAAAGCAATGGGACGGCTAATGAGAATAACATAAAACCACCTCTGAACATCAAAAATAAAGGCTCGAGAATTTCTAAAGTGATCAACGAAATAAATCAACTAACTAAGTTCCTGGATTTAGGCAAAATTAATTTATCGTAATAGTAGGAATCTCCTATACGTAATTCATACAATTTAAGCACTTCCAATAGTTTTCTATAGTATAGCATTCAGCAGTTAGCAAATATGTGTAGATGGTAATACAAACACGCATATGATGATTAATTTTATCGGATGATAAATGCGTCGTAACCAATACTTTATCATCCACTGCATCGACGGTATCAACCGAAAGCTTTGAAGCTTTCATCTCTCTGTCATGTAAGTAGGAATTATTCACAGTAAAACGTAGCATTGCCCGACCTTTGATTAACTTAAGGTTCCTTAAAAGTTTATTTAGTTTTTAGTCCAAAGGGGCAATTTGCCAGAAAGGCTATTAATTTCGTTTTGCCATTTTGCATCGGTTCACTTTTCAAATTGTTGTCACCAAATATTACAGCCCTACACTATATTTAAAGAAATTAAATAACGAAGAATCTGCATGAATGTGTGTGAGTTTCTCGCATTGTGAAAAAACAACGGTACATAAAGACATCACATTTTGCATAACGTAGTCCTCCATTAGAATATGGGCATCTGGAAGCCCAACTTTGGAATTTATTTTATTATCTGTTTCATATTTTGTCAAACATTAAAGAATTATTTATTAAGAAACTCAACGCTTTTAAAACGAGCAATGGCAACACTGCACGAAAAAAAAATTGTCTCCAGCACGCGACACTGTGTATCGGAAATTCTAAAGCTGTGCTCTTTTAAATATTTTGTGACATTGCTGTTGAATTGAATTTTATGGTTTAAGTGCGAAGAACATGATATTTAATAAGGGACACACAAAACGTTGAAAAACTCTCCTTTGAGAGTAATATAAAATCAGAAAGCTTTCAGATTTTTTTTTCCTTTGCGTTGTTTTTATTTATTTATTTTTTTTTTCTATGTCTTATTTATTTTTTTTTATGAAAATGTGAAAGCTTTCAGATTTTTTTTCCATTGTATGTGTGTATTCTTTTTTCCTCTTTCCTTATGCCGCTCAGACGCTAGTGGTTAGCGAAGCCGATTGGGATATCAAAGGGCCCGGGTTCGAATCTTGGAGAAGGCATGGTTGTAACTGTCCGTCCCTTCATAGGAGACAAAGGTGGCCCACCTATTAGGTGCCTTCATAATAAAGTGACTAACACTTGTGGCCTTAGTAGTGGCCAAGTCGGGGGGGGGGAATTTTTTTTCGATAGAGAGTAACACGTCTAACTCAACATCGAAAAATGAATACTGAAGTTGATGTCATTCGAATTCATTTCCATTTCAACAAAACCAACTCTACCCCGCATTTTTCAAGACGAAAATATAGCTGGTAATAATTTTGAAAAAAGAAATTCGGAATTTGAACAATATCTCTAATAACGATAATGATTTTGAAATTGTAAGGAAAAGAAATTTTAAGTATTGTACATCTTCTAATATGTAGAGTAGCTGCTGATAAGGAAGAAAACTCGGAAAAACTTACCATTAAAGAGGAAGGTAATATAAGAAAGCTCTCCAAACTATAGATAAAATCCTTGATTTCCTCTTAGTTCAAGATATTGCGTAAGTAATTTCGAAAAGGTTAGGCAGGATTAAACTCAGATAGCTTCAGTCGAAACAAAAACAATCTACTATTCAGAAACTTTTTGAATATATTTAAAACCATAATAATAATATAACATATAATAATAATCTGTAATTTAAAGAACTTTAAACATATTTTATACGACAATAAATGCTGACTGTATAAGTCAATAAACCCCTCCTAAAAAGGCGTCAATTAAATGCATTAATTTCAATCTTTGTTCTTTGTTTAAATTAAATCGTTGAAACCCAAAATTTATTTAAAATTTCCTATATTTGGAAAACTCGATAGCAGCATACTTAGAAATAATTCACTTTTTACAAGACCTGTTGTTGATTTAGTCAGTTTTGGTATATGAAGGCAGCTTAGCAATTACATGACAAAAGATCGGTTAAATGAAATTTAAAATGTTTTTCATCTTTGAGGGAAATAAAATATTTATGATGACGCTTTTGTATGCACATTTTTTAAACTTACTAGGCTAGAAAAATTATATAACAATAACAATAACAATAATAATAATAATAATAATAATAATAATAATCTGAAGGCTTTCGGATTTCCTATTACGCCCAAAGGGGCCTTTTTTTAACGTTTTGTTTGTTACCTTTATTTATTAAACATCCTGTTCTTCGCACTTAAACCATAAAATTCAATTCAACAACAATATCACAAAATATTTAAAATAGCATATTTTGAGAATTTCCGATACACAGTATCGCGCGCTGGTAATAAGAATGTTTTTTAAAAATTTTTTTCCGTACAGTGTTGCCATTGCTCGCTTTGAAAGCGTTGAGTTTCTTAATCAAAAACTCATAAATGCTTTACAGAATATGAAATCGATAATAAAACAAATTCCAAATTCGGTCTTCTAGATGCCCGTATTCGGGTGGAGACATACGTTACTGAAAATTTTATGGCTCTAGGTACCGTTGTTTTATCACAATGCGAGAAACATACATACATTTATGCAGATTCTTCATTATTTAATTTCCTCAAATATAATACAGAGCAATATTCGGTGGCAACAATTTCAAAAGTAATTCGCCGTTTATAGTGAATAGATTCAAAATGTCAAAACGAAATTAATAAGGGCTAATGCCCTTTGGGCTAATAATACTGTCATTATTATAGATTTATGTATTTATGCAAGAAGATTTAACAGCAATTCCGAGAAAAAATTGTTGAATTTTTTTCTCAACATTTGAATTTGATTTCGGAACTTTAGGTTAGAATTTATTATTCAATGCCATTCCAATTCTTTAATAAATAGCAACCGATTGATCAACTGCATAACTGGCCCTGTGTTTTCTAGATTACAACTATATCTATAGCTATGGCCATATCTGTATTCATCTATCTGTCTATAAATATATATATATATATATATATATATGTGTGTGTGTGTGTGTGTATGTACTCATACTACCTGAACCGTTGTATCATTTAATAGAATCATTTTAAGGTAAAACGATAAATCAGATGTTATGATATATGTTTAAATAAAATATACAAGCAATGTTTATGTGTATTAATGTAATATATGTAAAATAATGTTTGAATTGAATCGTTTATTATTTAACTGTAAGCATTTAAAATTATTCAAAATTTTCTAAATTAATTTTTCTAATCAATACTGATAATATCTTTCTCTGAATTCTGTTAAATAATTCAAGGATTCTCTTCTTTCTGGTAACTGTATTTTAATGTAAGCAGCATTTATCCATCTAAGGTGAATTAAAGTGGGGCAGAAGAAACTGTAAATCGAAATTTTTTTATTACAGTCGGTGTCTCTTAAAAAAGGAGTTTACGATTTTACAGCTAAAATTTTTTTTCATTAGAAATATAAAAAGTATAAAAATATTTTTTAAAAATATTTTTTGATGTAGCATTAAATACATCTTTAGTTAATAACGACAAGAAAATGTTCATAAAAATCATCAGTTGGGCCTGTATATAAATATATTGCATTTTAGTAAAGATCAACTAGACACATTATTAAAACATATAAAATAAAGATTTAAATTACTAATGATGTACACTGAGGAAAAAAAGGGGGGGTAGGCAGTTCTATATCTTCCGTTCTATTGAGCTAATTCATGAAACTGAAATTGAGTTTTTCACTTTTCGAAAGCGCGACTTAGGATACATATTAGATTTATATATAGTATTGCTCTAATGTAGGTATTTCGATACAAAATCGGACTTTTTCTGAAACGACATGCCAATTTTTTCCGTACTTCGATTCTACGTCTAAATTATGCCCAGGCATTAAATTTTGTAATTTTTTGTGAGAAATTTAAAAATTTATCTTGGTGCATTTTTTTTTCAGTTTGTGCCAACAATAATTCACATGGCGAACTTCTTAATTTATATCAACCTAATTTCCTTTCCCTTTTTCCATTATACACGAGCGGAAAAAAAAAGGTCATCGCTCATACTTTCAGATAATCTTAACAAAGTGCGTAAACCACATTTAGCGTTATAATAGCTTATAACAAATATGCCAAATTTCAAAATGCGCCAATCGGCAGATTCGCGTATCTCTTAGGAAATTTTGAATGAAAAACTCTTAATTTTTTGCAGATATGCTTAGAAATACATCTACTTTGAGATGATGGTAAAACTTTTATAGGTTATAATCCAAAATGTTTATCGAAAATTTATAAAAAATATTTAAAAACAAAAATTTTAAAAATAAATCATAAAAACGGACGAATTATATTTGGATTAAGCCTAAATTTCGAATTCCGAAAGACGAAATCAAGTAAGTTTAGTAAAAAAAAAAAAGACATATTAAATATATATCAAATTCAATTAACACTGTGGAGCTAAAATTTTTAGAGCTGATTTTTTAAAAATCGCACGAGTAGTTAGGATATGCAAATAGTAGCAAAACATATTTAGCATGTTTAAAAACTACTCACGCGATTTTTAAAAAATTTGCTCTTTGGTATGAGCGCTTTGAGTCCTAGAGTCGAAATATGGAAAAAAATCATTATGTCATTTCAGAAAAAGTCCGATCAAAATGCCTATGTTCAAAAAATGCTTTATATAAATCTAATACATATCCTAAGTCGCGCTTTCGTGACATGGAAAACGCAAGTTAAATTTCGACAATCGGTCCAGTAGAACGGTAGATTTAGAACTGTCCCATTTTTGTGAGAGTTATACATCGTTTTTACATGGTATGAATTAGAACTTTTTTTTTTTTTTTTTTTTTTTTTTTTTTGTGCAATGTGTATTAGAATTTTTAAACAGGTGAATGTCTAGAGAGAGAAATGCAGCACACTCGTGTGAGTTTACTGGAATAAAGTGTCAAAAGTCTCTATAAAATGGTACTTATTCTCAAATGTGTGATTCTACTCTTAACTGATTACTAACTTATGTAAAATATCAATTCTTAAGGCTCATTGTGTCTTGTTCGAGATTCATTAACAACATCGCGTATAGAAAACATCGACGCAATTCAAAATCGCAGATGAGTTCCTCTCCCGCACTCTTGTACCCATTATCCTTGGTCAAGGGCATAAACTGCGTTTGCATAGTGATGGAAGATATTAAAATAACAAATGGAACCCGAAATCTCGAGCTGTAAAGGCGACTTTAGAGTCAGTGACGCGTGAAATATTGCTGTTCTTCTCACCGCTATAATGTTGCTGATATTTTGCTGTGGTTGTTCAACTTCGAGACTCAGTTCAATGAAGTAATAAAAACAGTTTCAAATCTTCTTTTCAACTTTTAATGAAGTCAGGGGCACCTAAACGGAAATCATTGAAGTGGCCTGGAGGCGGAGTCTTAGATATCTGGAAAGATGAAAGAGGGAATGAGAAGTAGACGGGAATTTTCAATAAGCCGCGCGTTCTTTGGCTTCACAAAAGATTCATTCCAGGAACACATTAAGTAAAACAAAATTACTTTCCTTGTACAGGATTCCTTTAAAACTAACTTCTTTGTTTTTTAACAAATTTCAAAACAAATAAAGGTTCTACTAATGTTTGAAATAAGAGATGCCATTGTATTTTCTTACTAGTAAGGAATGAATAGTATTCTTCTCATACACTGGTTATTATAAATTGAGGAAAAATCGCAAAAATCACCATTACTGAAAAAGTTACATGTAGAATTTTATGAAACTTTCCCACAATATACAACACATAGTAAAGTATCAAATAACATAAAAAGAAATTACCAGACAATTACGGTAGTATAGAAATTAACACATGTATAAAATGAACAAATCGAAGGTGTCAGTTTGCTATAGGAAAAGTACCTTCAATAGAGAATAGGATCGCCTCTAGAAGCAAAACAACACATACAGCGATGTGTGATGCTTTCAATTATGCGGTCTATCAGTTCCTTAGGAAGCGAGAGCCATTGCTCTTGCGAAGCAGTTGCAAGCGCCGCAAGGGTGTGAGGGGGCGGATTGGGAGCAACTAGATGTCTGCCTAGAGCATCCCAAATGTGCTCAATAGGTTTCAAGTCCGGGAATCGAGCTGGCCACTCCATGCGCATAATTGTTTCCTGTTGAAGATAATAATCTACCATGCGAGCCCTGTGTGGTCTTGCGTTGTCGTCCTGTAACAGGAAAGCATCACTTATTGCCCGGCATATGGGCGCACATAAGCATCAAGGATATCATCTCTATAAACCTGAGCATTCACGATTCCCCTTGGAAAGACATGGAGGTCTGTGCGTCCACTCAAAGAGATGCCCCCCCAAACACAGACACTGCCTCTTCCGTATGCACCTCTTTCATGGATGTTTGACGGATGATAACGGATTCCAGGTTCTCTCCATATCAAATAACGCCCAGTATCGCTTTCTAGACTAAACCTGGACTCATCCGCAAAGAGAACAGCTCTCCATTGATCAGGCGACCAGTGGACATGTTGTCGTGCCCACAGCAAACGGTCCTCCTATGGCGTGACGTGAGCGGCACGCAAATGGCTGGTCGCCTCGCATGCAGACCACCTTCGTGAAGCCTTCTACGCACGTTGACGTCGATGCCAACCTTCCGGTGGCTGCAGCAAGGGAGGATCTAAGAAGAGTCGCTGTAGCGGTTCTATTCCTGCGTGCACATAATATCAAATATCGGTCATCGGCGCTCATCGTAGCAGTTGGCCGTCCTTGGCTGAACCTCCTAGATGCCGAATGTGTGGTTTGAAATTGCCTCCAAAGTCTCTGAACTACAGAAGGATTCGCATTTAGCCATCTGTCCGCATCTTTTTGACTTTGTCCTGCCTCTAGTCGCCCAATGGCTCTTCATCGTATTTCTGCAGGCGAATGATGCTTGGAGGTCATTGTTATGAATTGGATATCTCAGATCTCTGATGTGACTATCACAGTAAAATACGTGGGCTTGCTCTTAAACATGGACTTTTATGCTCCTTGCCGATGACGTATTGCGAGTGCAGCGTCACTCATGTGTATATTGCAGTTTTACTCAGCTATTCTTACTTGGCAATATATTCAAATTTTACACGGTTTGGCTTAATTTTGAGGGAGTTATCGCTATTTTTGTGATTTTCCCTTAATTTATGATAACCAGTGTAGAATGAACGATTTCCTCCAGGATTTTTCCTCAAAAAGGCCTTATGGAAAAAAAAAGGGGGGGGGGTTCGGAAGCCTTTTTTAGATTGAAATTAAAAGAAAAGAAAATCGTCTAAAAACTTCGGATTACGGTCTACTAACTCTGTTCGCATATTTTTAGACAATTTTCATCTTAATTACAGAAATAATTTTTCTAATTTTTTACATTTAAAATGTCCTGTTTGATGACCTTAATACTTCACTATCTTTACATACCGTAATTTCCAAGATAATAAAGCCTTTTGTAGTATTTGAGGTATTTTATCCCATTGCTCTCGAACATTTGTACACATCGACATTTGTACAATCCGCCTTTTAAAGGTCCAGAAGCGCAAAGGTACACTGTGAAAAAAAAAAAAAGACAGTTCTATATGTCCCATTCCACTGGCCGATTGACGTAATTCAAAGTGCGCTTTTCATGTCCCGAAAGCGCGACTTAGGATATGTATTAGATTTATATATAGCATTGTTCAAATATAAGTATTTTCACACAAAATCGGACTTTTTCTGAAATGACATACCGATTTTTGTCCATACTTCCATTCCACAATTCAAATCATGCCAAACTGCGAAGTTTTGTAAAAATCGCACGAGTAGTTTTTAAAAAATTAGCTCTCAAAATTTTAGCTCCTCCATGTTAATTCAGTTTGGTATGTATTTATTAATATCTCTTTTTTTATGGAACTTATTTCACTCCTTCCTATACAGTTCGAAATTATGTTCATTCCAAATAAAATTCACCGATCTTTTATGATTTATTTTTAAAATTTGCATTCTTAAATAATTTTTATAAATTTTTCGAAAAATATTTTCAATTGTAACCTATAAAATTTTTATCATCATCTTAAAGTAGATGTATTTCTAAGCATATGTGCAAAAAGTTACAGCTTTTTATTAAAAAATTCTGAAGATATACGTGAATTTATATATTGGAGCGTTTTGAATTTGCTTTTTTTACTGAAAGCGATAATAACATTAAATGTGGTTTACGAATTTTGTTAAAATTATTTTAAAGTGGAACGATGTGACTTTTTTTCCTCTCGTCCACAATGTAAACAGGCAGGAACGATGTAACTTTTTTTTCCTTCCCTGCTTCCACCCTGGAAGGGAAGGAAAATAGGTTGGCACATATTAAGAAGTTCGTAAAGGGAATTATTCTTGACTCAATCTGGAAAAAATGCGCCAAGTTAAATTTTTAAATTTTTCCGTAAATTTCGCCCCATATTTTATAAAATTTAATATTTAGACATAATTTGAGCAGCAGAATCGGAGTATGGAAAAAATTGGTATGTTGTTTCAGAAAAAGGTCCGATTTTGTGTCAAAGTACCTATATTAGAACAAAGCTGTATATATATATATATATATAATATATATCCGAAGTCTCACTATCAACACATGGAAAATGCAATTTGAATTTCGTCAATCGCCCTGTATAGAGAGATATAGAACTGCCTTTTTAGTCCAAAGCGGCTTTGTCCCTGAAGGACTATTGTTTTCGTTTTGCGATTTTGCGTCGGAAACATTAAAAGTCTGTATCACTTTTCAAACTGTTGCCACAAAATATTGCAGCCCTGTATTATATTTAAAGAAATTAAATAATGAAGAATGTGCATAAATGTATGT
>KK112511.1:494822-533719 GCA_000611955.2 Stegodyphus mimosarum | reverse complement strand
CTTTCTGTTTTTTTTTTTTTCTTTTTTTTTTTTTTTTTTTTTTTTTTTTTTTTTTTTTTTTTTTTTTACGCAGTGTACATTGGTGATAGATCAGACGATTTAGGAGGGATATGAATGAAAGGTATGCGTATGGCCTCGATACTCGTTACCCGTCCCTTGTTCCATTTTTTTCAGGAAATGAACAGAAGATTTTGGAGTGTCACTGCTTGTTTTGTCTAGATGCAGTTTTACCGATTGATTTACACTGAGTGTACAGAGAAGATAATTTGAAAATTGGGTATAAAATACATTTTTCAAATTTACTATTTGAAAATTGGGTATAAAATACATTTTTACAACATGCGGAGTTGGTCTTAACATTTTTATCCACCCTCTCTATTTTTAATTTGCGGTTATGAAAAACCAGCAACAATCATAAATCCCTCCGAAATTCTTTCTTTAGATTTTTTAACCATGTTTTAAGATTTTTTTTCTTTTCTTTGACAATAATAAATGAATCTCTTTTTATTGCAGTCATCTATTGTGACAACATGTTTTCGTTTTTTTGTCCGGATAAATGTTTCTCATAAAGAATTCTGCAGCGTGCTCTACGTTCGGCGGTATGTCCTGTAGAAAGACATTGCACATTATGTTTTTTCGGCTTTTTAAGATTCAAATCAGCATTAATCACTTTGTTTACACTTGACACTGAGCATCTTAATGATTTTGCAACTGTCGTTTGATTTACAGGATTTTCTTTTTACATTAAAAGGCTTACTTTTGCATTCGAAGCATTCCGCTTTTATCTTGGATACGTATTTGAAACAATTTTTCCACTTGAATCTAAATTTTCAAGGGTTTTTTTTTTTTTATTTTTTGTTGACAGCATCACCTATCGTAGTCTTAGATATGGAAAAACCATGGCTGTCACAACGTTTTTTATTAACTAGATACGAATAATTTTCTTCGGAAAGAAACACAAATATTGCCTCTTTAAAAGCGACGTTTTACATGAAAATTAAGCTATCAAGTAACAGACGATAATATATACTTAAAAAAAAATTGTCCCTAAAGGACTATCGTTTTCGTTTCGGCAGTTTGTGTAGGAAATGTTAAATGTCGGTTCCCTTTTCAAACTGTTGCCACTAAATATTGCAGCCCTGCATTATATTTAAGGAAATTAAATAATGAAGAATCTGCATAAATGTATGCCTGTTTCTCGCATAGGGATAAAACGACGGTACCTAGAGCCAGCGAATTTTGAATGGCGCAATCCTCTTGCGAATATGGGCATCTGGAAGCCCAAATTTGAAATTCGGAATTTGTTTTATTATCGATTTCAAAGTTTCATTGTAAAACTTTAACAAACTTTTAATTAACAATCTGAAGGAAACTATCGATTTATTAGACTGTTTGAAAAGGCATTGCAGTAGTAGCGTAACGTGATGTGACTTGTATAACGAGTTAGGAATGAAAATTTGCACATTATTTAATGCAGTGGTTTTAAACTCAAATTGCGCGTGAGCCAAATGCACGATCTCAAAGTAGCTGAAAAACAAATAAATAAAAAGTTTGAAGGCCTTCAGATTTTATATTACGCCCAAACGGGCCTTTTTTTTTTTCATTTGCAGACACATACACTTTTTCAGAACATTTGAGCTAACGCCACATTGGGCTAAAAATATTTAAAAATAGCATATTTTTAGAATTTCCGATAGGCAGTCTCGCGTACTGGAGATAAAAATGATTTTTTTCTGTAGAGTGTTGACGTTGCTAGCTTTGAAATCGTTGAATTTTTTAATCAAGAGTTTTACAAAATATGAAATAGACAATAAAACAAAATCCAAATTCCAAATATCAGACTTTCATGTGCCAATGTTCGGGTTAGAAAAGACTATGTTCGTGAAAGACTATGTTATTCAAAATTTCATGACTCTGGGTACCGTCGTTTTTACACATTGCGATTGCGAGAAATATACATGCACTCACGCCGATTCTTCATTATTTTGTTTCTTGAAATATAATAGAAGGCGATAATATTTGGTGGCGACAATTTGGAAGGGATTCGGACATTCAAAGTGATTTTATGCAGGATGCCATTTGGAGACTAATAGCCCTTCTGGGCTAACGTCTGTTTGGGCTAAGAAAAAGAATAAAAGAAAAGAACAAAGAAAGGAAGGAAAAGAAAAAGATTTTTTTTAATAGCCCTTCTGGGCTAACGTCTATTTGGGCTAAGGAAAAAAATCAAAGAAAAGAACAAAGAAAGAAAAAGGAACAAAGAAAGAAAGAAAAAGAAAAAGATTTGGGGGGGGTTAGAAAAACGAAATTTATTATCTAAATTTTAAAAAAATTACATATTTGTGAAACCATACATATAAAAGTAACGCAAAGAAAATATTCAAATTATACTTATTTTCTTTCTGAAAACTGAAAGCTGGTATCTGTAAGAAATTTCGGTAGGCCACGATTTATAATTCAAACACACTGACATCTAAATACTGGTGTTTATTCAAATAATTGCTGTGCATTGAAGTAACCACTAAATACCTTAAACTACAAAGAAATTTACAACTGCTTCCCAAGAGGAACAAAGTTTGAAATCTATAATAACAACTAATTCTCTTTCTTTCATTTATTTCTTTTTCTATGACACATACAAAAAAATATAATGTCTATAGGTAAATAAATGTATAGTTTTTTTGTTTCTTACTAGGCCTTTCAGTTCCAACACTTCATAGCATTTCGATTTTCTAAAGTTTAATAATCTTGGGGAATCTTGGGTAGAAATTTTTTTCGTTACAATTCGTTCTTTTTATAGACTTATTAATAATATTCAACTACGAAATAAAACTCTTCACATGTAAACGCAATCCTCAACAAAGCGATTATTGCAAACATTCGTAACCACAACGGTTTATATCTTGTGGCAAGTACTAATAAAAATTCATCAGATTTGCTCTCTTTGAATAAATTTATATCACAGTGTAAATGAATTAATCGGATTTCTAAATCTTCTTTAGGGTTACTCACGCTCGTTTTTGGTAATGGAAATAACGTAAAACTAGACTCCAAACCACTAAAACCTTAAAATATTTCTTCAAATTTTTGTCATAATAATCCTAATTATTTTACGGAAAATGTAACCCCTAGCCGCACAAAAATGGTTCAGGGAAGGCGAGTTCGAGACCACTGGGTTAATGCATTCAGAAAAATTACCTGTATTTAGATACACAAGAAGCTAATATTATCTTTTAACAATAATTTTTACATGTTTGTATCATGGCTTCGTGGAGAAGGGGAAAAGTTTACTCTACATCTCAACCACAATGATTTAAATTCGTGCGTATTAATATTTATTTGGTATATTCGAAACAAAAGCTTTGCAAGAAGACATGAACAGAATTTTTCATGAAGAAAACAGAAAAAAAATTTTTTTTCACTGCATTAAATAAGATTTTAAAATATAATTTGCTAATTAACAGATAATTTTTTTTTTAATTCTTGTACATTTCGAAAATTTTTTTTGCATCTGAAAGCATAAATCATTTTTTGACAAAGGGAAAAAATGCCTTAATGCTGTGTCATTTACAGTATGTTAAATTTGAGGAATTAATTTTTAATTAATAATTAATTACACGAGTCCTGAATAAAAATGTAATAATTTTTTAAAGCTTACTTTACATTCTTTTCTCGAATATTGTATGAGTATAAAACAGCCTTCTTTAACATTTTATTCTAGATTCATATTTGTAGAGAATTTGACAACTTAATTAAAGTTTCTATGTCATTTTTTTTTTCGCTTATAGTTCCATAATTTTGTATATTCCTTCACTTTGTCATTACAACGTTTTTTCCACTTTCGAGTGTTTTTTTTTTCATTAATATCATTGTAAATCGTAAATTCGCGCCTGGTTTCAATATATAATTTCCATAGAAAATAATTTTATATTTTATGCTTGGAAGTACGTGGTATTATATTCTGGTGGATGGCAACGAGAACTAGAGCATCTAAAAAGGAATTTGTGTGAATTAGAACACTATATCAAATGGATAATATTCGTGTTATTTTTAGAATTTTTGTTAGGTACAGTGAACTTCCTCCCAGCGACCTCCTCCTGTAAACGACCATCTCTGAAAATGATTAGCACCCCAAGGAACATTTAAAAAAATCTTGTGTGGACACCACATGGCTTCTTTGCACGGCCTATTATAAATTGTGCAAATTTTTGCTGCATTTCATTTAAGCTTATTTCCCGAATTTCATTAGAGATATGTTTCACATTCAATCAATTCAGTTCGCATTTCGCGGCAAGTAAAAAATACATAAAAACTCAAAACATCTTCATTAAAAATTATTAAATGCAGAAAATGTCAAACACAAAATAGAGTTAAAAACCGATAAAAGAAACAATTTTTACAATCAAAATCAGAGTTTAAATTAATTAAAATTATGCAGAAAGACAGATTTTTTGGTGCAGAAAAATGTTGGCCCACTCGGCAAAAAGACACTGAAGTTAGTATAGAAACTGACATAGTTCACTATGCTACTAAATTTCAAACGTAAAAAATGACGGTGTCGTTAGGCTTAGTGAAAACAAGCCTTTTAATACCTTTTAAATTGTTGACAATTCTACAACTATTACATGCAGATTAAATAAAGGCATAAAACCCTTAACCGTAACTTGAGAACAATATAATTCAATCACCTTTAAAGCAAAAAATGCACAGTTTACCAATATAGGAACAAAAAAACTTACCTCACCGAGCCCGGTAACAGAGTGGGTATATATATATATATATATATATATATATATGAGGGGATAATTGTCGCCAATTATTCTTAAAGCAGCCATCGTATTTAATTATAGCTTACAAGCACATATATTATATACTTTTGGTGCGGCCGATTGCAACCAAAAAGGCAAGTGCGAATCTACATGTTAGCATTCTCTATGCAAAATTTCTGAATTAAAAATAACTTATTTCCTCGAATAAATTCCAGAATGGGTAAAAGCATGATTTAATTTGCAATAATAAAAGAAGGCGTTATCTTTGTTGTTGCGAAACTTAGTTTCCCTAGATTGGCAACAAATCCAATATTCTTCTAAGTTTCAAATGTAAATAAATATGGCCGCTATGGCCACAGTAATTAGGCTTAGCCGCACTTAAACAACATTTAAATTGTTGATAATTCTGAAATTATAGCATGCAGGTTAACTAAAGGCATAAAAAGCTTAACAGAAAGATAAGAACAACATAGTTCAATCATTTTTAAAGCAAAAAATGCACAATTTACGAACATATAAGAGTAAAGAATCTGAGCTCAATATATATATACATATACATATACTACTGAGAAAGTTGATAAATTTTCTATTTGTTGTAGAGAGAAAAAAACTAGAAAAACTAGTAGTAAAATCTGCGCGTAGTGCTGTAAAATTTATACCATCTAATATGGGAAATGAAATAGATGAGAAAATTATTTAAGGATTGTAAAAACTATGATCCTCTACCTATTTCCATTTTTATGAATTTGCAAATTTTATAATATACATTTAGAACAGAAAAAGTAAAAAAAAAAAATTGAAAATACAAAAACAGTGAAAATCAAAGTTAATCTTTTTTTATTTAAAGCTCCAAACAGAACTTCTGAAGGGAAAAGTGTCCTGAAGCTTTAAACAAACTCAATTAACTGAATAAGAAGAACCGGGTTTCATTACGATCAACTCACTGAGACCTCCTCTATCGTCAATTAGTGTAATAGTTATTAATTCTAAAAAAATTGTATATACAATACTTCAAAAAATCTGTACAAGTTTGAGGCTGTCATTGAATTGGTCTCTTTTCCCTACCCGTTTTTGTTGTCCGAACACAAATAGAAACAAATTATACAAGGAAAAACTTACATGTAATCCTGAAATAAAACATTTAAAATTAATGGAAACGATGGGACTAATTACAGTCGAAAGAAATATTTATAAAATTGGTAAAATAATAAGACAATAATAAAAATAATAAAATGCTGTACTAATTACAATGTAAAGCTGAAATGTTTTATTGAAAAATTTGATTGTGAAATGTAAAGGCTAAAAATAAGGGTTTAGTTCGAATGCGTACTTAAAATGAAAATACTTTTTGCTAAAGTAAAAGGAATGGAGAAATATGTAAATGAGACCATAGAGGGGGAATTAAGTGAAAAAAAATTGCTACAAATGATACTTTTGGTGAGGACGATTGCAACCAAAATATCTACATGTTATAGGCGTCCTATATAAAAAATTTCAACGTTCTGAGGCTACTAGTTTTTGGGCTATGTGAGATACATACATACGTACGTACAGCCATCACGAAAATATTTCTTCTGAATCCATTTTAAGTCCATTTCATAATCCGTTTTGGGAAAAAGTGTCCTTTTCTGTCCGTACGTACAGATGTCACGCAAAAACGTCGTTCAAATGGAATATCGAGAGCGGTCAAAATGGGTATTTTCGTTTGAAAAGGATACCCGAAATTTTTCGCGATTACAATATTTCCTATATTTCGTACAAGGAAGTAAAAAATTCAATACTGAAGACTACAGTAAAATATGTTTAAAGCACAATTGCATTACTCTACCGAGGTCATCAGAGACCACTAAAATATCTAATTTCGCTATCAGACAAAGTAAATTACATCTCACATGAATCAAATGAGTTAAATTTCCTTTTTATACGACAGTAGAAAATTATTTTTGGGGAATAATATATTTCACCCTCAATTCAATGTGATTTATTTATTTGTTTTCCGAACTGAATTCGTAAAGTCAATTACATTGTGGGGTTTTACTATTTAATTCTAAAGTTCTAGCATAGAACCCCACGAACACTAAAAAACGAATAATCGCTTAAGTGTGTGAACAGAACACGTAAGACTTAAAGAGGGTTTACAACCCTTTATTTTTCAGTATAATTACAATCAGTTCCTACTTGGAAATTTACACAAAGCCTCCACTCGGGCTTGAACTTAAAATAATAATAATTTAAACTAAAACTAGCTTACCTAAGGCTATTTGAAAGGTATAGACGAAGCTATCAGAAATCTAACTAGTTTGGCCCCTGAGTATAAATTAAATCGGCGAAGCCAAGCAAGGGCCTAAGGTATGGCCGAGCGTAGCAATAGCTAAGAGAGACGTAGCCAAAAGGCAAACGCGCGCTAGTCAGGTAATCGGACTCTATGTCTCGAAGTCGGTGAAGTATCGACTTAAATAGTACTCTTTCTCGTTTGCATTAACTGCGTTTCTGAAATTACATTCTGGCAGGAAATTGTAAGCTGAAATTAGAATAAGATAGGAAAGATACAAAACTTAAAATAACTGTTAATAAACTTAGGATAAACCTTACAACATATTCAAGTATATGACGGCTAGCTATTCAGTGTCATATAATTTATCATACAGGTTTGTTTCGTAATATGTAAAAGCTTTCTTTCAAATATTTGCCATATTTTTAACCCAAACCTTTTCATTTCCTATTTGAGTAGGTGGTATAATGTAAAAAATCATCACTGAAATGGTTTCGAATCTGCTCATAATCGATCAACGTCTAATTTGACAGTTCCATGTATGTATGTCTTAAAAATATTTGCGTATTTTAAGTGTTTAATCTTAGACTAAAACGTTAATAAATCAAAGAATAAATTCTTTCAAGTTTAGAAACAACACTGAAAGTTTCTAAAGAGGCTGCCGGCATCTGGATCAGAGGAGACGGCAGATTTCGACGGATGAATATTTTGATAAGTAATAAGTGTGTTTGAAATCATTAAACAATATTTACAAAGAATTTTATTTTATTTTGCTTTTGATTTAAGTGAAAGATCTTTTTTCTGCATTTTAAAATATTATTTACTTGGATGATTTTAGAAATTGAGTATAAAATTATATTTCTTTATTAATTCATTTATTTTTGTTTAAGTATTTGATACTTATATTTGTAGTTTATTCGTGATTGTTTTAATACTGTTGCTTTTTACGGGTTTCTGGATTTGAAGTAATTGATGATAACACTTGATGAAGAATAAAAAGTACAATTTATTCGCCAGTAAGCACTATTACATAGAAAAGTTCCAAAAAAATGTTTACACTCTTCGAATAACTACGACAAATGCGTTGAAACACAGCGTTCAGGCGATAATGGTGAAAACAGCTTCACGGCAAAGCCCCAAATGACAACTCCCGATTCGGTTCGGTCGCTCTCAAACTAATATCTGAACTCAAGATACTACTACTCTACTTTCCACGTACAGTCAGGGTATATATAACTTTAAATTACCTTGCAGAATATTCTCGAGGAAACCGCTAAGAATGCGTTCTAGAATGTTCTCGCTCCGTCTACGGCATATAGCCAATTTTGTCGCCAAACATGCCGAAATGGGCGATCTTGCGCCAAATATGGCAACTTTGTCCTTACCTGTACACTTTCTGGCAACCCTAATCCCGCCGTTTAGCTATCTCTACGCGTTTCACAACACTGTGATGGCATTAACAAACCAAAATACAATTTCTACTTCAGTATTTTTCTTTAGTAGACTCTTAAACCTTTGATTGGGGTTAAATCCAGTGTGTAAATCAGAAATCGTCTCCCTTTTCAAAAAAATTGCCATCATCTATAAGACGACCATCTCCACATGTCTGGAATCATGGAGGGTCGTCTTATCGAAGGCTCAATGTAATTGGTACATTTTTTAAAAGTGTTTGTGGAGAAAGCGAGTGTTAAGAATTGCCTTTTTGAAATAACGGCTCGTTTTCTTTTTTTGTTGGGAGACATTTAAGAGCAAAGTTGGCGAATACTTTGCAATTGAACAAATATTCATCCGATAATAGAAATGGAACTTTAGTATCATTTTTAAATCTGTTAACTCTTTAAATTAATGATGATGTCCTGGATATTGATTCATTTATGTGGAATAAAATTAAAAACTGAAGAGAAAGTATTTTAAATATTTTTAAAATTAGTTTTCATTAAAGATAACAAACAACTTCAGAAAAAAAAATTTTCAAGAATATTATATCTCACTGTTCTTCCATCTGTTGTTCCATTTACTACAAATTTTTGAAAAATTACAAATCTTTTGTAATGTAATTAATTTACCCGTTTGAAAAACAGAAGGAGCACCAAAAACTGAAAAACAAATTTTTTCCTTTTGTAAATATCCTCTGAAATCGATACACGTGTCAGTTAAATAGAAAGTCAAAAATCAATTCTTTTAAGTTTTAAACTGAACGAACTCCGTTCGAGCAGAAAAAGTTCATTTAAAGGGAAAAGAAGTCAAGATTTTTTTTTTTTTCGTTTTTTTTTTTTTTTTTTTTTTTTTTTTTTTTTTTTTTTCGTTTTTTTTTTTTTTTATTATTCCTCCTTTTCTTTCAGATTTCTTATTTTGGGTTTTTTCTATACTTTAGAGTTAGCGATTCAGTTACTCTCCAAGTTTTTTTTTTCCACCTCTGATTTTAACCTTCACTGTTGAATAAGCGTTGATACTGATGCTCTAGTCAAAAATTAAATTCTTTGTGGCAAATTATGTTCACAATCTTCATAAATATCAATATTATTACCATGACTGTCAGTAATAATTTCTGTTTCCGGTCCAACACCGCTTTTATCGTCATTTGAGTATTCAAGAGTAATTTGCTTTTGGATAATTTATACTGAGATTCTGTCAGAATCTTCTCCGTGGGATAAATGTGTGTAGTGGCATCATCTGAGATTCTGGGACAGCATAGTTAGTGTTGTAATACAAATGGGATGAAAGCATTTTCTTACCTGGCAACCATGATAGTAGTATATGGCCAAACCAATTGTGGAGATTCATTTATTTTGACTAATAGCTAATTTTCAATTGAAGCAGCTTTCCTTTTCACCCACGCTTTCCTGCCAGAATATTAATCAGTTAGTGAGCGGTTATTCAGATTAAGGGAGAAAGAAGTGTCATTTAAGCGAAGGTTTCGGAAGTTGATTTTAGAACATATTTTGCCTGCGTGAAAGCAACGTTGTTAATTTCACTTAATAGCGATTTGATTCTGTGGCGTTGAGTGCTTCTAGCAATTAGACTTGTTACGCCGGCTTCTACGAGTCAGAGCCTTCCTGCGCGATTAAACTATCCTGTGAGCCGTTAGGTTAGCTTAATTACACTTTATTTTAAAATCAACATTACTTGTTTAAGTGAAGCCGGATGCATTGGCTTATGTAAGCTCAAGTGAAGCTCTTTGTCATTGAATAAAGAATCATTTACACCTTTCTTCTGAATTTGTCTGCTGTCAAGATCTGAGGATAATTCCTCTACAGTCTTTCTAGAGCTCGTTAGTTTAGTTGCCAGAGACAGTTAAGAAATTCTTAGGGCAGAAACAGATTTTGGTCGTATACCAACCATTTTACACCGAGATCTGTGACCATCCTATGCTTTCTTGCTGTTCTCTTTTGTCACGAGCATTCTTGGGTCCACATTTTACAAGTATTCAAAGTTATCTATGATAACATGATGGCCATTCTATGACAAATGTTAAAAGAAGCACTGGCACAAGTGTATGTGTTCTGATGGATGTTTGTTCGAAGGTGAGAAGGGAATAATTAAAATTGAAGGTGAATTAAAACTGAAGTTTATGCTATTCCAAAGATTACCAACATTTATTTTTGGTTAATTTCTATTCTATTTTTCCTGGCTCTTCTTTATTTAGAGATCAGAGCATTTATCCAAAGTAAACAGCAAGTGACATAGTTTAAAAGCAGGAGGTTAAACTGAATCTTGAGCCGAAAGGGACTTGCACAGCGTTGTTGGTGTCTTAATTGCATAAGTCGCTTTGTGGTATTTTTGAGTTCATTATGCCTCCCTACCGAGAGGTGTTATGTTATTAAGTCGTTTAAGTAGTTAATTACATCATATCCGACCCATATGTTGAAGATTTAGGCTATTACAATTGTTGTAAATAATCGAAATCTAAGAAGCAATGCAAGTTGTCTACGTTTGTAAATTTTGTATAAGAAGAAACATATTTTAGTTTAGAGAATTGATTTAAAATTTTGTAAATTCCATAAGGAATGACTGCCAAAGTTCTTATCTGGTTTTACCATTGAGTTGTAGATTATATTAATAGCTAAAGAGTATCAGAAGCCATTTATTCGCAGGGGTTCCCATATTTTCTGTGGACAGCTGTTAGATGTTAAGTTGTTTCACACCACAGAAATTAAAACCTTAAGTTTCTAATTAGAATACCTTAAGAATTAATACCTTAAGTTTTTAATTCTTAATCGTGTTTTCACAAATTTGTGCTAAAAGAAGCTAACTGTTTCTGTATTGAAGCAATTTTTCTATACAAACTCAATTGTTTCTTTGCCGAGACAGGTATTTCTGTGCAGAAGTAAATATTTTGAAAATGGTGAATTTTATATGCATTTAGATAGGTTTCATTGCAATATTTTCCAAAAACTTCATTTATATATATATATAAGGTTACAGGAAGTATTAGATGAACAAGTGACCTACAGGTCAAACATTTTGCGCATTGAGCTGCAAAATTAGGATTAAAGCCAAATAAAGGAAGTAAATTCTAATGGCAATCATATATATATGCATTTCTCGCCCCTCCTATGCTGGATAATGTTATTGGGAGACAGCAGCCCGTGTGACTGACAGTAAGCAAACCACTGACAACGACACTGTAGCTAAAGCGATGCATTTCCTTGTCCAAGGTGCGAGGACAAGGGTTGAACTCCTGTGCCTGGTTCGGCGGAGTGAGGGAACTTATATAGTGTCATATAGTTGACGGCATGAGAAATACCCATATATTATGTTATGTTACCTTTCTTCAGTACATGTTGTATTGTGTCATGTCGTTGACAACTCAAAAATCTTAGGAAAAATTGCTGATGACAAGCCATCGGTGACTCTAAAATGAGTAGTCTCAAATTTAATTCTTTATGATCTGAAGTCACAACTGGTATGACTACAGCAGTGTTTTTTTTTTTTTTCGCATATGTATTTTACGTGTGTAACTTTCATTAATTTTTACTTCCTTGTACGAAGTAAAAAGGAAGTACTGTAATCGCGAAAAATTTTGGGTATCATATTTCAACGAAAATATCCATTTTGACCGCTATCGAATGCAACTGAACGATGATTTTGCATGACATTAAGGACAGAATAAAGGACTCTTTTTCCCCCAAAAAATTATAAAACAGATTTAAAATGAATCCTGAAGAGACTTTTTCGTGGGGTCTGTACTTACGTACATATGTATGTATGTATGTATCTCGCATAACTCAAAAACAAGTGGCTACAGAAAGTTGAAATTTTGTATATAGGACTGTTATAGCATGCAGATGTGCACCTCCTATTTTGGTTGCAATCGGCCACACCAAAAGTATATAAATATATGTGTATATATATATATATATATATATCCACCCGGCTCAGGCAGCTCAGTTTTTTTAGGTAAATTGTTCATTTGTTGCTTTAAAAATGATTGTATTATGTTGTTGTTATATTTCGGTTAAGGTTTCTATGCCTTTAGTAAATCTGCATGCAATATTTGTAGAATTATCACCAATTTAAAAGTTGTTTAAGTGCGGCTAGGCCTAATTATTTTACCATATAGCAGCCATATTTGTTTACATTTGAAACTTAGCAGAATAGTGGATTTGCTGCCAATCTAGAGAAAATAAGCTTCGCAACAACAAAGATGACAACTTTTATTACTGCGAATTAAATCATGCTTAATCTATTCTGGAATTTATTCGAGGAAATAAGTGTTTAAGATTTTCTTCGTAATTTTTAATATAGATATTTTGAGTTTTTATCTATTTTTGCCTTGTCGCGAAACGAGAATTGAACTACTTGAATGAGGAATAATGAATCGCCTGTAAAAAAACTGTTTCTTTTTGTTTGTTCATTTAATTTCTTTTACACATCGTTTTAGATTTATTATAGTATTTGAATAGAATTTTTGTGCATTCTGAGTTATAAAAGGAATGAGACGTAACGCTCTTAAGTGAAACTAGTGCCAGAGTGTCGCTATGGTAAACAAATACAGTGAATTTTAGAGATTGCACTTATTCTATTGTTGTTTATGCACTATCGACGAAGTAGGTTTAATTCAATCCAGTAAGTTTAAATGAAATGCACATTGCGTATAATTTAATATTTCGTACAAACAAGTTATGTGGTGTATACATCAGATTTTTTAAAACTAAAATTAAACTACCACAGATGTATTTGGAATTTGTCATTTTAACTTTTTTCAACCTCTGAAAATTCACAGTAACAATACCAATGGTTGCAGTCAGCCATTTTCTGAAAATCACTTTATATATAGCAGGTAATCCTTTGAATCACAGCTGTAAGCAATTAAAGTGTTTCAATTGCGCGCCACCCGCAATGCCAGTTAGCAGATGATAGACAGCTAAACGTTTATTTCATAAAATTGCCACCAATTTTCGAGAGGCAAGCGAAACATTTGGTGAACATAATGGGGGCCCATGATGGTCAATGTTATAAAAAATAATGAACGACAATAACAGAAGACCTTTTCCGAAGAATAGTTAACGCAGCAGGTTATTAAGTTCAATCAAGGAGAAAGAATATACTTTTATCACACAGGCAAAACCAGAAGAAGAAAGGAAAGAAAGAAAATTAAGTTTTTTCACAATATGGAACATACAGAGTCCACTGCTGCGCTACGGAAAAAACACAGTGCACCCCTTTTGTGCGGAACAATTTTAAGAACACGCTGGTTACACAAAGAACCCATTTCGCGTCATCACCATTTCGTTACACATCGTCGAGATTTATGTCTGTCTGGATGACAGACAATACTCGCTTTCCCTCCTTTCCTACTTCAGTAAGCTCTTCCCAAGCGGTCTTCTCTCTCGTTCGCCCTGACCTCGATAATTTTTTGAAATCTTCCATCCGATCGTACCATCAGTGACGAAAGTTGTCTGTTGGAAAAAGAGGGAAGAAGACTTTAGTTTTTTTTTTCCCTTCTCATCCCTTTCTCTAATTTTTGCTTCCTTCTTTAACTCTTTGTTGTTTTCCTTGTGTACTTTTCCACCACTTTATTTTTACGCGCAGAAAGGAGGTGATGAGGTGAAACAATTTGCACTTCGTTTGAAGTTTAAAAACACCCAAAATATAAAAAGTAAAGGCCGATTTTAAGAAGGGTGTGTTGGTATATTCTCCAGGGAATGTAAAGTGCATATATTTTACAGACTGTTCGAATAGGGTCTATAATTACGGTACCGCCGGGTCATTTATTATATATTTTGATGTTGAATCCTTTTTTACTTTCAAGTTTTCGTTTGTTTAAAAAAAAAAGCGTAACAGGTTTTCTTTGACGCAATTTTTTATGAAACTGTTCGAAACTATAAAAGAAAATTTCTGCTGCTACTGCTTTTTTAAAGATTTAAACTGATTATTTATTAGCCCAAAGGGGCAATTTGCCCATAAGGGCTATTAATTTCGTTTCAGCATTTCGTGTTGTTTCACTATAAACTGCGTTTCACTTTTCAAATTGTTCCCACCAATTCTTAGAGCTCTGCATTATATTTAAAGAAATTAAATAATGAACAACCTACATGAATGTATGTATGTTTCTCGAACTGTGAAAAAACAACGGTACCTAGTGACATCAAATTTTGAATAACGTAATTCTCCACTCGAATACGGGCATCTGGAAGCCCAAATTTGGAGTTTGTTTTATGATCTATTTCATATTTTGTAAAACTTTAATGAATTTTTGATGAACAAACTCAAAGATTTCAAAGGGAGCAATGGCAACACTGTTCGGCGGGATGGGGAGTTTTTATCTTCAGCGAGCGACACTGTGTATCGGAAATTCTAAACATATGCTCTTTTTATTTTGTGATATTGCTGTCGATGGTTTAAGTGCGAAGAACATGATATTTAATAAATAAAGCTAACACACAAAATGTTAAAAAAATGCCTCTATGTGGGTAATATAAAAATCTGAAAGCTTTCAGAGTTGTTTTTTTTAATTTATTTTTGTTATATAGGATTTCGACTAAAAGCAATAGAAATGAGGAGAAAAGATTGATTTAAGATTTACAGTCTAATAGTGCTTAGACTCTTAAAATAAATTATACGGTAAATACCTCTGAATTCAATAGAATCGAGAGTCTTAGGTGGCGTAATGTGAAAATGATCTGGGAAAAATTTCTTATGAAAATAAGAATTTAATGCCAGAGGAAAGGGGCCTGTAGTGGCTTTGTCATGGGATCCTTTTTCGAGTTGGATGTTTCCTTAATATCATGAACTAGAATGATGATCAAAAATGATTTTGCAGGAAACGTTATCATTCAAAGTGGACATGGTATTACTAATGGAGTAGATGAGTAAATATATGATGACCAAAATAATAATGTAAAATAGATAAAGAAAAGTTTTTGTTAGGTAAGTCACATTTATTTATTCTGCACTTTTATACATGGTTTTAAAAATACTTTTATTAATTACGATAAAGGCGTTATTAAAAATTAGTTTATTATTAAATTATATTATTAGATGGGAGATCCTTTTGAATTTTGACAGTTTATTCTAAATGACTGGGTCGAGAACAAAGTTTTAAATATTCTAATATTACTACGAGCTAATCCTAATTATCTACTAATTATTTTTTTATTACATACCAGTTTTAGATGTATTAGTTCATAGATCTACTAATTATTTCTTTGGAAGCATAAACTAATTTGAGACTCTTGAGGGCATAATTATCGCTATGTCTTGGAAATTATAACAGAGATGTCCTAAGAGTGTAAAAAACCCTTTCAATAAAATCAGTACATTAATAGAAGGCACTGCTCGTGCTTACAGAGCCAGCCAGCATTTATGCCGTAACTCAAGAGTAAAAAATTAACTTAATTAAGTAATTAAGCTTAATATCGGAGTTACAAGCCGAATGCCACGAATAACACAACACCGCAATCAAGAGATTCAACTAGTTACGTGGCCTTCAACAGGCGGAACACGCTCTGATTCTGCAACCTAAAACCTTGTTTTAAATACTATCTCTTTCTAGCTCATTTGAATATACGTGAACTAAAATTTGAATTCAAGCAGTAAAACGGAAGAGGAAAGCGATAGAAAAGCTCTAACATAATATAACTGGTTAGTTAAAAATAAATAAATCCTTATGCAATCATTATAATTATCTTTTACATGCTCCAAAATATGCTATACAATTCAAGATTGTCAAGAAATAAATCGGCCTCAATGCTTGCCGAAAATAGTTCAGTGTAAGTTCTAAACATTCTCATATATGGTACAGTCTTTTTAGTGACGAAACTAGAAAGAATTATAAAAAGCTCAGTTTATTCATTTTAGGGAACTAGTATAAGAAATACTTCTCAGAAGATAATTAGCTCATTCCAAACATTGTTGCAATTCGTAAAAGCCATTTCTAATTCTACACATTACTTGTGTAGGCTAAATTCAATAATTGTTTGAGCTTTCCTAGCAGTTTATTAGCGCTGTTCTCTGGGAGCACTATAACAGCTGGGCTTCAACTTGGGAGAATCGGTTCCTATCTTCTGTTGCATCAATATCTAGTGTCGGTTAACGGTTACTAATGAATGCGCGAAACATTCGCCCCGGGTGCTTCGTGATCAAAAATAGTTCGCGAAACCTGAGGGCTTGTTGCGAAAGAAAGGGAGTTACTTCTGCGAACACGCATGCTCCGAAGTGAACAAAAGAAACCGTAATAAAACCAACGGCATTTCGAAAGGAGAAAAAAACCAACCTGTCGAAGGCCTCTTCACCTTTAACCCTACAGGACTGGCAAGTGGGATAGATCAAATAAATAAGAAAAAATATTAAAAGATTAAAAAAAAAAAAAAGGAACGGCGCCCGTACTTGCGAAATCCCCCAGATGATGCGATGTATATGGTATATTTCCGGGAGTAGTAATTGGCAAAATATGCTTTTTTAATCTCAAGCAAACTCACTGTCTAGTACGTAGTAGTGTATAATCTGTGTTTACAAAAAGTTGCCATAGTTTAACTACAAATTTAAGTCCATGCGTTTTCCAACAATTTCAACCTGATAGCTTTTTCAGATCAAGTTTATCGAATAAGAGGTGGCTGCAGTAACTGATATTTTCTTTTAAAGTAAGCAGTATTTGATATGATGATATTGACATTTACTTTTTTTTTTCCTAAGTTTGGTTCATCTGTTAAATACATAAATTCCCTTCAAGATGGGAAAAAAAAAAAGAAAGACTGTTCATTTGAAAATAGCACGTAACGAAATATTACCAAATTAGCTATAAAAATATAAAGTAGAACATAAACACAGGAACCAGGGAAAAAACTTTCACAACAGGACATAAAAACAAGAAATATAAACAGTGGTGCAAAATGCAATTTTATTGCACCCGCACACACACAAAAAATATGTTGTATCTTTCTTTGTTAACCCTGAACTCTCTTAATAACGGGTTCTAACACTGCAGGACAGCAGAAAGAACTTTCCAAATACTGGCAGAAATCTTTTCGTAACAGCTTATCAGGACTTAGCATTCTGTGTGTATTCTTTGAGAACATGGTAAATTCTGTAAAGGTTCTTATCCTCAAAATCTAAGTCCTGAACTGGAACAGGGAGCGGAAGGTACGCTATGTTCTGATGTAACTGCTGGGCTGGAGAATAACTGCACGTGAAGGGATTTGAAATCCTCTTTTATTCACTCACTATTAAATACAAACCTCCCAATTCGGGAGAGATACAGAACGTAACAGACCACACTTTGGTCGAACTTAACAATCAAATAAATTTAAATAAATTAAAATATAACTTAATTCAAACTTTGCTTCGCAGAGCAATTCGCGGAAGTTGGCCTCTACCGAAAAGGGTGCGTAGCAAGGTATACTAAATACTACCGCACTTTAATTTATTTTACAATGCAATCACGTAGTAAGCACTATGGCTTATAAATTTAAACTGCTAGCTGGTCAGGCGAACGTTGAGCAGCGTGACCGTGATCTGAGGCAAAGCTCTCACACACCGAGAGGTTTCTACCTCTGTCTTAAATAGTGCTTGGCTGAACTTCAAAAATTAGCATAAGCTAAAAACGCGCGCTTCTTCTGACAGGAAGTTGAAGCAGAGAGGAGATAGAAAAGATTTAAATTAAAATAAACTTGGTTAGTTTAACTAAAACCTTACAAACTTCCCGCCAGAATTGCGATAGTTAAACTACTTTGGTCCAAACGGACCATGTTGAAAACTAGCAATTCTAAATAGTCGAAAATTTCACTGTTCTAAACTTAGGCCAACTCTTACAAGGCAATATATGTTTGTGTAAAATACAGACGAAATTTTCTGGAACAACAATCTTCAACATTTTTTTTTTCAAGTCTTATTCTTCAAACAGTCTTACTCCTTCCAGCAAAATCTGGAAGGAAAACAACTTTAGTATGACATAATAACAGAATAATTCTAAGTGGTACAAATCCTTATTTTTTTTTTTTTGTGTAATTTTGCACACACACATTATCATTCAAGCACAATTAAATTCTTCCCCCGTATGCTCTCTCACCGGTGTTGGATGTAAAGCAAACCGCCATTGCGGGTTTTTATGTGTTCGGGGGTGTTCAACTCTTCCACCTACAATCGACTAACATTAGTTAGAACTTGACATACGAGACCTGAAAAAAACGCCCTATAACCAGCTAATCCTAAGGTTCTCACTAGCTTTATGTCTAACACTTTAAGTGTATTTGGTGGAGAGCCTAATTAACACTTGCATTCTAAAATAGTCAATCTTTAACTTTTCATGCATACAAATTCGCAGTTTGCACACAACATTCACATTAATATTGCACTTAACGTGCATTGCTAGCATAATATTATTTGTTACATTTCATAACACATTAACAATTTCATAGCAATCCTGAAATGCAAATAGAGGTTAAATTTCTAAGCTTACAGAAATATAGGTTAAATTTCTAAGCTTACAGCAAGTGCTTCCTATTCCTTTCTCAAGGTACTTTCTTGAAATATCAAATTACATTGAATTAATAGTCTACAGACTAAATCGTGTTTTTCAATTTTCCGAATTTTCATTCTAGACATTTTACAAGTCTTTAGACAAAGCGTCATACAAAATCATTTAGTTAACATATTCTTTTCAGCAATTCATTGCTTTTACAGAATTAATCTATTTACAAAACATTAAGTGATTTTAAATCTTTGAAAATTACAATTTCTTTTAACAAAACATTTTACTTTCCATATGAGGACTTATCGCTCACTTGGCGTAAAAGTCAACCTCGCTTGAGGTAAAATCAGCCCTGCAACTTGCAGTATACTCAAAAATTAACTAAACTTTTGAATACGAAATTGTACTTATCTTATTATGATCGTCCATCCTTTTCTTGGCCCAATCTTTAAAACTTGAGTAAGTTGTGGCCTGGTTCAGTTTCCTCGTTTTTCGTTGTTCTTTCGGAGCCTGCTCGTCTCTTTTTCTTTTGAAATTCCGTCGTTGTATCCTCGGCAATTTCCTTTGTAGAGGAGGTTGCTCCGCTGGACGTTTGGTGGACTGGGCCCTTCTCTCCTGGGCCCTTGCTCGTTGCTTGTCCTGGTTCCTGCTGTATTCGGGAAGTTGATTCTCAGGCTGCAATCGACGTTTCTTGCTTCTCAGGCACCTGTCCGATGATTCCACAGTTCTTTTGGATACATTGGGCTTCCCTTGCCCATTCTGCTTTCTTCTCTTGGTGCGCTCGTAATTCCGTTCGTAGATTTGTTCACCTGCATCGTGAGACTTTCTTTTGAAACCACCTTTTTGGTTCTTATTTCTTTGTTGGGGGGGAGCTTTCTTCTTCTGACATTTCGATGCCGTTGTAGCTGGTTCCTGCTGTTTTTGCTGACGTATATCTTCCTGGCTAGTCGATTGCCTCGGATCCTGAAACGAATCTTTAAATACAGCCATTTTGCTGCGATTATAGAACGGTTTTATTTGGTCCACATTCGCTTTGAGCGTTTGACCATCATTTCTTTTTAATATAACCACTGCCCCCGTAATTTGTTCAATTGTGAACGGGCCTTCAAAACGCGGAAAAAATTTCCCCACCTTTTCCTCTGGGGCATTTGACAAGTTGTGTTTAATCTTCAACACTTCATCTCCCACATTGTACTTGACCTCTCTTCTTTTTAGGTCATAGTACAATTTCTGTTTTCTTTGGGCCATTTCTATATTTTCCGTCGCTTCCCGTATTAACTTTTGTATATCACTCATTTTAAATTCTTCTGCCCTTTCCTGTACAAAGAACAGTTTATCTAGGGGGGTCAAGATCTTTCTTCCTAAGAAGAGTTCAGCGGGTGTTTTTTGTGTAGTATCGTGTTTGGCGGTCCTAAGTGCAAATGCAAATTCATTTATATGGCTATCCCAGGTAGAGTGATAGTTTTTCACATAACTACGAATTATTTTCACTACATTTCTATTCACCCGTTCCGCTATGTTTGACTGCGGACGATACGGGACCATCTTTAGATGACGTATGCCCAGTTTTGCACACATTTCCTCAAACATTTTACTAACAAACTGAGGACCATTGTCTGAAATAACTTTTAGGGGCGCCCCGTATTTTAAAATATACTTATTTAGAATTGAATCTACTACAATTTTTGCAGACGCGCGTTTTAACGGAATTAACTCTAACCATTTGCTAAAATGATCCACTATAACTAAAAGATATCGGCTTTTATTAACTTTACTTCGAGGGTAAGGTCCAAGTAAATCGATGCCTATTATTTGATTTGGGAATTCTGATTTAATACTATTTAGGAACCCGGCCGGGCGGAAATTAACATAATTATTTAATTGACATGTTGGGCACGACTGGACATACGCCCTAGTAAACTTTTGCAGTTCTGGAAAGAAAACTGCCTCGCGAACTCTCTGAACAGTTTTTCTTATACCTAAATGAGCCGAAATGGCACAATCATGCAACTCTTCTAATACATTCAACCTCATGCTAGCTGGGATAACCGGTCTATATTCATGATTCTCATTAGTAGCTTTCGTATAGAATAACAGTCCGTCAATTAATTCGTAATTTTCGGCCCTATTTCTTATCGGCACAATATCCGGATGATTGAAATTCTCAGGGTCGGCCAAATAATTGTATATATTTTTGAACTCCGGATCTTTTTTGAGTTCGGCTATTACTGTTTCACGAGAATCTAATACTTTGGATGTTAACATGGCTATCTTAATTACACTTCCATTTTCATCTAAGTTAATTCTGCTTAAAGCATCTGCCACAACATTTTCCTTTCCCGGCGTATGTTTAATTATTAGGTTATATTCCTGTAATTTGAGAGCCCACCTTATTAATCTGGGTGATAAATTTTTTCCAGAATAGAGTCTAGTGACCGCCGCGTGGTCGGTATATACAGTTACTGGAGAACTTCCAAAGAACACACGAAATTTCTGTACTGATGCTAACACTGCGAGAGTTTCTCTCTCTGTTGCGGAATAGTTTCTTTGGGTTTCATTTAATGTTCGGCTGAAAAAAGCCACGGGCTGACCATTTTGGGAAAGCACTGCACCAATCGCGAAATCTGAAGCGTCCGCTGAAATCTCTAATCCTTTATCCCCTTCTGGAAATTTTAAGACGGGAGCTTGAGTCAATGCGTCTTTCAATTTTTGAAACGCCAAGTTGGCTTCTGCTGACCACGAAAACCTAGCTTTTTTTCTTTTCAACTTTAGCAGTGGCTCAGCTATTTTTGCAAAGTCTTTAATGAAAGCCCGGTAATATGAACACATCCCGAGAAACGACGATAATTTCTTCGCTGTTTTAGGAACAGGATAATTTCTAATGGCTACTATTTTTGACTGATCCGTTTCGATTCCCTTTTGGGAAATTTTAAATCCTAAATAACGTAACTCTTTTGCGGCAAATTTACATTTAGACGCATTTATCTTTAAACCAGCTTCGTTTAACAATGAAAATACTTTTCTTAAATCTTGTAAGTGTTGTTCTAGAGTACTACTCGTAATTATAATATCGTCTAAATATATGAAAGTGCTTTTACCAAGGACTGGTCTTAAGACGATGTCCATACATCTTTGGAACGTTGCCGGCGCGCCGGATAATCCGAACGGCATTCTAAGAAATGCGTACGTACCAGATTTCGTTATGAACGCGGTTTTGTGTACGTCCTCGGGTTTTACCCCAATCTGAAAATAGCCACTCGTGAGATCTAATGTAGTCATGTATTTTGTAGACGAAATATTTCGAATAATTTCTTCAATTATCGGCAACGGATATACAGGATATTTTGTAACTGAATTTAACTTGCGATAATCTATAGCAAAACGCCACCGCTTCGGGTGCGTAATCGGGTAATCATTATTTTTCTTACACAGGACAACGGGGCTAGCATAACTGCTAGAAATTGGCGTGATGATTTTATTCTTTAACATCTCTTTAATATGATGTTCAATTATTTCTTCTTTTGTCCTATCATATCTATATGGCTTTTGCCTAACTGGCTGAGCGTCCCCCGTGTCAATGTCGTGGTTCACCACCTGCGTAAAGCCTGGTACATCACTAAATAAATTCGCAAAGTGACTTACCAGACCTTGGATTTTCTCTTTTTCCTCTGCTTGTAAATGTTCCAAGTCCAGCTGCGGGGGCTTATCATTCTTCGCTTCAATTGGCTTCATATTTAATGTTAGTTCTCCCCCCTTGAAATCAATTTTTGCTTCTGCCAAACTAAAAAAGTCCACACCTAGAATAATACAAGTCTGCAGGTTACGCACAATATAAAACAGGATTCTTACCTGTTCGTTGTTGATACGCACGAACAATGGTACTTTTCCTAAACAGCTACATTTTTCTCCTTGGGCCGCTATGACATCCGTGTCTCTTGCACTAAAAATTCTGTAACGTCGAAAGTGCTTCTTAAAGAATCTTTCCGATACGAAGCTGCTTTGGGCTCCTGTATCCAAGAGGGCTGTCGCCGGTATGTTGTTGATTAGAACTTCAATCTTCGGCAAACTCAAATTCTTAACGACCACGGTGTTTAAATTGATTTTGGAAGGGTTTTGCGCTGCTTCGGACTTCTTCACCTTCCTCGAAGAAATCCCTCTTAGTTTAAATTCTTTTTCTTCTGGTTGCCCTCGGAATCTTTGCTTGTTCTTCTATTAAATTCCCTTCGTTCGCCGCTCGCTTTAGGAGACACATCTTTCTTCGGCCATTGCTTCGCCTTATTCCCGTAACTTTGATTTTGCTTTTGCTGCGGTCTTGGCGAACTCCACTGACTTCTTCGCTCAAATTGGCGTCGTCGTTCGTTGTCGGCTGTTCTTCGGCTTTCAAATTGTACCGCGAGCTCAAATAATCTGTCTAATGTTGTTGGATTTCTTAGTTCGATGAAATCTTGAACTTGGGGCAGTAGCCTAGGAAGTATAACTTGAATAATTTCAGGATCCGGGCGACTTCCATACAAAAGCTTGAAAACTTGAATTTTCCTCAAAATAAAATTAGACAAATCTTCTATTCTTTCTTGGTATCGGCTAAACAGTTCAGCTTCCAATCTGGCTCGATCTCGCACCACGGGAAATGCTTTCACTAGAGAATTCTTGAAATTTTCATACGTGTATGTGGGGCTTCCTGGTTCCCCCAAGAGATTCTTTCCGATGCACTTGAACCAACTTAGCGCTTGGCCCTTCAAAGCGCTGGTAGCAAGAGCGACTTTCTGAAATTCGTGGACTGGATATAGCATGAAGTGGGAGTCTAGCTTTTCCAGGAAATTGATTACGGCTGTCTTGCCGTCAAAACTTGCCGCTGGCTTCATGGCTGCTCGCATGGTTTGTACGATGTAGCCGAATCCTTCTATGCCAGGAGGTGCTATCTCAGGATTCTGGACAGGTACAGCAGGTGTCTCAGGTTCGTCTTCTTGTTGTTGAGGCCATCCTCTTCTTTTTGTGCGGGCGCCACTATCAGGACTTAGCATTCTGTGTGTATTCTTTGAGAACATGGTAAATTCTGTAAAGGGTTCTTATCCTTACGTTCTAAGTCCTGAACTGGAACAGGGAGCGGAAGGTACGCTATGTTCTGATGTAACTGCTGGGCTGGAGAATAACTGCACGTGAAGGGATTTGAAATCCTCTTTTATTCACTCACTATTAAATACAAACCTCCCAATTCGGGAGAGATACAGAACGTAACAGACCACACTTTGGTCGAACTTAACAATCAAATAAATTTAAATAAATTAAAATATAACTTAATTCAAACTTTGCTTCGCAGAGCAATTCGCGGAAGTTGGCCTCTACCGAAAAGGGTGCGTAGCAAGGTATACTAAATACTACCGCACTTTAATTTATTTTACAATGCAATCACGTAGTAAGCACTTTGGCTTATAAATTTAAACTGCTAGCTGGTCAGGCGAACGTTGAGCAGCGTGACCGTGATCTGAGGCAACGCTCTCACACACCGAGAGGTTTCTAACTCTGTGTTAAATAGTGCTTGGCTGAACTTCAAAAATTAGCATAAGCTAAGAACGCGCGCTTCTTCTGACAGGAAGTTGAAGCAGAGAGGAGATAGAAAAGATTTAAATTAAAATAAACTTGGTTAGTTTAACTAAAACCTTACAAGCTTATTTCTCTAAGTTGTGACAAAATATGGCCGACATAATCGCCAAAGCTCACATTTGTGATTTCTTTCTTTTTTTTGTCTTAGACCACAAACTGGGAACCGCTTTCGAATTCTAGGATGCGATGGTGAAGGATAATGTAGATGGCTAGAGAAAATCGTAGATAGAATTGATAGAATTATGTGGAACTCTGTGCATACTACCTGAACACAAGCATTTGAATAATATTAATCTTAAAAAAAAAAGCAAAATCTGTAACGTTTCAGATTTTAACGATCACCTCAAATGGTTTGTTAAGGTTTTTTATGCTGTCCCTGAGCACGTAGTCTACTCTGATCTCACAGTCTGCCTGTTGCACTTAACTCCTGCTAACCTATTCGTTTTTGCCCTTTTAGCTTTATTATTAAAGATCATTTCTTTCGCACTTGTGCCCTATATATTTCAACAACAAGGTTGCAAAAATTTCAAAGCAGCATAGTAGTTACATTAATAACGTTGAATGTAAAAATATGAACAAATGAAGCTCAATTAATTATTGAAAGTGGCCGCCAACTTCCTCGAAAGAGATTTCTGATTGGATATTTTACATTACGTCCAAAGATTTTTAGTTTTTCAAAGACTATTGTCTATTGTCTATTGATCTATTGTCGTAAGTGCTTTTTTAAATCTAATAAATCTCTGCTTCTGTAACGAATGAAATAAGCGAATGTTTATACTCGCTGTGGTGTGAATTCCACGGGAATGAGAGTGAGAGAATTAAAAAAGTGCAGAATAAACCGACATTTAAAGTTGTGTATATGTTTTGAGACTTGAGGATAAGATTAAAAGAAATTAAATAATAAATTGATGATCTATATATATAAAGAAGAAAGTCTCTGCGTGTGTGTGTGTGTGTGGTGCTGCTTTCGCTAATAACTCAGTCACTAATGTAGCTATCATCACCAAACTTTCTGCAATTCTTTTCTGAGTCTTGGAAATGTTCGACAACCACTTAATAAGAAAAAAAAAAAGAAAAAAAAGAAATCAGAGATATTAATTAAAAACTCGGAAATTCGGAAAAACGATCATTTTCGCCCTCATTTTTCCGAGAGGCAACAGTCTTGTAAATTGGAGATAAACATCTGCTTATATTTTGAAAGTTGTTGCCGCTGCTCGCTTTCAAATCCTAGAGTTTGTTAATAAAAAATTTCTAAGTTTTACGAACGAAATAAAAATAGCATTGCCAAATATTAAATACATTAGTCCCGATTCCAAAAATTCGTGAGAAGTCATTTCGACTATTCCCATCTTCATATTTTTTTTCTGAAAGCGCTCATTTTCGCACTCATGTTTCCGAGTGGCAACAGTCTCGCGCGTTGGAGATAAAAATGCTTTATTTCGAAAAGTGTTGCTACTGCTCGCTTTTTGTAGAGTTTGTGAATCAAAAATTTGTAAGTTTTGCAAAATCTATACATATAAAGAAAACTGTCTGTTTGTGTGTTTGTTTGTTCGCGTTATTGACTTCTGATCAATTATGATCAAATTTTTGCCACATTTAGTACACTAAAATGGAATATAAGTGAAATACTGGATACAGCTTGAGCTTTTACGACCATTTGATTAGAAAGACGAAAATCATTAAAAACTGCGTACCATTGTTGTTATAATGAGAGAAGAATTAGTTTATTTTTCTGTCGAATTTTTTATGTTGGTTCCATATCGCATCAGACTGAAAAATGTATGACTATGAATCATATTTTTTTACATCGATATTAGAGAAGGATTACTGCGGTATCGTTAATTCGGTTGTTAGATGCATTACTCTCAATCTAACTTAACTGGCATCGGGTACTTCCGCTAGTATTTAATAAAGATTAAACGAATGTAGATAAATTATTTTATTGTTTTATTTTGCAGCATAACTCACACTTTGGGCAGCAATGAGTAGTAAATAAAGTAAATCAAAAATAAAATAAAAGCAAAAATAACAAGTAAATCAACAAATAACAAAATAAATCATGAAATTAATAAAAAATTTCACTGTGCACAATGGTGCGGGGGAAAATGTAATTAAACATTAATAAACATTGATCAGTTGAATGCATCAATGCCAAACATACTTTTTTCTCTTCGTCTTTTCCAATACAAAATACTATAAAAAATAGTTCAGTAGAGGTCATAAGTAATGTTCTACACCGAAAAATCTGGTAGACCATAAATCATTTGTAAAGTTTAACAAATCTAGAATACAAATGTATGAATTACCTTACCTCGCAGGATGGAGAAAAAATACTAGTAATGCCGAGTGATTAATTGCTAGACGAGTAGTTTGGTTTGGCTTGGTTTATTTAATTACTGCAAAGCACTCGAAGACTGTGTGCCTAAGGGGCCTATGTGCCTATATGCCTTCGCAAAAAAGGCCTTTCAAAGGGAAACTTTTTTAAGTTCTGAATTTCTAAGGGAAACTATCTCGTACGCACGTTATACATGCGGAAAACCAGAAAAACGCACATGCAGCCAGCCTGTTAGCCAGGATTCGAACTCCGCAATCAAACTACCAGCATTCAGCTTCTTTACCGCTCGACAAGTTGATTTCGCTTTCGCAACAAGTAGGTCCGTTCCTATAATTTTTTTACATTTTTGAATGTAAATCATCAAAGCTGTGTTTTATAAGGAACACCCTGTACATGCAATAAACTTATAAATTTCTGTAAGTATTTATATTATCTGTATGTATTTTTAAAGCTGTTTATTTTATTTGTATACTAGGGCTGAAGGATTATCCTAATTTTAAAATAATCTGCGAGTGATACTTTGATGTTATGCTAGTTTCAGCGCATAATTTTATGCGTTATTACTAACACCTTCAGGAATTCCCAGAAGGAGGAAACCATGCATACGGAATCCTAAACGAAAAGCCCACTAGCGGCCGAGTGGTAAAGTCGCTGAACACTGGTAGTTCGGTCCGTGATTCGAATCCTGGCGAACGGCCTGGCTACATTTGCATTTTCGCGGCTTTCTCTATGTCTAACGCATATAAGAGCTAGTTTCCCTCAAAAATTCCTAAACGAAGGCATCTCTTCCCTCAGGCAGACACCTCAAACCGAACCTGCCCTGGGAGACAGCTGAAGTTCTCTGACCAGTTAAGACCTGTGAGTCTCCTAGGAGTAAACTTTTATACGTGATTTAGAACAGTAGTGTTGCCGAAAGAGAATATTAAAATACATCCGTTTTGAATAAGTAATAAAATAGAGTAAATAATTATCAAGTCAAAGGATTTTTTATTTAATCTAATCCTTATTTCAGTGTTTTATAATACATACTTTTACAATTTAATTTTTTATAATACGTACTTAATACATACTTTTTTATGTAGTTTTTACGTAAAGGAGAGAACTTTTCCATGCATTTTGATTTTAAATGCAAAATATTTCGCCAAAATTTTGGGAAACAAAATATTTAAAAAATTCGCAATTCGCAGCTTTTCCTGTGACTGTAGTTTTTTTTTTTTTTTTTTTTTTTTTAAATGAAGTCATTGAAAGTAAAGCTGTCGAGCTGCTGGCTATACTGGAGGACTTTCCTGAAACTGTGTCGATCAATCAGAAGAAGAAGAAAGAAAGGACACGTTCGTAATGACAGACACATCTAAACGGGATCACTAACTTTTACAATTAACCCTGATTTCAAAGATATAAGCTGTGATTAAAACGCTGAAACACGTTTTCGAGCTCCCATTTGCCGTTAAATTTTTCGAATTTACATCTCTTGTTTTTCTAGAATTAAACAAAAATAAAGCAAAACAGAAAAACAATCCAAGAACACCCTATTTATATATAAAACATTTGATTATTTTATTCCTTTTACCGCCGATTTGAAGCCTCATTTCAAGTGGAACAAAATAGGTTACAGAAGCCATTTTTTACGGAAAAGCGGAATGACTCAGAATACTATTACGGGTTATAAAGAACAAAAGTTGGGTTTCCTTTTAGGGAAAAGTAGCTCGGTTTAAATCGTTCAGGAAGCCATAAAAAAATTCCTTTTAGATTCCGATAAATAAACTGTTCCGTTGTCTAAATAAATGCAAATGGTTTTGTTCCTTTGTGTTATTTTCCTTGAATGATTTAGAAATGGAATATTTTCCTGCCTTGCTGTTTTGTCGTCTGCGCAATAAATGCTTGCATGTGTAAGCCTCAGCTATAATTTTCTCGAAATCATACTTCCTAGGTTAACTGTCAACCGATAAAGACTAGTTCCGAACTTTTGGAAACGGAAGCTAACAGACACTGATTGAAAAATTCTTATGCATGCTCGAACGCAGAATAAACTTGTTTTATTTATTTATTATTATCGATATTAAACATTAATGATCTTTTAATAGCTCTTTCGGAAGAAAATAAATAAAAGCGATTACATTAACAAACTTAAACCATTTCACGTAAGCTTGCATTAATAACAGTAGCAGGAAGATCTGTTTAATTTTTAAAACGCTTTCATCTGGTCTCATTATCTCGCAACATTTTTAATCTTCTTCAGTCGTTCTTGTCTTCAGTCCCAAGCTTAAATCCTCAGATGATAGTCGTTAGAGGTAAACATATTCCAATAACAATAAAAAAAAATTTTTTTTTGTTTCTCTTTTAAACACTAATTAGTGCATTATTGTAATCTCGAAATTCCGAAACACTGTTTATCTTTTGAAAAAAAGGGAGAAAGAAAATTTGATGTTGTCAGTTTAGGAAAGCCAAATTTAAATCTATTATATCTCCTTTGTTAGATTTAGAATCATAAATATGCATATATAACAGCTCAGATTAAAACATTATAAAACTGTATTAGATATTATTCATGTACTACATAGTCTATAAAATATAAAAAATATTTTATACCTTAAAGGCTTGAAGAAACTGAAATTAAATGTGGCAATAGCATATTCCTTCATTCCAAGTTATCTATCTTGTACGGTACAAACGGTCCAAGGTTGAATAAAGATCGTCGTTAAAAATGCTGGAAAAGCTTCAATGAACAATTTTAGTGAGATGTATCCACAAGAGACATAAATCATAAAAGTACTTTTAGTTTTATTTATTATTTCGTTATTCTCAAAGCAAGGAGACTCACCCAATGAACAGAATTCTCAATATGAATAAATGATTCATGTGGATTTCCTGCTAAGCCAACGCAACCTCGTGAACAACATTGCGAGATGGAACGTCTGTCGCCCTCATTCTTCGATTACCTTTTGCGTAAATTTAACTTTATACGGATGACATTTATTTGTGTATAATAACTGTATAATTAAAATCTGACTGATCCTCCTTTCCGAGGACCTTGAATGGATATTCCATTCAAGCTTCTTTACATAAGTAACCACTGTTACACAATGACTGTTGCTTTGTTTGTTATAGTTTTCAAATAAGTGTTTTTTTTTTTGGGACGTTTGGCTTTTGGCTATAGCATTATGAGTAATGTTAACTGCATTAGTATGAAAAGTGTTAAACTTATCAACAGTTAGTTTGAAATTTCTGTTTCCATTTATAAGAAGCATCTCTTTTCATACCTTGATATCAATATAACTCTGAAAACCCCAGAATTAAAAAAAAAAATTGAAAGCTTTCCAAATTTTATAATACGCTCTAAGGGGCCTTTTTTCCCCATTTACGCACACACATTTCGAGAGTATTTGGGCCAGGGTTCCTTTAGGCTAAAAATATTTAAAAGCAACATATCTTTAGAATTCCCGATAGATTTCCGATTTGGGGCTAGTGTCCCTTTGGGCCAAAAATATTTAAAAACAGCATATCTTTAGACTTTCCTATAGAGTCTCGCGCGCTGGAGATAAAAATATTTTATTCCGTAGAGTGAGTTGCCAGTGCGCCCTTTGAAGTCGTCGAGTTTGTTAATCAAAAATTCATTAAAGTTTCATAAAATATGAAATAAGCAATAAAACAGAGTCCAAATTCGTGTTTTCAGGTGCCCATACTTGGGTGGAGGACTTTATTATTCAAAATTTGATAGTTCTAGTACCGCTGTTTTTTTTTCACAATGCGAGAAACATATATATACATTTATGCAGATTCTTCATTATGTAATTTGCTTGAAAATAATACAAGGCGATAATATTTCGTGGCAACAATTTGAAAAGTGAAACTTACATTTATAGTGAACCGACGCAAAATGCCGTTTCACGACTATAGACCTTCTGGACTAACCCCTCTTTGTGCTCTTTTGCCGTTTAAGTTATTTAAAGTCCGGCGAAGTCCGGCTATTTGTTGCAGATAGTTTAAAGAACAAATTGAGGAAGTGTCTGAATGATACAGAAGGATGATAACACGTAACGCAATGAATTTCTGTAGAGAACTTTTCTGCGATTATTTCCTTCTAAGCTAATTAACTTTCATATATCTCTGGTCCCGAGGATAGAAGACTACTATAGCAAAAGACTTAAAACCTGCTATAAGACCAAACCCACAAAAAATGCTACCATTTTGAAGCCTTTAAAGACCACCCATCATGTTACTATCATAATGCTCCGAAATGCGTAGCAAAGTACTGGTATTATTGAACTAATTTTAGAAATGTACTTCCCTTGTTTCGAAGTAACATGTGTTACGGAAACACTATGGTCATTTGCTTTCGTTAAAACAGACTCGACTGAGTTATGTTACGTAGCAAGAAAAGAATACTCTTCATAAGAGTAATAAAAGCAAATTTATTTCCAGGAAATGCAAGTTCGTTCTTAGCTACAGTTTCACATACCACTACTATCTTACAAGGGAAGAGGAACACACTGCTGCCAATCCACTGCAACTAAGTATTGGGATCAAAGGATGTGACTCGTCAACAGCCAACAACACGACTCTGAGGTTGCTTGAAGAAACGTCAATGATGAGATTCCACTGAACGGGGTTTCTGGTCCTTCTGATCGAATCAAACTTAATAATTATATCTTGGCAGAAACAAATTCTATGCGAGGAGAAACTTGAAAATATTTGTTGACCATTCTTTGAACAAAGAAATAAATATTTTTCTCCAGATTCTAATCTTCAGCCGTGAGCATAGGAACATGAGTCTTCTTGATGCTTGTAGTTTCAAAATGACGCGTTTCTACTTCAAAATTTATAACTTATTAATGAACTTAACTTATAGGCTAATCACATAACCAACACGTGTGATGTGTCATGCCATAATGGCAAGGTCATGCTTTTCTTTCAATTGCAAATCACTAGATGCTTGCATTGTTAGAAATGATAAATACCGCAAACGAAGAACTGACAAAAACTGCTCTACCACTAATAAAAGCGGAATATAAATGGGGAAATGACTTTCTACAAGCTTTTATTTTCCAAAAAACCATGCCAATGGAAAAGAACACTTCATTCCCAAAAATAAATACATTCTTCTGTGGTGTTATCAAAGTATCCATTTAGAGATCTACCATTTTCTTTTTTGGTGGAAAGTTGAGATAAATAAATATATCAATGAAAGTCAGTGCTCATGTTTTACAGAGCTGTCTCGACTTTGTTGACATTTGGCCATTTTGCTGTTTTTTGATCCTTAAACGTAAGCAGTGAGAGCAAAATACTAGACTTACGAACAAATGGAAGCTTACCCAAGCCGATGTCATATCCACGCGATTTTCTTCCTTTCCCCCTCTCTCACCCTTTTTTTTTCTTTCCGGAAGGAGATTGAAGAAGAAAAAGAAAATAGATCGGTTTTGATATTTTCCAGAAATACTTCTATGACTTTGTAAATGGACTAGAACACTGCCATTTTCCCATAAGACTGATCTATAATCTCCCGTCTCTCAGTGAAGAGGTATCAGAGTATTTGATACCAACTGGGAGTAATATCAGAAGTTTTAAATGTGATGCATAAATAAAAACTTATGTTTTAAAGTAAATCATCCTATACACTATATACACTTTACTGCAAAGAAAATGGACCTGTCACCCTTAAAGTATTATACAGGTTTCAAATTTGTGGATTACATGTTGGACATAATATGAACTTTCAAGCAGCTGAATCACAATCCTAATAGCTTCTGGATTTTTCCTAATTTCGAATCTATCGAATCCTTCAAAGGATAATAAAGACGATTAAGGAAGAACGAAGAAAAATGACTTCATACCATAGATTTCTGAATAAAGCAGAATCTGAAATGAGCCTAACGAAAAAAAATTCAACTATGCAGTTTTCGGAAATAAACATGCATTTATTAAAAAGATGCAATTTAATTCTAATAAATGGAATCATAATCTATGAAGTACATTTTCGTAGCCTAATTTGAAATAAAAATATATTTATGAGAGACTTCAAAATTCATAGTTCCTTGAATTATCGAGCCAATTCAAAAGTTATTTTCCAGAAAATGCAGCGTAAGGGCTGCGTTAGAGGGTATACCGAAGCAAATCGTATTCACGGCTGCCGCAGGTGATGTAGATGATTCAGACAGAAAGGATGTCGAAAGAGATGTTAATAAGACTTTTATTAAAGAACATGGTTAAATCATAGTCCTCCCATTGACCACAATGCATGCTTCAAAGCATCAATACATGGATTCGCGGACCCGTTCAAAATGAGCAGGTGCGTTACGAGCATGTGTCCTGCATCCACGATCCTAGCGACGAGATCCATGTTCGATGTTATTGTCGTTTCGTACACTATGGAGGTCATGTATCCACACAGGTAAAAATCCAAGGCAGCCAGGTCGGAGATAGCGGTAGTCATGCGATTGGTCCGCCTCTGCCAATCCGGCGATCGGGTTATGTCCCGTGGAGGTATTACCGTACAGTGCTGCTACAATGTGTAAGCGAACCAGTTGTTTCGGCGTGTAGTACACTCTTTCCACAAAATGTCACACAAGATGTCCATAAAGAACTGAGTTAGTAAACCTATTCATCCTTCTCCTGCAACCACCTCACCCGAAACGATTACACTTTCCACAACCCTGCGAACATTGCCCTCTAGCGGTCGTGTTCGCATTTTCGGACACAAGTTCCTATGTAAATCTTATTTTTCATGATATGACAAACCAGCATGTTAAGCGCAGCGTACTGTCAATATAAGAAGGGGTAAAGTTATTTAAATATAAATAAATTGTTTATTTTATTGCTTTATCGCAATCAGGTTGCTTTGATAAATTTTTTTCAACGCAAAATTCCCATTATTTTTAAATACCTCAGCTGAATTAATAGATTTATTCTTTTTTTAAAGGTACTGAGGTTTCACAGCGCTGTGCATATTGCTTTCTAACACTGAAATTTAATTTAAACTTGTTGTAATGAGCACCAAAAATTAAATTTGTTTAGAAAGTACCACATCGCCTACTAGAATATTCCTGTGTTATATGCCTTCCTTTAATTCAAATTAGAACTTGTTTTACCATAATAAGCTTTCCGAAGACCGCGAACTGAGAGTGGAAGGCGATGCACATTCATCTGCAGTTTCTTGCAGCAAATCTAACACATAAAGGCCCATTGGAATAACAGTGAGAGGTTGAAGAATTTTCATGCATGATGCTTGATAACGTAATGCACCGTGTTATCAGTCTTTTTTTCTTCATCTTTTGTGTAAAATTTGCCATTGAGACACATGGTTTCGAGAATTAGTTTTATTGTTTCTATACGTAATTGGCACCAGAACTATACAGTTGGTTTTGTTATGTATTGTACAGTTCTGCTACTGTAGGGCGACTGAGAATCGACAAATTAGCCTATCTTGTTCTTTGTTAAGACTCGAATGCAAATATATAAGTTAGACGATTTTTTTAGTTGTTTTATTGCTAATAATGAATGAAACCATAAAATAAATTCTTTAATTTCAAAGAAATAAAAAGAAAATCTACTATTTTGAATTTCTGTGAACGTTTAAAATAAATCGTTCTGGTTAATTCTAATATAACTTTTACTGATATAGACATACATGTTTAAAAATTTTAACTTTTGCTCTGTTAATTCTAAGGTAACCGATATAAAAATATAAATTAGAGAGCTATGTTTTCCGTCAAAGAAATTTATAGAAACGCAATTGAAACACGAACAAAAAAATAATTGAACCTCGATAAAGCTGTTGATTTAAATTAAAAAAAAAATTTAATTAAAACTTCATAATCTGTTATACTAAGAGGTGCAAATTTGTTTATTGCTGCGAATAAAAATGAATGGAAAACACTCATAATAGCGAAATTTAACACATTAAATCCCAGAGTTAACTGACAAAGCGGAGTAAAAGTAAAGATAAAACATGAAGTATCATTAAATCTTATTAACTTTAAAATTGTGTTAATATTGTAGAAAAACAATGAGAACGAAAACCTACAAAATTATTATCTGATAGGGATTTAGTGACCATATTTAAATTATAGTAGCTAGCTGGCATATAAAGTTCCGCTAAAACTCAAATAAGCTTTTCTTACACTGAGTAAAACTTCATTTGGCTGAGAAATATGTACGGATCATATGATGAAGAATACTTAAAGAACGTACTTGATGAAGAATCTGTACTTAATTACTGATTCCTCGATTAATCGAGTATAGTAAAATAGGCGGGGTTATCTGCTTTAGGAGAGATGATTTCGTGCACGATATTTTGTAGGAACTGTCTTATATTCGTTATGCTTTGATAAAATTAAATGTAGTAAGCTCCGTGTATTCTAGTAGTATAATGGATAAAATGTTGTTTCAATAGTTTGAAGATCAGGGTTTGACTCATGGCGAATGTTTGAAGACATTCTATTCTGAAATTCCTAAGATTTCTACAACCTTTTCAGAGAAAGATTTCATTAGAAGATAAAAAAGGAAGTGTGTTCAAATCCTGTCTTTAATTTTAACGCTCGTTGAGATTAATTCGGTCTCTCTCGCTTCGTGTTTATCAATTACGTGATGAGATCTTTACCCTTAGATCTAACCATGTTTTTAAATTTATTTATTCATTTATTTGCTTTGCTTTATGGCATAAAGTTTTTAATAGCTATAAATTAACGGTTCATATTTTACATTGTTTATATTCATATTGTCATCATATATCCAACATCAATTTAAAGGTTTGCAAATTAATGAACTGACTGTTTACGAACTAAAAGAAGATATACAGTTGATTTAGAAATACAGTTGCTTTGTACTTTTGATTTGCTTCAACATTATTACATGAATATCCAGTGTCTTATTGTTGACCAGCTACTTGTTGAGAGCTGAAATTGATTGTGAGTAAAGGACTTCTTTTAGCAACTTATTTAGTAACTTTATGCTGTAAAGCAAAGCAAATAAGCTATTGTTTTAAACTGCAAAAAGCAGTTAGTGTTTAATAGTTTTTACTAGTAATTGCGAAGACATTGGGAAAATGACAAGTTGTCATTGCCATCAAATTTATTTTGAATATTAAAACAAAACAAAACAACAACAACAACAAAAAAAAAAGTAAATAACATCCTTTTCAGGAATACATTTTCTTAACGCCAAACTCCAGAGCAATAAAACAATTCTTACGGATTTCATATTTATTTGGCCATTTATTTAGAATTGTAATTAAAATTGCTTTATTTTTCCCGTGCAACACAGACGATTTTTGAAGAGAAAGCTACGTGGGAAAAATAAAAATAAATGACCTCGTGCATTTAATGTTTAATAAATAAATATCTCGTAATTACTGCTGCCATGCAGAAAAATCTAGAAAATCGAGATTGTTCTAGTGAATAATTAAAAAGCTTATAAAAGCCGAATTGAAACACCTCATCTCAGTTGTAGCTGTAGCTGCTTTAAGCGAACTGTTTGTTTACTTAATGCTGTGATTGATATTAGCGATTTCGCTGTGAGATAGAATTAGTTTATCTGTTTTGAATTGAGTTTTGCTGAACGTTTGAGATATTGTGCAAATATCTCTGAAGAAATGTTTCAGCATTTTGATTTATTTCTTGTGGAAAGAATAAATTTTTGTTAGCTTTTTAACGACTTGTGCATTCAATCCATAACGAACCCGTACCACGTAACACAATTTATTTATCTATTTACACGTAATTAATTATTTTAGGATTAAATCATAATAAATAAGTATATAATTTTAATTTTTGTATAAACAGAAATATTTATTGTTCAGAGGTACTTGCGGACAAATCAAAAAGCAGGAACACTTACACACAAGAAACATTTATTACTCAACGGGTAATACTAGTAGTCTGTATATTTTAGTAACAGTTCCGTACGAAACCCCCATCTTCTTCGTTAACTTTTAATGACTTGGAACAGTAACTTGCATTATTAATTTGCTTTACAAAATTCTAAACTGCTGAATTGCATTAACATAGATTTTAACAAAGTGTTTATATTATGTATGCGTTAATGTGTAAAGAATGATGATGATAAATGTTTTAAAGAGCAAGATACTTTTCAAATGTCAAAATATCCCCAAAATACAACCCATTTGAAAGCATCCTTATAATTGGCTTATAAGCGTGAAACTTTATGTACGTATTTCGATATCTTTAATAACGTTATAAGGTATTTTCTCCCTTCTTTCCGCAAGCCTTCGTGGTGTAACTGGAAGCACACTCGACACGTATTCGAGTCCTGCATATTTCTCATGTTTCGTGCTTCAAATAAAAACCCAGTTAGTTTATATTTGAGACTTTTATCTTAAATTCCAAACATAAAATATTTTAAATATATAAAGTTTCAGTTTCGTTTTTAATAATAATAATAAATACTCGCGTTTTCACTACATAATTAACATTAACACCAAACTCTCGATACCGATAGTAGTTATAGATTGGTTGCCGTTTGTGATCAAGTGTTTCAGTAAGGGTGAAATTCAGTTTACGTAAATGTTCTAAAAAGAACTCAGAAAAAAAAAAAATATTAACGCACAAGAAACACTTGACAAGATCGTCAGAGCAGGAGTGGACAAGGATGCTAATCATCGTATCTAGAATAGAATAATAATTTGGTATAATTTCTTGTTTCGGATTTAAGTCCGAAAGTATATAGGAACAAGGCATTAAAAGTACAACACTATAAAGATGGTATAGTTCGACCGTCTGAAACGCAACCATGGTTGGCATTCTGCCAACATACATAGACTCGTCCAAGAAGGGGCGTTATTACTTTCTGCGACGTGAAAGGTCACGTGAAGACATCCGGAAAGAGAGAATTCATATGCTCGAGGGGGAAAAGTCCCCATCCTTCCACCCTATTTTGAGAATAATTCGGTCCGAATGGTGCATGCATGTTTGCGCTCAGGGTCGTGGATGAGGCAGTCGAACTACACTGGATAAAGTTTGACAGCAGCCTCGTTGCTTTTTTGTGAGCGCTCCGTATTTATCTGTTATGAGGAACATGTTTCCTGGTGCTCATTTACTGAGTCTCTGGTCGTGCTTTAAACTTGGAATTACTGCGATAATGTATTTGCACTGAATGCTCTCATATATCGTAGAAGAATTTCCAGAGTACAGACTGAAATAAAGGCTATAGTAATATAATATGTAAGATGCAAATAAAGATTACTAACACCTAACGTCAATAATTAATAGTGTGCTAGCCAGGGCTTAATTTCTAAAATTAGAAGTGCTGGAGCCATATGGAAGACTGTGAGGAAGGAAAGAAAAAAAAAATAAACAAATAAAAAAATTGCTAAAAATTAAAATAATTATATAATAAATGAATTTATTTAATTAATTAAATAATAAATTAACTAAATTATAAATTAAGAAAAATTTAAAGAGATAAAGAGAAATCTAACAAATTATTAAATTAATTTAAATAGCTTGTAACGTTCTACTCTCCTTCTGTTGTGTAGAACCTTGAGAGATAGTGATTGCACTGAGGAAGGGTTAAAACTACCCTTTATTAAACTCTTTTACTTATTTACAATGCGTCAACTTGACGCTAACATTCTACGCCTCAACTTGGGCGGTAACCGAAACAGTAGAATCAAACTTAAAATAAGAGACATTCACAAATAGTAGAATTACCTTACAGGGCTCATATAATCCTGTAGCCTACAGCGCGTAAATGAGTACAGTGGCAGCAAGATAATAGCGTTTAAGCCACGTCAAAACCAGCAGTAACTGCTAAACAGAAGTTTGCGTATCAGCACGCACGGCAATTTCCCGGACTCTCTCTTCCTCTACTGGAACGTCGATATTTAACTTATTCTTCCACTGGTAGAATTTGCATTTTTTACGCGCGCTACCAAATTTAAATATTCTGGCACTGACAATTAGGGGAATGAAGACTTATAGGAAAGTAACTTAAAATTAAAATTAGCTGGTTATTTAAAATAAGTATAAATCCCTGCAAGTTGAACAAAAAAAAAAAAAA
>KK112511.1:455403-479401 GCA_000611955.2 Stegodyphus mimosarum | reverse complement strand
AGCAGGAATTTTAACGTCGTAGAAGTGTTGATCTATAACGAATAGGAAATTGGAGGCGAAGGCAGATTAAATCTTCATTTTTTATTTCCGCTTGTTGTGGCCACAATCAACTTGGCACATGAAATGTGCCAATTCCAAAATAGCTCACATTTTAGATTAATTTTCAGTAAGAAAGGAGAAAGTAGCAAACAGCAGTTCAACTAGACCGAAGCGTAAAGAGCAAGTGCGTTACGTTCAGGGTGAAATCCCAATTCAGACTGAGTTAGTTTTGGTTTACAATGCATTTTGATTGGACAGTTAATACTTCTGTAAAATTATTATTGGTTACTTGACTTTTAGTTCCATTTACATCATCAGAATTATGTAAGAGTCATATGACAGGGATTGATCTAGAAATGACGCAGTGCAGAGAGAGGTTACTATTTTTAGAATTGAGAAGGGAAATTTACGTTGTTAATTTAATCTTAAGACATATTCTTTATTTTTCTTACACACACACACACACATATATATATATATATATATATATATATATATATATATTAACGTAAACAAAATGTAAAGTAGGACTATTTTACAATTCCGCGTCTTGGCTGCAAAGATGAAATATCAAATTAATTAATCAAAATAAATTATTACAAATTAATGAAATAAAAATACTCCTATATAGAGAAGAGATAGAGAGAGAGAAACAGAGAGAACTCTTTGAACTAAATAGTATATACGTATATAGAGAAAGAAACTTTATGGCACGAATTTGCAACAAAGAATGATTGTACCTGTTTATCATAAATAAGAGATTGTAAATAAGGATCTTATTTCCACTCTTACTTGTTTAACATCAGATGCTTCTAGTTAATAAAAAGTCAAGAAATCAAATCTAATCAATGTTAGTCAATAAGCTTTTGTTTAATTTGAATATCAGATCAGTAATTTTCGAAAATTTCTACAGTTCTGGCTAGTTCTGGCTAACTCCCACATTATTCTTACAGACGCTATTTAGATAGCAGTTGGGGGAGGAGATAGTTTACTCTTTGATTATTCCTTTGCTATGCAAAACCGCGATAATTAACTGAAAAATGTTATGACACAAATAAGAAGAGAGAAATTTTAAGCGTTAAACAACGTATGTCTGAAATTTATAATCAAGCAGTAAATTAATTGGGAAACAACTTGATGCTTTTCATAGTGTTAGGTAGATAGCTCTCGCGTGCTTTGCCGTAATTAGGGAGTCCGTCCTACCCCTAATAAGGCTTTATTCAAAAGTGTAAAATCACTCTAAATGGCAAATAAATATTATAAGGGCGTTAATTTAATTACGCGAAGACTGAAGTTGAAATAATGCTGCTTAAATGATAATAACCAGATGCGTTGTTGTTTTAAAGGCATCTTCCAAGTAATTAATTCTCAAATTTAAATTATGCATTTCAGTAGAGTAAAATGGAATGAAATTTTGGATTGCGAGCCTTAATTACTTTATTTCTAAGCATAAGATAAAGTATTAAATGTCGTTGATTTCCAGCAATGACGAACGGAAAAAAATGTCTATACGAAGCTCATAACGAATAGGCAGTATAATTACGGGGGAAAAAAAATTCTGAAAGCTTCTAAATTTTATATTACACTCAAATGGGCGTTTTTTTAGCATTTTGTGTATTACCTTTATTTATAAAATATCATGCTCTTCGCACTTAAACCATAATATTCCATCCCAATACACTAACTCGCGCGCAAGGGTAATTTTTTTTTTTTTCGTCAAGTCCAAAGGAGGGGCAATTTGCCCAGAAGGACTATCAATTTCGTTTTGGCATTTTGCGTCGATTCACTAAAAGCGTTGTTTCACTTTTCAAATTGTTGCCAACAAATATTATCACCCTGTATTATATTTAAAGAATTTAAATATTAAAGAATATGCATAGATGTATGTATGTTTCTCGCATTGTGATAAAACAACGGTATCTAGAGCCATCAAGTCTTGAATATTGAACGTTTCCACCCGAATATGGGCATCTGGAAGCCCAACTTTGAAATTTGGAATTTGTTTTATTATCGATTTCATATTTTGTACAACTTTAACGAATTTTTGATCAACAAACTTCTGATTTCAAAGTACTAACTAACTAAACTAACTGATTTCAAAGTGTGCAATAGCAACGTTGTACAGAAAGAAACATTTTTATCTCCGGCGTGCGAGACTGTGTATCGGAAATTCTAAAGCTATGCTCATTTTAAAATTATTTTGCGATACTGCTCTTGAACTGAATTTTGTGGTTTAAGTGCGAATATGACATTTAATAAATAAAAGTAACACGCAAAATGTTAAAAAAAGCCCTTTTCGACGTAATTTGAAATCTGAAACCTTTCAGATTTAAAAAAAAAAAAATTATTTTATTTTTTTTATTCCCCCTCTCGTACAGTGTTGCCATTGCTCGCTCTTAAATCGTTGAGTTTAATAGTCAGATATTCGTTTAAAGTTTTACAGAATATGAAATAGTTAATGAAACAAACTCCCAATACCAGATGCCTGTATTCGAGTGGGGGAACTACTTTATTCAAAATTTGATGTCTCTAGATACTGCCGTTTTTTCACAGTGCGAAAAACAGGCATACATTCATGTAAATTCTTCATTATTTAATGTCTTTAAATGTAGTGCAGAGCTCTAATATTTGGCGGCGACAATTTGAAATGTGAAACGCCATTCATAATGAGCCAACGCAAAGCGATATTAATAGTCCTTCTAGGGAAACTGCTCATTTGGGCTAAAACTTCCTTTACTTTCTAATATCATAAGTATCTAATAGTATAAGTTTCTAACAGTATAATTTTAACAGTATAAGTAACGACAGTTAGCTCATAGAAAATATTGCAAAACTAAGATTTTATAGTAAAGGAATGAATCAGGCAACTCAGCAAGAGTGATAAAATACCTGTCTAATAGTAATTAGTATAACTGTGTACTTTGTCTTGTTATTTATAAATTAAAATTGATTATTCTCCGATTATTTTATGTTCAGTATTTTATAAAAATTAGATCATGTTATCAAAAAATGAATCACTAGAATAATTGTTTCAAGAAAACGTTGTAGGGATTTATATTTATTTTCTAACCAGTTAAAATTTATGTTCTTTCCTATAAGTCTTCATTCCCGTAACTGTCAATGCCAAAATATTTTAATTTGGTAGCGCTCGAGAAGTAACGTAAATTCTACCTGGAGGAGAAAAGGTTTAAATATTGAGTTCTAGAAAGAAAAGTAGAGAATTTGGGCGAGCGCTGTGCTTTTGCAGCGTGAGCTTCTGGTTTGCATTTATTGCTCATTAACGTGGCTTAACAGCTATGACTTTGCTGCCACTAGATATTCGATGCGGTTTTAGGAAACAGGATTATCTGAAAGCAATTCTACTACTTCTTACTACCTTCGAATTTTTAGTTTAGTTCTTGTTAGTTGAGATACCACCCGAGTGAGGCGTAGTGTGTTAGCGTCAAGTCGTTACACATTGTGAATTTTAAAGAGTTGATAAAGGGTTCTTTTTCCCCTTTTCCTGTGGGATTTCTATACGTACTTCAGCTGCCACATGAGAAGATAGACAAGCGGATCTTACAACATAAATAAAAAACACAACAATATCCCAAATAATGATCTTTTCTTTGTCGTCGGATTAGTTTAGTCAACTCACTGCTGAAGGGACCACAAGTGGCCGGGTGACATCACTAAAAACTAGTAACTGAACCCGGGTAAAAATCCCAACGGAAGGCTGGCGGTATGAGATCCTGGTTTTTCAAGCGAAACATGTGAACGAGTGAGTTTCCTTTAAATTCCTTTCCTCTAAGGAAGCATCCCACCCCTCAGGCAGATAACCTTTATGTATTTTGTTATAATTCAAACTAAACTAAATTGATGTAAATCTTATAAAATCCAAACTTAGGCTGGATCACTTCCTTAATTTTTTACTTTTTTTTTATTGTTCCATGCTGTTAAGCTACTCAATCTAAAGCACAGTATCAACAAAGTAATCATGAAAGATTATAGACAAAATCTCGTCAGTTTGAAAGCCTAGCTATCGGTATCACAATCAAAGTAACATCAAAAGTAAAGATGTTTATTGATAGCGAAGGTTACACAAAGTGAACCAAATAGAGTAATAGCTTTTCAACACGAGTAAATCGAATGCAGTTCACATATCAGCAAAGCCTAGCTTAAATGTTGCCTTTCTTTACTACTCCCTTACAACTACTGGCACAGTATTAGGCTTCGTTCAGACGGTGGTAGAAATGTCATAACTGGTTTAAGCTGAGCTCCGTTGCTAGGTAACAAAACTTTGCTGCGTCACAAAAACTGGTTTATGAATTTTGGCATAAAGTTGGAAGTTTTCAATTTTGTATCGACAGGTATAGGAATTGATTAATCACATCGAACGCGCGAAACCATTGAGCGGAAAACAGAGCGAGAAAGCTGTAGACAGACACATCCACGCATGCGCAAATTAAGCTTCTTTAATTGGTGGCGGCTTAGACCCTCTCTCAGGTGTGAATAGAATTCTCGCATTTTATTTTGTAACTATACCTCTATGACATTTATGACACCGTCTGAATGGAGCCTTATACGCTGAGAGTCGTGATTCCAGGGGCATAAAATACACGGATCCAGTTCCTACTACTCAAAAGGGCAGTCTATGCTATCCCGGAGGTTAGTGGCTTACGCCCTCCGAGTACGTAGCGCGACGGCCAGAGACAGGTTACAATACGCTTCTCACCCTTTGTGGCCTATGTGCCCCTTGGAAGAGGTGACCATGGGAAGCTGTAGCAACGATGGATGCTATAAGAGTTAGTTCAAATTGAAAGGTCAGCCAGTGCTTTGGGAACCCAGGGGAGCTACGGCAAGTGAATGCTTCTAGTTTACTTTCTTTGGAGCCTTTGACCAGAAAGTGTACCTCTCGCCTAATACGGAGGCAAGGGGGTTGTAACAAATATGACTTCCCCTAATTAATTACTCGCAGAAATTCATTGCAAGCAAATCGTTGCCAACAAGCTAAAGCGAATAGCAGAAAAAGTGAAGTAAACAGTCAGCCTAAGCTTCCAAGCAGTCTTCGATGCATTTTCAAGCTAATTCTTATTTATCTTTCAAACAAATTTATGTTCTGGTGAAAGTAGACGAAAGCAAGAAATATACAACGGCTAAAATAATAAAATGATTGGTTAGTTAAAAATCAAATCTTACAGCTTGTCTTAGGCTTAATATCGGTTTACTGGTCCCTGGCTGCATTCTTGCATTCTTTGTTGAAGGTATAGAAAAAAAATGGCTGGAAGATGCGTTTGGTCATTCTGTCCTGAAAGCTTTTAATTTGCTAATGTATCTCGAAAAGTTTTTTTTTTTTTTTTTTTTAAAATTTTTTTTTTTTTTTTTTTTAATGTTTATTCATAGGAGATATAATTTCCGAAGATAACGCCAAGTTTTAAAATTTTGTTACTGTATGTAATTTTTTAAATTAAATATTTCACTAACTCAAAAACATTACAATTTTCCTTCTTTATTTTACATTATGCATTTATTCTTTTAAAAATAACTTAAGATACCCTAGTAAGGTCAATTTTCCACTTAAACATAGTAATAATTTACTTTTTAAATTGTTTTCCTTCTTAAATTGTAGTATTTTCTCTTTTCGTTAATTTTATTTTACGATGATCATATTCAATGACGCGGTCTATTCCCGCCATCCATTCCCCCTCTTCCTTTTTTTAAGAAAAAGAAATCTTCTGCAATCATTTTTTCCAAGACAGCCATTAAAATAAAACCAATAAAATTCGACGATCCCTTTCCGATATTTCAGAATGAACTCAACTGTAAAATTGAAAACATTTGACACGTGAAAGAACTTTCACGTATATTGGAAAGTACTTAACGCTCGAACTTGGGGAACAGAAACAGTAGAAGAGCTAGCTCTCCAAGGTTTTCGTTCAGAATGCAGCGATAAGTCCAATGAAATAATCCTTCTAGTAATGCTTTCTGCACAAAACACTTGGGTCTACGTAATCCGATTAGCGGGTGCCTAATTGTCGCGCGTTCTCGTTCAGTTCTACGGCGTTTGGCTAATTCGATTGCAGTTATAATTATTCTTAATACAGTGACATGTCCAATTAGAGAAAGCAACGATTTCTTTGAACCTTCGGTTCAGACACAAAGCCGCTCTTTATTTATTATCATTAATATTGTTGCTTGCGTACAGGTTCGTAATGAATCGAATGTACACAGAATTGAGGATAGTATGATAAAAGTTATTTTACCAAAAGAAACATTTCACAATTCTGGAACTTTCCACAAAAATACTCGTACAGTTCTTCAGAGTATCACAGAGCACAATACTTCAAACTACAAAGAACGTTAAACACAACGCGATGCAAAGCGCATCTAAAATGCGAAGCTCTCACGGATATCTCAATACTCCGAATGAGAGCACAGATGCTTTTTCCAATCTTATACAGTTTCCATCAGGCCGCCGAGAAATAACTGGTAAATTCCATTTCTCGAAATTACTGGAAGGCATATATCGTTAAAGTTACATCTAACGGCCGGATACAGTTACAGTTGCATATATACATTCATTACATTATTCATTTACAATACCCATTACAGCTATGCAGGGACCGGACCAAAAAGTCGTCGAATTCCCGCCAAGTTTGGCAATTTTGGGCAAGTTCTCGCCAAATTTGGTGACAAAAAGTATTCGCCAGATGCATTGTCAGCTTGGCGATATGTCGCCAAATTAGCGAGATAACCATTTACTTGATGGTAAATAGACTTGCCTTTTTACCCCAGAGCATCGTCCTTTTAGATTATGTAAAATTATGAAAAAAAAAGAACAAATCTGATGTGTACATCACGAGACTTGTACACGAGACTTGTACGGATTCTTTGTACGGAATATTAAATTATACGCATTTTTTCTGCCTTTCATTTAAACTTATTTCCTCGAATTTCACTAGACATATATTTCTCATCAAATTAATTCAGTTCTCACTTCGCGACAAGGCAAAATACATAAAAACTCAAACTATCTTCATTCAAAGATGAAAGATATAGAAAAAACATAAAACACCATATACAGTTTAAGCAAGTAAAAAAAACTATTTTCGCAATTAAAATTACAGTTTTTACGCAAAAACAAGCAATTCGGCCAGTAGTCAGCCCGCAGACTATTCGGTGCACAAAACGAAAAGTTTTCTTTTGGTCTGACTCGGCAAAAAGACACTGCAGGTGCAGAAAGACTTAATTCACTATTCTACTAAGTTTGTAATGTAAACAAATATGGCTGCTGTGGTAAAAAAATGAGGCCTAGCCGCATTTAAAGAACTGTTAAATTGTTGATAATTCTATGACTATTGCATGCAGATTAACTAAAAGCATAAAAACCTTAACCGGAAGATAAGAAGAGCATAATTCAACCATTTTTAAAGCAAAAAATGCGCAATTTACAAATATATAAGAATAAAGAAACATCTCACTGAGCCGAGTAACAGAGTGGATATACCTATACATATATTTATATACTTTTGGTGCGGCCGACCAAAATAGAAGCTCCAGAACTAAATGTTATAGCAGTCCTAGATACGAAATTTCAACGTTCTGTGGTTAATCATTTTTGAGTTATGCGAGATACATACGTACTTACAAACGCCAGGGAAAAAAATTTTAAACCAGTTTTATAATTCGTTTGGAGAAAAAGAGTCGTTCATTCTGTCCTTACGTACACTGTACTTAGGCAGTCTCAACCACGGGGGTATATAATTTGACTTCACAAGACTAGAACCCGAGTTCATTCTCAGGTTGGTTCAGGCTTGGCAGGGACCGTACTGGTACTGTCGTGTCTGTTCCTCTTGCTGTGGTGGATCTATATAGTACGTAGATTATGGGCCTTCTCGGTGGGGGTTTGGCCCCCTCGGTCCCAGTGACGGGGACTGACGAAGTGAGGCAAGGCACCAAGCGTTCTTCTGATGCCGAGGGAGTGGTGCCCCGAGGCAAAGGTGTCCAGAGTTTAATTTTTGATTTAGTATTCACGTTTCTCGTCCTTGCCGATGCGACGTATAAAGCCGGGCAGGGACCGTGGGGTCTGCGCCGTCATTGAGGGGTCCTCCAGGACCTGGATAATACAAACTCGAAAGGCTACCCCAGGACGAATGTCCCGGTTCTGGCGCGGTGTCCTTACGTACAGATGTCACGCAAAAACATCGTTAAATTGCATTCGATAGTGTTCAAAATGGAAAGTTTCATTGAAATATGATACCCGGAATTTTTCATGATTACAATTTACTTTGCACAGGGAAGTAAAAATTAATAAATCAAGGAAAATACTGTCATTTCACACATAATTCCACTAAATTTATCTATGTATGTTCAAAATTCATAACAATACCATAAGTTAAACTATAATGGTGACATTAGTGGCAATAAATCCTCATTTATTATTATTAATATAATCGTTATAATTTAACTTATAATTTTGGCTTAACGTAACAACTTTCTTGTTCTGCGTAAGTTTAGCGTACTTAAAAGAATTACTGTCGTTGCGCGTTAAGTTAAGATATGTAATAAGCTTCCGTCAGCAGATATAAAATTCAGCAACAAATTTTTTTATAGATTTTTCAGTACAACAGAAAATTAACAAAAAGTGTTAGCAACTATGTGTGAGACTTCAAATTAACATAAAGTGACAAGTACACAAAATTACACTACCAGCTTCCTCTCCAACTCGTCTTCCTCCACGTGACAATAGTCTGCAACAGAAAATAAATCATTTACGAATTCTCGCAGGGTTTACAGACTGTAATGCATGGCTAAAGGTAGGGTTAAAAAAGAAGGTAACACAGAAGCGCTAGCACTACAAAGTCACACTTTCTAAACACTAGTTTCACTCGCTGTTTAAGCTTAATGCATTTTGCATTTTGATGAATGTTGATGGAAACGAAAGAAAACATAGAAAAGAAATAAATGACAACTGATGAAATAAATAAACCTTCTAAAATAATTAGCTTATGTGAATAAAAAATCAGTATGTAAGAGAACACGGATTTACTGAGGAGTGATAACAGGATCATTTTAGATTTGATAAAAGAGTGTACTTTAATCATAATCGTCGACTGGACAGCTGGTCTACTCAATCTGACTCATCCAATCGATAGCGTTACCCAGTTTTCATCTAACAGTGCAATACGTTACCCATATAGGATATTACATTGATCATATAATACCATACATTATTAGTCTTACAATACAGTATAGTACATTAACAATGCTTTGCAATACATAACCTTTGAAAAACAATGAACATTGCGTGCCTAATGCATTGTAGTACGTTAATGATGCTTTACAGTATAATAACTTCGTGAAACAGTAAATATTGTTACGGATTTCATATTTATTTAGAATTGTAATTAAAACTGCTTTTTTTTTTTCGTGTAACGCAGACGACTTTTGAAGAGAAAGCTACGTCGGAAAAAAAAATAAAAGAGGGCGTGCATTTAATATTTAATAAATAAATATCTCGTAATTACTGTTGCCATCCAGAAAAATTTAGAAAAATCGAGATTGTTCTAGTGATAATTAAAAAAGCTTATAAAAGCCGAATTGAAGCATCTCATCTCAATTGTTGTTGTAGTTGTAGCTGTTTTAAGCGAATTGTTTGTTTACTTAATGCTGTGATTGTAGCGAATTCGCTGTCAGATTGGTTAACTTTATCTGTTTTGAATTGAATTCTTTTTAACGTTTGAGATATTGTGATTGTACTAATATCTCCGAAGAAATACTTCAGCCTTTTGATTTATTTCTTGTGGAAAGAATAAAATTTTTGTTAACTTTTTTTAACGACTTAAGCATTCAATCCATAACGAACCCGTACGCATGCAGCAATATTAATTATGTATTAATATAGAGTGACATTATGCAAAACATTTTTTATTCACTTAAAAAAATACTAACAGATGGCCCCTCTCGGGCTTACAGGAAAGCTTCCACTTAAATTTTAACGTAAGATAGAAAATAAGGAACTAGATTTATTCTAACTAACTAAACTTTATCCGAAGCTGTACAAAAGTAACTAACCGATTTGGACCGTAATTAAACCTCACTGGCGAATACTAACAGACAAGTTACGGCCGAAAGTAGTAAGATAGGTTTAAAACAACAACGTGGCCCGAAGACGGAACGTGCTCTACTGAGAACTTCTGACCTCTTCTATGGAAATGACCGATTACCGTTGAAAATTATCGTTAAATATTAGTACATAAGGGTCTCCCAACCTCTCGAGAGGACTTCCGGCTCGCCGCATTTTTAGAATGCCCCCATGCCGTATAGACACTATACATTTACAAACATCCATGCCTTTTCCGAGAATCGAACTCGGGGTCTTCGCTACGGCAGCCAGCGTCTCTAACCACTGTCCTGGTTGGGCCCAAGGCCCAAGGCATTAACTTCCGGAGTACCTATGCAATTACCTCCACAACTTGATTAAGAGAGACTGAGATAATTAAGAGTGAGCAATAGCTAAATCCTGGTTGGGTGGCACTGGGAAACATTGTCCTTAGTAAAGGCTAAAAATTAAAATTTGCCTCTGTAGAGTTTAATATCCATCAGCGGCTGAATGGTGCTGCATAGGCGTTTTCATTGTTTTCTATATGTGTAATGTGAATACAAGTCGATATCCGGAAAAAAGTCACACGTTGAGTGCATTATAACTCTTTGAGGTTATGTGTTATTAAACCCATGACCCACAATTCAGTAAAATGTCCTTCAGAAAATATTAGGCAGATAGGTCTAGTGCTGTTCGCCGTAATCTAATAAGTCCAAAATCAATATTTAATTTTTTGGGGAAAAGGATGCGTCTGTGATACTATCAAATGGAAAGAAAATTATTAAAATATATCCTGGAAATCTACAAAGTTGGGAATCGACATGTTAAATTATGCTTCGATCGTTTTCATTAGTAAACGGAATTTCTAAGCAGCTTTGCATTTATGATAAACGTTTTGGCTTTCTTTTTCCAACACTCAGTCAACAGAGCGATTCTGAAGTGCGTGTGTAAAAGCGCAGGAAAGGGAATCATGGGTCGACTTGTTAAAAAACAATTCGAAGGGGGAATGAGCTTGGAATCAGTCGGGCATCCGGCGGACCTCATAATCGCCTCGAATTTCCGCTCTTTCTTCCGCATTTTCGTAGAACTCAATTCCATTTTTCCGTCGCCTTCGAATAGTAACAGGATAATTTTGGTTAATATACGAAGACGAATTCTTAGCAGGAGGAAGATAAAAAATAATTATTGGTAATCCACTCAATTTATTTTCATGTAATACCCCTCGTTAAGGAATTAATATTATTTTGATAATTCGACATTAAAAATCGCCAGCTCTTAACAGGAAAAGGAAAAGTTTTTGTTTTTTAATGCTGTCCACATCCCACAAAACAAATAAATTCCCTTTTTGAAAGGAAAAAAAAAAACTTCTTAAAATGTTATATGTATGTATGTATATCTATCTACATATTTACCTGCATATAGATATAATAAACTCTTGGAAAAAGCTATACATAATATAAAGCAAACAGAAAACTAATTAATTAATTAATTCTTGCGATATAGTTTTATTTGTTTTCCCCGGGTATCTTTTTTTCAAACTTTTAGGACTTATTCCAAATTGCTGTTTTAAGGAAAACAAAAATACAGCCTTAATAGTTAATCTAACAGTATATCACTACCAATTAAATGAGGCAATATCAATAATCTAAACAATTTTTCCTCGGATGGTTAGATTAGGTTATTCAATTATGGCAAAGCACACGAGGGCTATCTGCCTAAAGGAAGGAGTGCCTTCGTGGAGGACTTTCTAAGGGAAACTGGCTCGTATACACGTTACATATGGGGAAAACCACGAAAACGCCCATGCAGCCAGCCCGTTCGCGGAATTCGAACCTCGGACCGAACTACCAGTGTTCAGCGTCTTTACCGCTCGGCCGCTGGTGGGCCTCCTTGGATGGAATAATCATTTCAAAAAAATTTCCAAGAAATTATACAGGGTGCCTACTAAAGTTCGGAACCATTCGTTTAACTGCCGAACGGCCGCAGCTATATTCATAAAACTAGTGTCTAGGCATAGTAAAGTGGCTATGCGCTACTTGATGAGATAGCTTACAGCGCCACCTAATGATAAACGGCAGAGTTAGCCTCCCTATCTCGAAAAATGCGAGATAGGAAGAAAAAGTGAATTGCAATGTTGTAGAGCATCGTAAATTTACTACGAACAGACATCTTGTGGATATGAATACTAAAAACATAACGCTGGAAACGCACATTTGTTTCTTCGCTATTTCCGAAACTGTGACATCACGATACTTGAACGAAAGGAGAAAAGATTATCTTTCGGATGAAAAACATGCCAGTATCGCGGCACAGTGATGTCGCTCGTAATTCACAGTCAAGAGGACTGTGGTTCAAACCCCGTAGAGTGCATCCTCCTACTAATTGTTTTTACAAACAGAGTAGACAACATGATGATCGTGCACAATCGTGTCGCAAAACCCATCAACTCAACGTAACTTGGTGTGCGAATTTGTACATTATGCAAACAACGTTTGAAATATCACACCTGTTTACCTGAGTTAGCTATGAAAGAGATGCCTCCTCGTGGTTGTACGTTGAAATTCATGATCGTGGAGCGATTTTCATACAATGATTATTGTCAGATGGTTCTACCTACGTGGAATGTGAGCGCAAGGCACAGTCGGCAGCGCGATTGCATCGGCAACGATTTTCTGCAGGCCCGCCCGCATCCTTCATAACAAAACTATCCTACAGGTTGTGAAATGTTTAAGGGAGGTAGGCTGCGTGACTAGCCGATTGAGCGACCAGCTGCATGACTAGACTGGATCCGGCAACCCAGCTAAGGAAGGGTGGAAAGTGCAACCAGAAAATGTCTTATTATATGTCCTCGCATATCCAAACAGCAGCACAAGAGAGAGAAGTGAAAACTGTGGAATCTCAAAAAGTCCCTTTTGGAAAATCCGAAATGGATTAGGTGCTCATCCATACCGACCAACCCTGAATCAGGCATTACTGGACGGGGATGATGAGAGACGTTTCGCGTGGTGCAACTTCGTCATGAACCCGCTGGAGGTATAGCCTACACTCTTGGCGGGTATAATATGGTCATATGAGGCATGCTTTTCGCAGAATACAATGTACAACAGGCAGAACACCCATTACTAGGCACTGGAAAATCTATCATGTTCTGCCCACGTTTGACATCAAATACGGCTTTCGATTAATGTTTAGTGTATGGTGGTTTCGAAGAGTGGCCTCCGCATTTACCTGACCTGATTCCAATGGGCTTTTTCTTGTGCGGATACCTCAAACTGCAGGTGTATGCGACCTCCCTACAAACATTGTGGGTCCTTTCACGACGTATTACAGATGATTGTGCAAACGTGTCACCCGCTATGTCACAACATGCAACATGAAGTTCTAGCAAGGGTACAAATGCGCATCTCAGCTGATGGAGAGAAGTGTAAAACATCGAAAATAAAGGTAGCTTGTGATAGCTAGTTGTTTTTTTCTTTCTAAGATCATTTTGTGGCTCACAGTTTCGGAAATCGCGAAAAAACAAATTCGCGTTTAAAACGTTCTGTTCTTAACAATCATGTCCACGAGGTGTCATTTGTACTAAATCGACGATACTCTTCAACTTTGTAATTCACTTTTTCTTCGTACCTCATATCGTTTTCGAGATAGGGACGCTAACTCCGCTACTTTTCACCAGGTGGTGCTGCAAGCTATCTCATCTAATAGCGCATAGCCACTTCTACCACGCCTGGATACCACTTTTAGGACTATAGAGGCAGCCGTTCGGTAGTTAAACGGGTAGTACCGGACTTTAGTGGACACCCTGTGTATATATATATATATATACTATATATATATATATATGTGTGTACGATAAAAAATATGCAAATCAGTTTTATAATTTAATAAAAGCCTCTTAATCCCTCAGTTTTAATTTGGGTATTTCCTCTCTATTCTAAAAAATAGTAATAACTTCTCTGGACTGCGTCATCTCTAGATTAGTCTCTGTGATATGGCTTGCATAACGTTGATGATGTAGCCAATTCGGAAATTAACTCAGAATTTTGAGAACTGAAACACTTCTAACCTAAACCAAAACCTTCCTCTTGGTGAGCTTCCATACTGGATAACTGCGCACTTTATCTTCAACTCTCTTGCGTCAAGATGTTATTTCACTCTTTTAGCTTTGTCGTGCTGCTACCTACGTCGTTATCTAAAATGTGATAATCTGCGTAAAATTGTGGGGTGCGTATTGCGCCCACGATCATGCGTGACTAAAAATACGTTTTCGATAATTAGTTCGTATACACCAATAAAAATTACATTCAGTTCTAGTTCGTATACACCAATAAAAATTACATTCAGTTCAGTCCCAGGATATAATGCAGAGAACCGTCGTCAATCTGTTGCAGATTGACTGACTATAGCCTTACTTCAAGTCCTTCTTATTTCATACATACAGGGTGCGTCAGAAAAATGTATGCACACTTTGAACTGTCGTAGAAAATTTATTTCCCAACCTACAAGATTAAATTTCTGGGAAAAGTAAGGCTATAGTCCAATATGAAAAAAGTATACTTTCTGATTAAACTGAACGTTTCAAATGGCGTTTTAAGTAATTGTTCAAAATGGTGGCTTTCAGCATCGACACGGCTGATTCCGTACTTTGCACCAAAGTGCCAAATTGGGATTTTTGCGCACACCGCTTGAATATCATCCTAAAGTGTGTCTCGGTTACGTGGTTTACGACAGCACAGGTCATCATCTAATGCGCCCATAAAAAATCGAGCAGTGTCTGGAAAGCGTGCAAGGAATTCGATTGGTTCCCCGCGTCCTATCCAATGGATGGTACATTTTGTTCCAGGTATGCTCACACATCCTTATAATAGTGCTGAGGACTGCCATCTTGTTGGTAGTAAAGCTTGGCTAATTACCGTATATTGCAGAATGACAGGGAAAATGGAATCAGCAAGCATTGTTAGGTACTTTTCTCCATTTACAGCAAAAGTTACCTTAAGATATAAACCCCACCACACATTCACACCACGCAAATTCACAGCCTTTTCAACAGTAATGTGGGGATCATCTTCAATCCACTACTCACAATTTGCAGCTCCATTAAGTTGGCAGCTGTTGACGGCTCCATTAAGTTAAATTGTGCTGAATCCTACCAAATAATGCCACATATAAATCCCGGTTCACGTATAAACATCTTCTGAATCCATTTACAAAATTGTACCCGACACCGCTCAATACGACGCGGCTCCTTTTTTTTATGGGGCACAGTAGAAGATGAGGTGTACTTTCTTCAACCACGTAACCTTGGCACGCTTTGGGATGAGATTCAAGCGGTGTGCGCAGAAATCCCATTGAACGCTTGGCTGCGGAGTATGGAATAAGTCGTGACTCGTACTCAGAAATGTAGAAGGCCACCAGTTTGAACATTTACTTTAAACACCATTTGTAACATCCAGTTTGACCAGAAAGAACATTTATTTTTCAAACTAGACTATAGCGTAACTACTCCTAGAAACTTGACCTTGTAGGTTGGAAAATCAATTTTCTACGACAATTCAAAGTGCGTATACATAAATTTCATATATATATAAGAGTTACAGAAAGTAGTATAAGAACGTAGAGATCTATTTGGTCAAGAATTTCGCGCATTGAGCTGCAAAATTAAAATTAAAAATAAGCAAAAGAAGTAAAATTCTAAAAGCAATCGCCTAAAAGTAAATTTGATATCTAAGTTCCAGACTAAAGAACTTGAACATAAACATAACTAAAAAGTAAAAGCAGTTGCAAAAAATTGAAAGCCAAAAAGTAGGTATTGAAAAATTCAACATTAAAAAAAATTTTTTTTTAAAAAACACGTAAAAAATTAAGTATTAAAAACACAAGAATAAATAACAATAAATGGCAATTTAGCCTATCTCGAGGTTAGTCACGGACTTATCAAGGGAAAAGCGTGAGAAGCGTTTCGTCAAACGACAATAATTAAGACAGTAGCGATAAAACATTAATAGAAAAATAAAAGAAACTGTATAATATAGTGAGTCTCAATTGTTACCGTTTTTTTTTCCGAGGCGCCTGCCATAAAATTTAAAACAAATAAATGCACTACTGATTAAACTTTACAAAAACTTGGTAAGGCTAATGTAAAAATAAACATAAGTAGCCAATTAGGCATGAGTCAAAAATTACATAATTTTAAGGGAGATTCCAATGGTATACGTATATATATATATATATATATGACGGGGGTTCGAATCTTGGATAGAGAATGAACGTTTATAACTGTAGTGTATTTAAAGAGTGGGGACATTATGTCTATTCAAATACGCTTTTTGAGAAAATTTCTATAATGCTTTCAGTCCAGTAAAAAGTCGTTATAAATACAAAGTTACTTTGAGTAGAAGAGTCTAAAATTCCCCTGGCCGATTTTTCATGTTGATGTTCTTTATTCTTTTGAGAGTCGAGCAGCTTTTTCTTTTAAATTTTTCCTTGAGGCAATGAATTCTAATCTAACAAACCGTCAACCTATTTAGTGCAAAACGTATCAGCTTTTAAAGAGCACAAATTTTCTACCACTGCTAATCGAGTATTGCCCGAATCTCGCAACTGTCCAGAACAACGTCCTAAAACAGAAAGGTTGAATATTGCCATACAAGGGCTGGTTGCATCTTACATAAAAGCTTTTGCTGATACTTGCTTACGTACATGAGACGAAGGATAATTGATACACATATTAGATAAAAATACTGATTCATAATAGATAAACATACCTGAGATAAACATGCTTGATACATAATCATACAACTGAATTGCTCCGTGCCATGCATACGATTACTGATACTGATTCATAATACAAAAGCATAAGAGACACATAATCATACCACTGAATTGTTCCGTGCCATACATACAGTTACTGTCTTACACGATTTCTGAACTACATACAGACACTGAATTGTATAAATCAAGCTTAATGTGTTGTGCGTGTGATCTTATCACATTGTGTGTAATTTGGACATGTCATGTGTTAGTTCGCATTGAACAGATCATACTAGACTTACATACATGATACATATGATAATTGATAAGCATAATAGATAATGGGATGGACATTACGGAAAAGGAAAATGATTTTAAAAACAGAAATGTTTAGACTACAAGTTCAGCAAATAATAATGTAACAATAAAAAAAAATGAAATTTTAAACATAGATGAGAAATTTTTGGCTGTCAACAGACGAGATCATGCCGATCGTGATTGTTAGATCAGCATAACAAAGTTCAGGAGAATCGCATCGGAATTGGCAGCAGCTTTACTGCATAACTAAGGACTCATATAACATATATTTTAATTGTCTTCGTAAAGTTAAACAATCTTTGAAAACAACCCACATATTAAGAAACACATTTTTCACACATTTATGAAACTCTGGTTATCATTATTAGTCCAAAGGGGCTTTGCCCTTGAAAGACTATTGTTTTCGTTTTGCGATGTTGCGTCAGAAACATTAAAAGTCTGAATCACTTTTCAGACTGTTGCTACCAAATATTGCAATCCTGTATTCTATTTAAAGAAATTAAATAATGAAGAATGTGCTGTTTCTCGCATTGTGATAAAACGACGGAATCTAGAGCCATCGAATTTTGAATGACGCAATCCTGCTGCAAATATGGGCATCTGGAAGCCCATATTTGAAATTTGGAATTTGTTTTATTATCGATTTCATATTTTGTAAAACTTTAACGAATTTTTGATTAACAAAAAATTCAAGGATTTCAAAGCGAGCAATAGCAACGTTGTACAGGAAAAACATTATTATCTCCAGCGCGTGAGACAGTGTATAGGAAATTCTAAAGCTATGCTCAGTTTAAAATTATTTTGCGATATTGTTCTTTAACTGAATTTTATGATTTAAGTGCGAAGAACGTTATATTTAATAAATAAAGGTAAAAAATGCTAAAAAAGCGCCCTTTTGGACGTAATTTAAAATCTGAAACCTTTCAGATTTTTTTTTAACAATTTTTCTCATCGCTATAATCTGAGTAACTCAATCAAAACTTTCTTGGAAATTCATGAACTATCTGACTGTTGCCAAATAAGAGAAAAGACATATCTCTTAATCAGAGCTTAGAATATATTCCGCAGTGATTAATCCAAATTAAAAACAAATCACTCTTTCTCTCAACTTCAGCTGTTTCCAGAAATCGAAAACGATTCGAGGTAGAACAGCAACGTACAATAAACCCATTATTAAAAATCGTTCGAGTGTTTTATTTATGTCTTGCTGTCATGCACGAGTTCGAGAATTCTGTCGGTTTCATAAGCTCGTATTAATAGAAGAAAAACACCTCTAGCGTTGAAGCTCGGCTTCATTTTCAGGAAGATTTGTGAGATTTACAGTAAGGATCTGAGTATTATTTTCAGAATTATGCGGGTAAAAAACAATTTTTGTCGCAATTTAAGAGACTGCTTTCATAATAGCAGATTTAATGGAAACTGAAGCTTATTATTTGGGAAATGTATAGGAATAAAATGAAATTGAATAATATTTATTTTTGTCATAATTTGGTGATTTGCTCCGGGATTGCCAGCGGTTTTGACCTTAGAAATGAAATCTTCCCCAAAATTTTGGACGGCTGTGTTACATTACGTTACCATCCGCTTGCCTGTTGCACAAGAAACATATTTTTTTTCCACGCAGCTTGTCAAGTAATGAGTTTTCACACTGCTGCTAAGCTACGTGACATTTAGTCTTAAATTTATTTTTCAAATGAGGATTTTGTTAACAAGCAAAGATATAAAAAGTAAAAGACATACTTCAATGCTTTATAAATCTTTGGTAACATGACTAATTGGCATAATTTAAAACACACTTTTTTTTATAATATCTCCGTCTAAAATTTCTTACGAGTATTTGCAACTTTTTAAAATTAATAGAAAATTCTTCTAACGCCATGTTTTAACAATTTGATGCCAGAATTGTGTTCGTTTTTCTTTCCCTTTCTTAATTTTCCTCCGTGAAATATGCGAATTGTAAATGAATTTTCAAAAAAGTAAAAATTGTGCATTTTCCATGGCTATTTGTTTCCCATTTAAGTTCAAGATTTTTTTTTCAGGTAATCGACCTGATTAAGAATTAAGCTACTATACCTTTTGATACCTTTAATATCCAAAGTGTCTTAGTTGAATACATATTGATGAAAATATCTTGCATAACTCATTCTGGCAATGTTTTGCCTTAAATAAATGCGTTGACAGTTTCCTTCTGCACAGTTCAATTTATATCGATGAATAAAACATTCTGTTTACTTAGGATAGGAGTGCTTTTTTAAACTCTATTTTAAGTAAACAGAGTTATGTAAATCGTATCCTTTTCAGTTTATATTTTCTTACCTGAGTAAGCTCAAAAGGATGAATTGCGTTCTTGAAACCTATTCCTTTTCAACAAGCAACGGGGCATTTTGTGCTACTCGGTAAACTGAATGCTTTGAATTGCATTATCTTCAATAGATTCAGAATAGGAGATATTTCACGAATACATATGCATGAACTTTTGCAGTCTCCCTTTGTTAGTATATACTAAGTCAGGACTCTAAATAGAGTTGAGAAAATTATCTCTTTGTCTAGAATACGTGCAGAAACGTAAGAAAGGTGTAAAAGATCCTTTTATTAAGAATTCAAATAGCCTAGCACTGATAAAACCATTCAGCATTTAGGACGTGAACTCAAAAATATAGAATTCAAATTTAAATTAGATCTAAGCCTTGAATTAGCCAAAAGCTATGCAGAAATATTTAACGCCAAGGTGGCTCAAACTTACACCGGCGTGACAGCATTATTCGCAAGAATTAAACAACGCCGTAGACATCTGTAATAATCAAATGGCTAATCAAATAATCTAATGGCTTTTCACTCACTGCCATTTACTTTTCATTCTCTACTCTTCACTCTTCATTCGCCTAATCTACTCTTCACTCTTCATTACTGCTTCAATTCATTACTCTAATCTACTCTGCACTTCTCTCTAATCTACTCTTCATTCTTCATTCAAGAACCCTCTAATAAAAAACTAAACTCTTTAGAATAATTCACATTCTCAGACCCCACTATTCTCATACATTATGTAGATCATTTTCATAATTTGTAATTATTTTCTTAAGTATTTACTTGTGTATTTATGTTTAATTTATTTACATATTTATTTAGGTATTATGTATTTATATATATATATATTTTTATTTCTATTATATTATTCTCAAACTTTTAATACTATATTGATTCATATATAACAACATTCATTATTGTATTTAGGCATTTATATAATTCTAAATTTTAATTTTTATTTATTGCATCTATTTATGTATTTATATATATTTATTTCTTGGTATTTAATTTTCATTATGTAATTAATCATCAAAGTTCTAAAACTCTGTCAAATTTTAAATATAGCTACATTTATATTTGTATTTAGGAATTTAAGAAAATTTAAAAAAATTACATAATTTGAATTACTATTGCAACATTGGCACTATTATTGTATTTATCATTATGTAAATTCTGTATAGTATGTATATTTGTTCAATGAACACCGCAGATGGCCGAGCGACTCCCGAGGTTGGGCGTAGCATTTGGTAGGTGATTCTATCAGTTGAGCATAAAAGATGAATGTCTTAAAGGTGGTGCAGCTGCTCATCTGATGGTCTAATGTAATCTAGTAGCTCTACAGTGGCGCCCGAACTAAAAGATGGTAAACAATAATTCGTCATCACCAAGATTTGGCGAATGGGGGCCTTAATCCCTAGTCGTTCTTTAGAAAGGGTAGAGTATATAAGGTATTTTCTCCCTCCTTCTAACATGCCTTCGTGGTGTAACGTTAGCACACTCAGCCGTATTCGAGAGGCCCAGGTTCGAGTGCTCAGCATTGCACATTTTTCACTTCTTCTGCTTTAAAAATCCTAATTACTCTACACAACAAAGTACGAAAATTACTGGAAAATTGAGATGTATTCAGAAATTATTGTGCCTTATCAAAGTCATTGAACAACGTGAGAATTTGGACGTTTTGTCATATAATAATTATTAACAAAAATAGTTTTCGCTTGGTGAGCCATTTCTTTTCTTGGCTAATTTCAAACAAAGAAAAAGAAGCCGGGAACATCCCCTTTTTAGCCCAAAGGCGTGTTAGCTCAGAAGGGTAATTCCGTTTTGGCAATCTGCATCGATTCACTGTAAATGTCCGTATCACTTTTCAAACTGTTGCCACCCAATATTATCGCCCTGTGTTATATTTAAAGAAATTAAATAATGAAGAATCTGCATAAATATATGCATGTTTCTCGCATTGTGATAAAACGACGGTACCTAGAGTCATCAAATTTGGAATAACGTAATCCTCCTCCGAATGTGGGCATCTGGAAACCCAAATCTGGAGTTTGGAATTTGTTTTATTATCGATTTCATATTTTGTGACATATTAACGAATTTTTGGATTAACAAACTCAAGGATTTCAAAGCGAGCAATGGCAACACTATACGAAAAAAAAATTATATCCAGCGCGCGAGGCTGTGTATCGGAAATTCTAAAAATATGCTCATTTTAAAATTATTTTGCCATACTGCTGTTGAATTGAATTTTATAGTTTAAGTACGAAGAATATGATATTTAATAAATAAAGGTAGTCCACAAAACATTAAATAAAATGCTAATATAAAATCTGGAAGTTTTCAGATTTTTTTTTAAATTTTATTTTATATTTTGTAAAACTTGCAAATTTTGTTTTAAGTTCTGATTTCAAACTGTTACGTTAGCGAAGACTTGTTTAGAATTGAAATCGAATTCTGGAGTTCTTCTGCAGAGGCACGGACTATTTCATCGAAATCATTAGCTTAATGCCTTAATAATTATTTGTATTTTATTTCTTCAGAACCATTTCTTAATTTTTATTTGAATTAAAATACACATTTCTTCTTTCTAAAAAAAAACATTTGGTTTACGAAAAACCAAATTAAGATAAGTGAGATTTTTGTAATTATTTATAATATGTTATTATGTGTGATTTTACTTTAATTAAAATTACCCGGTAGATAACATTTTCAAGTAACAGTAATTTGTAGAATTCATTTTCCATGTAGCAGTATCCATATTTTGTTGGGATGATATTAATCAAAATGATTCTCATTATTATTTTTATTATTATTAACCCTTCCTTGCCTCAGAAATGCCAGCGTAGAATTAAAGAAAATATATTTAGACGTTATTTTTACATCCACTTTTTCATGAGCACTCAGATTAATGTATTCATTAATGAAGTGATATGGAGATACATTAAAGGAAGAGAAAAAAATGCATTAAGAGGATGTATGTTTTAATGAATTTTAATCAGAGCTCCTGATTTACTGAATGCAGCAATGAGGATTGTATTGCTTTAAACAGGAAAATCGCGATTTAAAGCGTTCACCTACTTGGAAATGCGAAATTTAAATTAAAGTCTATGATTCATAGACTAAAATGTTGTTCATTTTTCCTGAGGCTCAATGATTTTGAATAACTAAGTTGCAGAGTAAGATTAGGGTTCATGTGAATTCTTCTAATTTTAATGATTATTTTGCTTTACATTTTATGGGCTGCAGCTACTTTTGAAATAAAGGAATCTAAAAATTTAATGTAAATTTAATTCAATGTTCGAATTTTGAAGTTGAGTAGTAGTACTGTGCTGCGAAAAGTATCGGGAAAAAATTCGTTCAAAAAACGAAGGGAGAGAAATCGTTTGCAAAGTTTTTTTCAACTGTTACAGTTTTCATCGACATTTGAAGACGATCCGTATTTCATTTCCTTTTACCGTCTGAAAATAAATTTGTTTTTGAAGAGTAAAAACATTTTGCTTTAGCGATTTCCCAAAATATAGAAGCAAATAATATGTATTAAATTTTACTTTTGAAACAGAATTCCTGCGACAAAATTGTTCGAAATGTCGAAAAAAACCTTAAGGAGAATATAAAAAGTAGGAGTTTTGGAGGGGTATAAGATGTTTAAGGAAGGCAAAAAAGTGCACCGAAGATGAACCACGTTCTAGTAAACCGCCCGCTTCAATTAATGCAGCAACACGTCGAATAAATTACAGATTTCGTGCTTAGCGACTCACACTGAACTACTCGGGAAATTACTGAAAAAATTTCTAAATAATTCGGATCTTGTCAAATGATTTTGAAAGATCATTTGTTTTTTCTACCCGTCACTTCTCATGTTGCTTCAAAAAAGTTGAATTTTATCCAAAATTACAACAACGTGTTCAAATGGCACGGATGATGCCTTCTCAAGGTCAGGGTTACAGTGACGTAACTAGAGAGGGTTGATGAAGCAGTTCATCCCAGGCGACACATTTTTAGGGGTGGCATTTTTTTATATGAAATATGTTGTACGGGTTACTCACTTGGATCTTCGGAGCAAAAAGACAAATTAAGATTTATTGGGTTATAGCAAAGACTAATTTTTGTTACCAAATTTGAAATTGCCCCAAATCGGCAAACTTAGCGATATTTTGGTCCGGTCCCTGTATAATTGTAATTGGTATTGTAATTGAATAATTGTAATTGATTTCCTTAACCGTATCCGTCTTCTGTTTCGAGAAATGAAAGGTATTAGAGATTTCTCGGGAGCTGGGGGAAAACTGTGTAAGACCGGAGAGAGCATCTGCTCTAAGTTTCTCAGTTCAGAGCCCACTACGGAGTATTGAGATATCTTATTGTGAGCTCTGTAGATGCGCTTTGCATTGCGTTGTGTTTAACGCTCTTAGTAGTTTGAAGTGTAGCTACTCATTGTGCTCTGTGGGTACTTTTGTGGAAAGTTCCAGAACTTTAAAGTGTTCCTCTTGGTAGATATAAAGATTT
>KK112511.1:414444-447628 GCA_000611955.2 Stegodyphus mimosarum | reverse complement strand
AGAATTACTGAACGAAATTCAAGAACACTGAACCGATATACGCAGTTATCAATACTTCTTTTCATTAATCACCTTATTTTACTGATATATTGTTGCGTGCGTACGGTTTCGTAATGGACTCAATGCACTAGTCGGTAAAAGTTAATAAAATCTATTCTTTTCACAAGAAATAAAACAAAATACTGAAATATTTCTTCAGAGATATTCGTACAATATCGCAATATCTCACAAATAGTTGTATTTTAAACTTCTACAGCGTTAAATAAAACTCAAATTCAAAATACAGAGAAACTAATTCGATCTCACAGCGAATTCGCTGCAATCAATAACAGCTTTAAGTAAACAACAGTTCGCTTAAAACAACAGCAACTGAGCTGAGATGTTTTAATTCGGCTTTTATAAGGTTTTTAATCATCACGAGATCATTCTGGTATTTTCTCGATGTTTCTGGATGTCAAAAACAGTTACGAGATATCTATTTATTAAATATTAAATGCACGCATCCTTGTATTTTTACTTTTCCGATTCAGCTTTCTCTTACAATTCGTCACGCGCTGCGTTGCACTGAAAAATAAAACATTTTTAATTACAAGTCTAAATAAATAGCTAAATAAATACAAAATCCGTAGCAATATACATTTTTTTCATGTACACTTTGTAGAGTCATTAGGTTTTTTGAAACGGGAGATCTGAAAAACATGCAATGCCCTCGCCGGGACTCGAACCCTGGATCTCTCGAATATACGCGTCGAGTATGCTTCCAATTACACCACGAAGGCACGCGGAAATGGTGAAGAAAATACCTTATAAGTTAATTATTAACAAAGTTTTATTAAAAAAAAAATGCATAGTGGCGCTCAGACGGTATATTGGTTCGTGCGATACCAAAGGGCCCGGACTTGAATCCCGCAGAAGGCATGGTTGTAACTGTCCATCCCTTCATCGGAAGCAAAGATGGCCTACCTATTATGTGCCTTCGTAATAAAGTGACCACCACTTCTGGCCTTAATAGTGGCCAAACCGAAGTCGGCTGAGGGCACACCATTGAGGGGGGGGAATGCATATTAAAATTTATTTTACTTAAGAATAAGAAAAATTAATATGCTTATATGCCAACCTAATTTAACTTATTAGGTTGGCATATAAGCATATTAAAAGCTATTTATGCAAAATTCATTATTTTGAATATATTATTCGAGCAAAATGCGCATTGATTTAAAACAACTTTCCTCTTCAAAACTTTATATTTATTCAAAACGAAAATTAAAATATTATGCTGCTTATACATTTCTATCTCTGTCAGATAACTTAATAAAAATTGGTGAATTGATATGATAACAGTGTCTACACAACAAGCTTTGAAAAACTAGATCCTTCACTGTGACAACTGTTTATGACTGGAGATAAAAGTGTTTTTTTTTTTTTTTTTTTTTTTCCTACAGTGTTACCATTACTCGCTTTGAAATCGCTGAATTTGTTAATCAAAAACTTTTTTTAATTTTCTGACAAAATATTAAATAGATAATGAAACAAAGTCCAAATTAGGGCCTCCAGATGCGCGTATTCGGTGGAGGATTACGTTATTCAAAACTGGATGGCTCTAGGTACCATTGTTTTATCACAATACGAGAAACATGGATACATTCATGCAGATTCTTCATTATTTAATTTCTTTAAATATAATACAGAGTTGTAATATTTGGTGGTAACAGTTTGAAAAGTGAATCAACGCAGAAAGTGAATCCACGCAAAATGCCAAAGCGAAATAAATAGCTCTTCTGGGCTAACGCCCTTTTGGCTAAAACTGTTTTTTAAACACAGTTTAAATAAATCATTTATTCATCGATAATTAATCTCTATGAATTTGATTTACAAGTAATGTAGCATAATTTTTACCTTTTTTAAGCAGAAATCTTTACCATCATATATGTTCTGAAATTATGCTATCTATTAATATATAAAATTAGTAAGCAAATGTATTTTCACATAAGAAAATTACCGTTATTTCTTAACGAAAAGTAAATAATAAATAATAACTCATAACGCAACATAAAATTTGCTTTTCGTAAAAGATAACCAGACTAACATGATGATGTTATCCAACCCCCTTTACATTTTGGTTACATTAAGCATAACTATGCTTTGTGTTTTGTTTGCGAAAATAAAATCGTTTTCATTTTTAGCTCCGTAACTTTTGCTTAAATAAATATGACCAACTACAAAATATAGCTCCTTTCTTGTATTATGGTAAATAAAAATTTAACCAAAAAATTAATAAAATAAAATAATAAAAACAATTTTAAAATATGATTTTATATTAAGCCCAAAAGGGATGTTTTTTCATTTACACACACATATACGTTTCGAGAGCATTTAGGCTAGTGTCCCTTTGGGCTATAAGTATTTAAAAACAGTGCATCTTTAGAATTTCCGGTAGGCAATCTAGCGCCCTGGAGACAATTTTTTTTTTTTTTTTGGTTCGTACAGTGTTGCCATTGCTGTCTTTGAAATCATTGAATTTGTTAATCAAAACTTCGTTGAAGTTTTAGAAAATATGGAATGGGCAATAAAACAAATTTCAAATTCGGGCTTCCAGATGTCCATATTCGAGTGGAGGACGACGTTATTCAGAATTTGATGGCTCTAGGTATCTTTTTTTAACAATGCGAAACACGTACATACATCGATGCAGATTCTTCATTGCTTAATTTCTTTAATGTAATACAGGGCGATAATATTTGGTGGCAACAATTTAAAAAGTGATACGCCTATATAGTGAACCGACTCCAAATTCCATTTCGAGCCTAGTAGCCCTCCTGCGTTAAGCTCTTTTTTTTTGGTGCTAGATCCAGAGCTGGGAGGATTAAAATCCAAAAGATGTCGAATCATTTACAAAATATATAGCGATAGAAACTGTTTTCATTAATGGAAACGATATTGCCGAAGCAAATCATTTCGATATGTCACAATTATACGTACTTGAAGTTATATCGTTTATTTGGATTACAGAAACAAAATTAAAGTGAAAGGAATTGTCAAAAGCGAATATCTGGTTTTTGAGAGTCACTTGTGATGAGTAATTATTAATTCACTGAATTGTAGAGATTATTACATTTTAGAACTAGTAAATATGAAAACTCAGCTCTTCGCTTGTCCGGATTCGACTCACAGATATTGCAATTGCTAGCTGGATACGTTAACCATTTGCATTATAGCAACCCAGCTTAACCGATGAAATATTATAATTCCTTGCAATTTTCCCCATGTAATAGATGAATGGGAAGGGACACGAGACCCAGTCGACCACATCGTTCACCGCATTTTATTTCGGCTACTGCTATAAAGATCATTTAGTTTTCTCGAAATCACTAAATAATATAAATCAACTGTGCCCTCGACGGGTTTTTAACCTCGATTTTCCAATTGCTAGTGGATATAGTAACCAGTTATATTACGAGAACAACCACAGAAGAACACTACAGAAATTTAGTTAGCATTTTAAGTTGAATTTAATCCTAATACGTCAGTTCTCATCAAGATTGTTGGCTTAGGTTGAGGGTTCTACAGATTGATCTGAATCACTCAGCAGAGGGATAAGAGAGTTAATTAAGATGGATTTTAAAACCAAAATTAAATCCAAACTCAATGATACATGCCAAGATTGCTTGTCACTGGTAATCTACGGGTTAATGGTCACTTAGAATAACCTCATAGGTCACCAATGTGGAGTAAATTTGAATATTTTTTTTTAAATATATTAAGCGGAAGGATGCCACTGTACATCAGAGCTATTGGTCACTGGTAACTCACGCAATAGTTACCACGTATGGCTACTAGTTGTTAAGCCATACTGTCGCTAGCGTAGTAGTGCCGTAAATTAAAGTAAATTTTTAAATGGTACCAAAATACACCAGTGACCGTGACATAAGGACACTGTTGATCAAACTCATGGTAATCGGAGACTGTCAAGGCAATTAGCTGCAATGTTCAGTGATACTGTAGGGACAACACTTGGCAAAGCAGTTTTAAATAATTCCTTTTTGTTTATTCCTCAGTTTTACCAATCGGTCAGTTCATCAGTTTAATTTCAGGTTTGATATATGAGTGAAATAGACGCATTTTTTTCTAGGCGTTTGTAGTGCCTGGTCCTCCAAAACAGTAGCACCAAAATAGGTAGCGCCCTCTAGGCGAGAAAAAAGAGAGGTAACTTGGAGACTGCCTTTTCGGTTAGAGAGGCCGAACGCTCAATGTGATAATTTAAAACATTTTTAAACAATTCTATCAATTCACGCATTTTGATTGTACAAGGTGTATATAAGCATTGTGTGTGTTGTAAATAAATAAGAAGATCATTCTGAGTTAATTAATTAAGGGCAAGACACCACACCGCCACGGCTGGATCCTACAGCGTTAAAAAATTGTTTAAAGTTTTTTTCCAGTTAAGTTTCGGTATTTTGTGCCCAGTTTAACTCGAACTCGCATCTAATATGATATTTTTACACACTTTTATATCTATTAAATAAACAGCGTTCCTTAACTTTAATTTATGCTAAAAATCACAATAGCATAAAGTCACATATTGGACTACGTAAAAATTGACTTGAAAAGCTAGCAATATACACTGTAAAAAATAGTATTTCAATGCAATCAAAAAAAGATCAGTCACTGAGAATTTTCTTAAGGTTTCTACGACCTTTATTTTTTATTTTTAAGTATTGTTCTGCATGAGCATTATTATTTTTATTTATTTTTGAAATTAATTGTCTGTCTTTGCGTCGGAGAATTATTTTGCATTTCTTATCTTCTTTAAGATTTAAATCCAGATTTCATAAAATTGATTAGCAAATTTAAAACTGGAACAGGGATTTTGTTCAGAAAACATGATTCTCATAAATTGTTAGGATTGTACGGAGAGATTCCAATTCCTCTTGATAAGTCGGGATCTTTCTATGGAATCAACAATGATTCTCTTGTTTTAATTGTGCAAATTTACTTTTTATAAATTAAGCATTTTAGTTTTCACTTCCAGTTTAATAAACTACAAATTCCAATTTTTGATTTCCACAATAGGTAAAGAATAATTAGATAATAATAGGTAATAATTTACTATCTAAATTGCACTTCACATTTTCTAGGACATAATTTTTCATTTATGTTTTCTCTATTAAGTTTGTCATTGGATTCAGAGAGTGAGCGAACATGAGAAGTTCTATTCTATTCTAATTGGAAATAAAAGTTTCCCAGAAGAATTTTTTTTCAGACGAAGGGGTATTACATTTTTTTTTCCAGAAATAAATACGAGAAAAGGACATTACGTTTATTAAATTTCGTGCTTAAAAAAACTTAGGAGCAAGAGATGTTAAGGAAGGAAATACACTAATACTTTCTTCTAACACAATAGATTCATCCTATCTCTGGCAGAATAAAAAAAGAAGGAGGGCGGGGGAGTGTTGAAGAGACATGACACTTGGTCCAATCTGCACCTGCTCATTGCAGAAAAATCGCTTAAAGTAGGCTTACTTGTGATTGCGAATCTCCCATGGAACGTTTTTTTTCGCTTATTTGTTTTATTAACGTTACTTTTCCTTCGCTTGTTTTCTGTCTTCGCATGGCGTGGTTCCGGTGGATTTATATGAAACAGTAGACATTCGTGTAATGAGGGTGGCAATTAGCCGGCCCTTTTTCTTCCTTTTTCTCTTTTGCCATTCTTCTAACGATCTTCTCAGTCTCACGACTTTCCCGCGAGACAAAAGAAAGTTGAAGAATTTCCGAACCGTGTAAAAGAACATGTTGTTAGTATAAAGGCTACGTTACAGGATGTTGCAGTAACAGTTAGAATTCAGGACGATAGCATAAATTTAAACAATATTCCTTTATGTATTTTCGAGTAACCAAATCATTTCTTCCTCGTAAATATTGAGTTAAAAGTTTTAATTCGCGTTAAAAAGCATATTAATGGTTTTGACTATTTCGAATAAGTAAAAACTCAAACATGAGGTAATAATCGTCTTAAGTTAATAAATCTTCTATAGATTTGATGAAAAAAATTTAAATTAAAAAAAAAGAACAGAATTTTCTTTTATTCAAAAAGTTCGCGGAAACGATTATACTGTAGATCTACTTAAAAAGTAAAAAATATTGTTACGAAATGTCCAGCTGCGGGAAGATAGCTTCCCCGCAAAGCAGGTTAGGATTGCCAGAAAATGTGAAGGAAAGGTAGGATTGCCACATTTGGCGAGAAATCACCCATTTGGCAACAAAATTGGCAATATGCCATAGACGGATGGAGAACGTTCTGGAACGAATTCTTACCGGTTTGGCCCAGAATGTTCTCGAACGCAAGCCAAAAGCTATATAAACCCTGCTGGTACGCGGAGAGTCAGTTAAAAAGCGCCCAACACTTTAACTGTTAACAAAACTTTCTTATAGAATATGATGTGGATATTGCTTTAATTATCAAAACATTTGCACCACCTGGCAGTGGTTTAAAAATTGCAAATGATCGACAATACATATGTGATCAACTCACCCATAAGAAGCGGAGGTGCCGCCATCTATGTTCGAAATTCTCTTCAGTCTGAGCCAGTTACTGTTGCTTTTGCACTTCCCTACTATGGAAATACTTATTTCAAGGCTTTATATAATCCGCCGAACAAGTATCTGAACGATAAAATCCTGTCTGAACTTCTTCCACAAGATAAACCTGTTATTTTAGCAGAGGATTTAAATTCTAAGCCCAAAGACTGGGTCTGCAGAAGAACGAATAAAATCGACGAAATTCTACATAACTTTATAACTAATTATCCAATTTCAGTTCACGTTTTTGCTGAATATACTTATCGACGAAGCCGTCCACAAAAAGGAGATATCTTAGATATGATTCTCTCAACTACTAACATTCCTGTGATCCTCGATGTAAAGCACGAGATTTCTTCGGATCATGTTCCTATACTTGCTAAACCTGCTCCAAATGAATATAAAGTCTCCACTGATTGGAAACTTTTCAATCACCTTTTAACCACTAATCCTTTTGAGCTTGGTGCTCTCCATACTAAAAACGATACTGCAGTCGAAAAACTTAAACAGAAAAAGAAAGAAATGGCATCTTATCAATGGCAATACTCTTCGGGGGGGGGAATCCTTTTTATCGCCAGCCGCCGGAACTGTTTATCAGAAATTCTAAAGATATACTCTGTAAGGTTTATCCTAACTTAATTACACTTTCCTGTCTCTCCTAATTTCAGCTTACAATTTCCTACCAGAATGTGTTTTCAGAAACGCGTTTAATGCAAATGAGTAAGAGTAGTATTTAAGTCAATGTTTCACTGACTTCGTTAGAGAGTCAGAGTTTCTGACTAGAGCGCGTTTGCCTTTGGGCTACGTCTCTCTCTAATCTAATACTACGTTTGGCCGTACTTCAGGCTCTTGATAGCCTCGCCTACTTAACTGAGATTTAGGGGCCAACTACTTGGAATCCTGATAGCTTCGGCTTTATCGTTTAGTTAAGCTTTAATTCTTATTAATTTGAGTTAAAGCCCAGCTGGAGGCTCTGCTGTACGCTCTGAGATAGGAGCCGACTGTGTTGATCCTTATTTTGAGAAATAAAGGGTAATTAACTTTTCTTGAGTCTTACGTCTCTGTTCACACACTCAAGCGATTATTCTCTTATCAGTATAAAAGGATTCCTACATTTAACTGTTAAATAAAAGGGTAGAACCCCCCAGCTCATTTTAAAATTATTTTGCGATATTGCTGTTGAACTGAATTTTATGGTTTTAGTGCGAAGAACACGATATTTAATAAATAAAGCTAACATACAAAACGTTAAAAAAAGCCCCTTTGGGCGTAATTAAAATCTGAAACCTTTCAGATTTTTATTATTATTATTCTTTAGCGAAAACAAGAAACAAAAACATTTAATCTTCAGGTTAATACGTACATGTAGGACGCCGTGATTTAAATTTAATGTAATATAATAACTTTTTCTCAATATCAATAACAGAATGGGCGTGACAATACCATATCGCGTCAATTATCCTAACCTGAAACCAAAAGGTAGCTAACAGTGGTTATTTATTTAAAATGCTGACATTGACGAAAAATTTTCGACATACAATGACGTTACGTGCAATCACGCGCTTTCTTCAACGTGAAAACATGACCTTATATAATAATAATATTAAATGTTTGATAATGCTATTTTTATTTCATATTTTGAAAAACTTACAATTTTTTTTAATAACAAACTACAATTTGAAAGCGAGCAGTGACAACAATTTTCGAAGTAAGGCAGATTATTATCTTGAGCGTGGGAGACTGTTGCCATCCGAAAAAATTAGGGCGAAACTTAGCGTTTTCAGAGTTTTTAATTATATCTCGGCTGATTAAAGTCGTACGAAGTTGAGAATGGACGAAATGGCTTCCCACAAATTTTTGTAATCCGGGAGGTGCCTCTCTCGAAATCAACTCCCCTCCGTTCCGGAGGATAGGATGTCACAAACAAACAAACAGATGCGCACAGAATTCAATAGTATAGAGATTTTGAAATTGAACATTGCCAGTTTTTCTTGCACGAAAGTCAAACTTTTGGCGTTTTATTTTTTATAACAAGCAAAACGTTTCTGAATCATTCAATTCACGCTTGTAACTGAAGTAAGTATAAGCCTGCGACCAAAGGTTGCGAAATAAAGGCCAGATAATCCGTTTTATGGACGCGGTGTATAACTTTATAATGACAGTAAATAAATTGAAAAATTTCAAACATATATTGTCGATATCGAGTCATACTCGTATAGTTTGCTTTTGCTAAAATTTTTCTATTCATATCACTCACAAATTGGAGAGTTCCCCTAAATGAACCTGTATTTAAAGCGAGCATTCGATCAGGTTTTCCCAAATTCCTTGTTGTGGATGGACAGCAGAGAAAAGCATTCGATCGTCATATCAATGATCGAAAGCTTTAAAAATTACCAACGACTTGATTAGCTGTCCAGGACTGCTTCGCCACCACACCCAATCCGTCAACTGCCGACAACTCCTATTCAGGATTCAGATTCTTTGCTTCAGCTCCGGGTGTCTCACCTTTCGGAGAACCAGTCCCCCTGTTTTTCTTGCATTCTTCACTGACCTCACCCCCGGCTGACCTTGAAACCGGGCCCGGGAGGTCACCCTCCCGCGACCACCTTTTGCCAGAATCGAAATACCTGCTTCCCTGCTTCCGCACTGAATAGCAACAACACAACAGGTGGAGAGTATTTTTTCAGCACCGAGACAGGCGATGCGGATTTCTCTCGGCTTCCCCAAGGCCAATTTCCTTGATTTTAGAAGATTTGTGGAAGCATAAGAAGCAGCGAGACAACTAAACAAAAAAAGCGTTGTTGTTTTATCTTCTCCATTGCTCTTCGGTAGCTTTGAAAAGTCCTTTACCCTCTAGGAGTTTGGAAGAGGAGACACTGTTACATTCAGAATACAATGCAGTGAATTATTTTCTGGGTGCTTCATCATCATCACCATACGGCATAATAGGATAGTAAAGAATTTTCCCACTTTGCTAACTGTTTTATCAGAATTCTCATTAAGAACTCCTCATCCCACTCTCCTTCTAGAATTAGCATTTCGAGTTTTAAGCGTTTACATAATTTTAGGATGCTCAATAGAATTTTCTTTTTTACACTTTGATTTTTATATTAAATAAATGAACATAACATGATCTAAAATTCAAAGCTTTTATTAATTCTAATTATTTTAGCCCAATCTATAATAGTTTTTTTGACAATTTTCACAAGTATGTTTGTTTGTGGCTTATCCCACCCGGTCGAGAGTAACGTCCGATCAGGTCTCCGATATCATAGCAAGCCCACGAAATTCATCCTGTCATGATTGCGCCATGTCGTTTTCGGCTTGAGCACCATATAGATAGGTGATACTCCGACTTTAGCTCCATTCCTCTCCCCAATTTTGAGAGACAGCATCCCGGGAGGTTTGGTCAGAGGGTCTCCCACCCCTCTTGCCCTACCACAATCTCTGGAGAGAACTTTCGACTCGCCGCATATTTAGAGTGCACCCATGCCGCTCAGACACTATACATTTACAAATATCCATACTTTCTCCGGGGTTCGAATCCGAGCTCTTCGGTACGACGGTCAGCGTTGCTAACTACTATCCCGATTGGACTGCCTGATTAAGTATGATCAATGGCATAAATGCAATGTCATAATAGGTTGCGATACTACTTTAAACCATAATTCTTGTTGGAGATGTTTAGGAAGAGGAACTAATGGGATTAGACAAATTCATAAATGTAAATCGTTAAATTCATTCATGTCATATTTTTTGTGACCGGAGCTGCAAAAATTTTGTCAGTTTGACAAATCACAATCAGACAAACTATCTCACATTCCATTATTGCAGGCCTACCAGCGGTAAAGTGTCTGAACACTGGAAGTTCGATCTGAGGCTCGAATCTTGAGAATGGCCTGGCTGCATGTGCGTTTTTGTAATTTTCCTCATGTGTATGTGTAAACGACCCAGTTTCTTTTAGGAAATCCTCCCAAGGCATCCCTCCCCTTAGGCAGATAGCCCTCGAGTGCTTTGCCACAATAAAATTAAAGAAACAAACAAAAAATCTATCATTTCGAAAACGTCAACATCAATCATTCACACTAATTTACAATTCATAATAAAGAAAATTTTGATACTTTAATTTTTGTGTTTTTATTGGGTAAAATATAGCCCCGCTTAATACGAGAGATACATTTCGATAAGTTCCAGCCTTAAACGAGGTCATCTTAATATGTAAATAATGAGAATAAGTGAAAGAGAACAGCCAGTAAGAAAATTTGCCAGTGTTTTCTTTTGGAGGGTGGCTTATTTTGCAACATTTATTGGTTAATATCTTTTATTACATTAATTACAGGCTTATTTACTCCTAATACCGATTTTTATTCATAAAATGTACATGAAGACAATAAAAAAATGTTTCAGTAAAGAAGTTATGTTTGTGACGAGGAAGTTTTCTTTTCTCCCCGTCATTTATTTGGCTTTGTGTGTGAATGGTTTAACGTCGTTTTTTGTGAAAGCTCGAATTCGTTTAATGTCGTTCACCTATTCCTGTTTCGTTCAGCAATTAGTTGTCGATAGCTAGACATCATATTAATGAAACTTCGTTTTTCCTTTCAACTTCTATCAAAATTTAAATCATTTTGTACAAAACTTTCGTTACAGTGGCCAAATTTTTTTCCTTAGAAAATCCGTTGAAAGTTTCTTTTGCTTCTCATCTTCAGAAACGTTAATTTCGTCAACTTCGTGCTCTGCCGTCCAACAGGATAGTGATTAACGACGCTGATTGCCATACCTGAGGGTCCGGGTAAGGCATGCATGTTTGTAAATGTATAAGGGGCACACTAAATATGCAACGAGCCGAAAGTCGTCTCGAGAGGTTGAGGTAGGAGAAGGGAGGTGGAAGGCTTTCGGACCCATCCCAATGGAGTGTTCCTCGTCAAAATTCGTGTCGGAACGGAACAAAGTCGTACTGTCATCTGTAAGTTGCTCCAGGCTCTTTCCAAAAGACAGGCGCAATCTTGCAGTCCTTACCACGATGAATTTCATGAGCTTGTTCTGACGTTAACGACAGACAAGTGAGATACGTCACAGCAACACTTCGTGCAGTTGTTGTTCGACTAATTTTTAAAGACCCTATATGAGAAAGACTTAGTCGTAATTTGCAATAATTCTTTATTATCCTGCGTATTTATGTTATCAATTCCTGTTTCATCAGCTAGCTTGACAATTTCGTCAACATCGACAACGGATTCCCTTCTGTCAACATCCTTCCTTAACTCCGGCCAGATATCCGTCGATATTACTTTCGAACATTTCTTGGTCATCTCATTCCAAAAACGATTGATATTGCCTACAGCAGCTATTTCGAAGGGGAGTCTCCTGAAGCAGTCCAATGCGATTCTTGAAGGCATTTAAGTTTTGCATTTGTTGCAAATAGGGTTTTCCAAAAATTTCAGGATTTTAGTCACTTGAAGTCCTAGATTCTGTTACTTTCATTTCCATGAAATGGAACATGAATAAAGCGCTAGAAAAATCTATAAATAGAACTAATTAATTTAAAATTTGATTTAAATATTATTCAAAGATTTGAAAATACAGATGTTATTAACTTTCATTCCTACTTATCAAAATGTAGAGCCATTATGAGTTTTGAATCAAGAAACTTGAACCTCTCGATTACGAGCCAAGTGTTCTAACCGTTACACCACGAAGGCATGCAGAAAGAAGGGAGAAAATACCTTAGATAGTCCACCCTTTAAAGGGGGACTGGGGATTAGGGGACCCAGTCGCCGAATTCGGGTGGTGAAGAATCATCATCCACCACCTTTTTAGTTCGAATACCCCTGTAGAGTCATTAGGATTTTTGAAGCAGAAGACTTAAAAAATGAACAATGCCTTCGCCGGGACTCGAACATGGACATCTCGAATACGCGCCGAGTGTGCTACCCGTTACACCACGAAGACATGCAGAAAGGAGGGAGAAAATACCTTATAAAGAATGAAATAAACTTATTAAGAATAACTACTTTGTTTGGGAATACATTTATATGTGAAGAGCTTTGTTTCACAGTTGAAAATTAATGTTAAAAGAGCCCGATTTATAAATGAGTACAATTTGCGACGAAGATAATTACAGTAATTTCTCTCAAACACTGCAAACTTTATCAGAAACAAGACACCATCAGATGTCGAACCATAGCAAGAAATAAGGAAATTTATAATTATTTACATACAAACATTTATATTATACATTTGTATTACGTATGAACATTTGTATTGGCGCATAAACATTTGTATTTGTACCTTGCTACGTAACAAAAACTAGTTTAGGGTTTTTTTGGCATACAGTTCGAAGTTCTCCACTTTATGCCTATTTGGTAAAAGATACATAAAGGAAAAAATCAACACAAAGCTGAGTGTGGTCAAATGTCGCAACTAATAGTATCAAATATATTTTTCATTTTCAAAAACATATTTCAAATTGATTGACCAAAGGATTTAAGAAATGTTAGAATAAGCAGAGAATTCGTGCTTTTGTAACATAGATCATACAGCATATTAATTTTCCACGTGGAAATTTCCGAATGCAAAGCCTTTGCGAATTCTCTATGCTTGCAATGCTTAGAAATTGCGCAAATGCTCTTAAGGTACGAAAACTATGTACAATAAATTTGAAATCGAATCATGATACATCCCGCTCTTTAATCTTGTCAAAAAATTTGCAGTAGTTTATTGGGTTGAAACTAATTGAATGCCCATTTAGAATTATGCAATTTAGAATAACGCATCTTTAGACATTAAAAACATTCCAGAGAAGACTGACTGCGAATTATCGCACGTCTTTTAAGAACATCATGGATGGATAGTAACTTGTACTAACATGCTCATCGAACATTGTAAATGGAGAAAATCTGATTTTCACAAATTATCTGACATCGAAGTTCTACTTACGATTACATGGTAGTCTTGGTGATATTTCCTTCCTTAAATTCGTTTTATAAGCTGAAAATATTAAAATTTTTAGCACAAAATTTGTTTAATTGACCAAATCTACTAAAAACTGAAGTCAAGCTCACCTCTAAGGTTAATTTTATTTGATTAGATTATGGCAAAGTGCGTGAAGGCTATTTGCCTAAGGGTAAGGATGCCTTCATGGAAGACTTTCTAAAGGAAATTGGATCGTATCCATGTTATATATGAAGGAAACTACGAAAAAACCCATGCAGATAACCCGTTCGTCTGGAATCTACCTAAAATGAGCTACTAGAGTTCAGCGACTCGGCCGCTGATGGGCTCTTTATTTTTAAAATCTTCAAAGGAGTTGGGCAAAAGTCGCTTATACAAAGCATTTCTAAAGTAAGGTGTTGAATATTTCAAGTAATTTGCCGAAAATTTCTTATAAGTGTAGAACAGTGTGACTTTTATATGTACTCAAACATCAATACACACATAATCAAAAGTACTATGAATATGAAGACGTTTAAGTAATGCAAATAATAACAGGAGGGATACAATAATAAGCTCTTAAATTCTTTCTTTTCTGAGGATACCTGATACATTGGAGGTGTTTAGCAGATCTCTTCTTAAAAACATACACATTTTAATACAATTTATTTCTAAATCCCACGCTACATGACAAAAGAAGGTGAATGAAAGTTTTATTTTCTTCAATCTTGTTGTTATGCTTATACAGACAGACCGAAAATTTGCGCAAGGAAACTTGTAATTATAAACCGGACTGCTGTTGTAATGATTACATTATCTATCATTCGATAGCATTCCAGAATTCCAGAAATGCTAATAAAGAGTGACATCATCTAACCATCATGCGACCAGTTTTATTTGCGTTGTTAAGCAGACATGTTATTTTCTCATGAGAATTTTCATTGTCGAACATGTTGCTGTTATTTTGATTGTCGAACAGTATTTGGAGACACAGTGAACTGCGCAATGTACCAACACTTCGTTACTTAGTTATTGCTTTTCTTGAAGTCGATGAATGTAGGTATTTGTTCCAACAAGATGGTACTGCTTATCCCACGTCCATGAAATCACGTAGTTCTTGCTCAGGTTTTTTGACAAGCGTAGCGTTTCGAAAAGATTGTATGCCACCCATTCACCCAATTTGTCGCCCATAGATTTTTTTCTTGTGGTGATGGTTCGTTAAAGAAACCTCTATACAAATGATTCGCACAATGTCGAGCATATGTTGTGAAGGCATGGTTTGATGTTTAATGTAAGAAACAATGTAAGGAGATAAACCTTGGCAACAAATATTGCATGTTTTATAATTTGTACCTTTTGCTAGCAAATTTCACTTGATTACTGTGACGTCAGAGACTTTTCGACCGCCCTGTATTTCTAATTATAAATTTTATTGAAATAAGACACGCATTTTATGCACACAGTTTCAGTTTTATGGATGAAAAAGTTAAGAATAAAATCTAACATTTTATATTCGAACATCCTAACCAGACTTTCATTAGGTACTTTTACCTTATCAAGAAGTTTTCACTAAATAGGAGTATCAGTTAGGGCAAAAACTTATTTTAGTGAAACATTCATTGTGCTATAATATTTTAAGTGCAAAATTTTCCTTCGTACGTAAAGATCGTGATGATATAAAAAATATATTTGTTGATTTAAACCATTACCCAGTGCATGCTGCTAATAAAAAAAACTAAAGAGGAAAAAGAGACCGAAAAAAGTTAAACAGCGTTTCATAAAACTACAACTGCTTATTTTCACAGTCATTATCATTATTTTAATGGATCTAAAATTTCGAACTTATCTTTAAACTGTGCAAATATTAACTGTATATATCCTTGTGAATTTTGAGCATAAAGATATCAAACCTTTTGCATTAACTCATGAAAACATGGAGAGCATTCTATTAATTTAAGATTTTACATTACGGAGATCATGTAAAAAGCTAGATTATGGAACTGTCTTACATATAACGTTGAATTACTTTTTTTTTTAATTCCCGATAATGGCAAAGCGTTAGATTCTATAGGTTTCTATACTTTTATTATAGATCTCAAATCTTTCTTAGGTTATAAAAGAGCAGACAATGCGATATGTGCAGCTATACCCGCGAGCTAATACATAATGCATCGCTTTTCACATTGTGCAGCGGCAGCTTGATATCTGTGAACGGCACTATGCCTTTCAGATTAACTTGTTTATAGAACTATCGATGAAAGTTTATCGATTCAAAGTGCCCCTTGTATGTTACGCTCATCCTCAGCAGGGGTAGGTGTGCTGCGATTCTTTTTATCATTTAGTTCAAGACCGATTTAGTTATCGAGTGTGAAATTTACAATCAAAACCTATCGTTTATTAGTTTACACTCAGAGTCATTAAAACAAGTTCCTTGCTCTAAACATTATATTTGGCTCATAAAACTTTTAGTTGTTTGAAGACCGGTATGCATATTTCGTAAGTGCACATCTATATCGCCACCGAGGGAGTGGCTTCTAGACTGGACCAATGGGATTCCAGTAATATTTCTTTCATTTTGCATGACCTGGCCGCGCGTTAAGCAAGATGGTTGAATTGGTTTCGCCCCGCTATTTCTTGTACAAAATAATTCAAGCACTGTGGATTTCTTGAGAAAAGCTTACGAAGTTAGATTAAATACAAGCATAATTACATATATAAATAAGAGAAATCTTAGCATTTTTATTGCAGTGTACAAAAAAGTTGTTCTGTAATAATAGGAAGTACCCAGTTTTATCCAAAGTAAATTTTCCTAATTTTCATGCCTACATATGTAGTGTGTTAAATTTCACATTAATAACTATTCACTCTTAAATAATTTCTGCGCAAGAAATATTCTTCAAACAGAAGAATTTACTTTTTTCGCAATGAATATATTTAATTTATTCATATATAATTTTTAATGTTAACACTAGGTATTATCAGATTACACACAATATATATTTTGAATCTCTCGCTTTCCAAATCAGACATGCAAACACTGAAATAAGAAAGTACTAGATTCATTATAAAACTTCCAGTTGTTCTCAGCTCAATAAAAAAATTATACATTTGAATTCTGTTAATCCACAGGTGTTAGTAAATGCATAATACTTGACGCTAATTGTGGCTTGAGTCATTTTCTTGTTATAGAGAGAGATTATATGCTACGAACATTAATCTGAATATCAGTAAGTGATAAGTTTCGCGCTAAGTGAATTGTTACCGAATAAATAAAGTTATAAAATAAAATCACTAAACTAGTACTTCTACTAAAATGATTGCAGAATTTATACAGCATACATTAAAAACTGCAAAATTAATGCAAAATAGAACATAATCAACAACATGCGCAGTTTTCAAAGACTTAGCATCACAAGAGCAATAGAAGCTCATTGGTCCATTTTTGAAACCCCAGTGGCAATACTGATGTGCACTTTTGAATTATGAGACCACATACGCAGGCTTTTCAGGTGTATGAGCTATACTAAACTTCTTTTTCTTTTTTGGCAGCCCTTGTGAATCGATATGCTATTTAAATATCCTGAGCGCAATAGAAGCATAGGGTCCTGAGTGTTGAGGAGACAGTAAAGATGAACTAGAGCTTTGATCTTATGTATTTTAAATTCGAGATGTTTATAAGAAATTAAAATCACTATAAGTCTGTAAGTACGCGTAAGGCTTTTTCTTTTATTGGGATAAGAAAGCTGCTTTTTTTCACATTTCGAAATTCCGTTGCAATGCAGTGATCTCTAATATAATAAATACTATACATTTTGTAAAAGAAAAGAAAAGCGAAATAACTAAATTACTCTGAAGCTAACTCGAAAACACTGAACGCAAGTGCAAAGCATTTTCATCCAAATGATAACGACACGATTCATTTACGGAAACAACGCAAGTACATCAAGCAAATTGCAGCCGCAGGTCATGGGTCATGGACATACATTCCCTACCTCCTCTCCCTCGGAAAAAGTGCAAACAATTTTGCAACCTTTCCTGCCATCGACGTTATGTTGCAAGAGCCGTGAATTTAACTTTAATAGTGTGGGTAGTAATTAACTCTAGGGGGCCATTAGTGATGTTAACGGAATGTGAAAGTATCGTCCAAAAGATGGCAGGAGAAGAATAATTACTTCCCTCGGCAGGAGGGTAAATTTTTTTCTCTCCCTGTGTCAGTTATTCTTCAGAATTTTAGGATAGTAAGTTCCGATGGGCAGACTTAAATGATTAATAACAGGCTCCAGATACTGGGCAGAATTGTGGAGCCATTCTTGTTAAAACAACGATGAATATTTTATAAGAAGAAACAAGTTACTCATCTTTTCTCTTCATAAATGCAATTAATTTTGTAAATAAATTTCTCTTTTATTTTGAACAGCTGTAGCAGCAGACTTTCAAGTAAATTCTGGCATTTTTTTTGGAAACGCTGGCTTTAAAGAATTTAGATTTAGTGTCAAGTAATAGTCCTCCATTCCTTCTGATAGAACCAATAATTAGTTCGGCAGATAATTTATTTCATAGAAAACCTTAAAGGAGAATTACCAGATGCATCAAAGTGACTACAACTTCTCCTATCCCATTTTGGAAAACATTATTTTATCAATCATCTGTGATATAACCTACTATTCTGTAACCAACTAGGCTGGAGAAATGTCTACCGCTGGTATACAGAACTTGCATATGCAAACTGCAGAGTGTTAAAAACAATATTTAGAAAATGCTTTTTCTAGCTTTTAATTTTGAAAAGGTTTATTTTGACTCGAACAAGTAATTTCAAAGGATACCACGACATGTTCTGAGTTATAACGACAATATTTCATGCAAGAAGATAATAACGAGAGTCAATTTCTTTAGTTAGATATCTCTGTAGACATGATTCCATCACAGGTAGTCAAAAACTCATGGCAAAGTAACTTCTTTGTAGATATTTTTCTAACAATAATCTGATCGCAAAATTGTTAAGTCTGCACATATATATTACGTAAATTAAGTCTTATATGTACTTTTATTGCATGTTTATGTACGTAAACAATTTCTGAAAATTGTTACTATTTTCTCTTAACTAGATTGAATTAGAATATATTTTAAGAAAACGTGTATTTACAATGATTAGTAAGTATACATTTATGTACGGAAGCGAAAGGAAAGTGGAAACATTTTGACATGAAACGGGCTTTATCACCAAAAGCAGGCCTTAGATCCTATTTCATTAAGTGTGTTCTTTGTTATGTAATCAATTTATCTAAATAAATAATTTATAGTCTCATAAATGTTAGTAGGACATCTAATTTTTTTAAATTAAAAAAAAATCAATTTCGGATAATTGTGGCTGTTCTTTAATTAGATCAGTAGTATTCAAACTTCTCGACTCGCGGAAGCCTTAGATATATAATGTTTTTTTGGCGAACACCATCTTATCCTTAGAAAATTACGCCTTAAAATAATATTGAAAGCAGATCAATATGTATTAGGTAATTTATGTAAAGACAATTAAAAAAGTATTCTGTTTTTCATTAAAAATTTTTAACATAAAATTAATATAAGCTTAACACAGTCGACGATGCACTAACTCGCGATACATTGACGAGACACTTCTACACTGGACTGCTACTCCGAGTACAGGCAGGGTTTATATAGCTTTTGGTCTGCCTTCGAGAACATTCTGGCCAAACCGGTAAGAATTCGTTCCAGAATGTTCTCCATCCGTCTACGGCATCGCCAGTTTTGTCGCCAAGTGGGCAATTTCGCGCCAAATCTTGCAACCTTGTCTTCTCTTGCCATTTTTTGCCAACAAACGCGCTTTGCGGGGAAGCTATCTTTCCGCAGCTGGATATTTCGTAGCAATAGCTTTAACTCTTACTCCAAGTGTCGCCTTATCAGTGTGTTATATTTAGCGACATGGGTGTGCTTGACTATTTTTTTACACAATTTGTGGAAGTGTAGTTTTACTGATATTATCTGCAATTGCATTTGATATTTTGCATTTAATTTGTTTATATATTTTGTTTTCTTTGCCGCATGTGTTGAAAAAGATTTTTCACTTAAATACATTGCTCCGAATGAATAAGAGTATTTATAGCTGCATAAGAAAAGTCTAGGTAATTTGCATGAATCTCCAACAAAGAATCAGGAATGGGAAAACTGAGGACTAGGGTGCAAAATCAAAGAACTTACAGGATTCGTTCTTTGGCAAAACGTTTCGCGATAATTTAAACTCGGATTTTCGTAGTTATTATTTGTTACCTCTAATGAATAATCCACTACTTGCGTGGATTACTGATATGATTTACGTGGATATGGCGAGGAAAAATGGTATTACAGTACTTGAAATTCTTTATAAACGTGACTTTCAACGAGCGCTACTGGCTCGACGACTATTTCGCACATGCGCAAAGAGGTATTAAGGGTGGATCTGCTTCGACACCGGTTCGACAGCTATTGTGCGCATGAGCAAAAAAAGTATTAAGGCTGGATGGATAACTCCTGTAAAGCATCACTGATCAAATACATGACAGTTAAAGCCAGAAGAGAAACCTAAGTGCTTATTTTGTTCTGAAAACTATAGCGGCTCATACAGAGGTTGTAAAATACAGTTACGTTTATAAGTATCAGTACGTTATCAAATCTGTATATCTAGTTAAGAAATTTCAGCTATCTAGTTAAGAAACAATCTAGTTAAGAAATTTCAGCTACAAAACAAACCAACAGCGAAAAGTTAAGATCACATCTACCTCCTGCAGACGAAATTACATATATCCTTTCAATTTTTAAAGATCCAAAAGTATTTAAATTTATCAAATAATGTTACAGCATTAGCACAGAAAATTAAAAACGCACAGAATACATCTTATAAACTGAACCTAGCATTCCAAGCAGTGGAACTTCTTTTAAAATTTGCAAAAGAGGGCTAAGCGTTCTCAGCCGAGCTGCTGTTATAGTCATCACCAACAGATCTGCACGCTATGGGTTCGGGTCTAGTCTAATTCACGTCTGCCATTTTTGGTTCCGATTAGAAATGGACAAAATCGCACCAGTGAATTGCTGTTATTATAATTACCCTGGTTTTTCTTATCTATTAAATGGTATCACGCCATTTCGATCCAAAGTTACTTTGATTGGTAAAGGCCTTCACAGGTTGTACATCTTTCATACAGGCGATGACCTACGATCTGTCTTGTAAAGCAAAGAGTATTTTTTCGTTGTGCTGTCTGACGGGGGCCACCCCTTCTGTGGTGAAGTTTTCGTTCTTAACATGTATATTCTGCTTCGACAGCTGTTTCGGGCATGCACAAAAAAGTATTAAGGCTGGATGGATAACCAAAGCAAAATAAGCTTGGAGTATGTTCGCCTTCTGCGGTCTGATAGAGCCACTCCTGTTTTGGCGAAGCTTTCGTAGTTAACATACACGTTGTTTGGCTGAAGTGCCCGAAATAAGGCGCGTCCCCAATATGATTTGTAATACATTGAAATAGCATGCTATTCCAAATAAATGAGAATATACCGCCTGGGCTTTCGTCGTTGAGATGTGTCTCAAATAACCAGCTGTTCCAATTAACTTGCCACTCTGTCGAAAGAAATCAACATATTTGAGAACATAACTTAAAATTCTTCAAGTTTCTATATAAAAAGTAAGAATTTCATTTCTAAACCTTCTGTTGGTTAAAATAATGATGCAGTATGAGCGTACAGTATCCTATCAGTGGGGTGATTAGTTAGTAGTGAGAGCCTACCTCTCCCTTATTGCAAATATTCAAAGCGTAATTTTAAGAACAATAATTTTAGTTACAAATGTTTATTTTTTGATAACTCAGAAAATAATCCACAAATAATTAATAAGAACATGGAGAATCACGCAAAGTTATTGGTTGCGTAATTTATCGACAAACAACAGAAATTTTGATGTCTAGTTGTTTTTAAATTTACGTAGCCCTCAGATTACTAGCTTTGTAAGGGTTAGTTACTTATCTCTGTAAGGGCTTTAACTATTGGTTTTACTTATTAGTTCGTTCATACTACTGAAGGTAAGCTCCAAGATGACAAAGACTCGTTTGTAAGAGTTGGAAAGCATCCAGTTAGTAACAGAGTTAAAGTTTCAAAATTAAGTGCTTGAGCTTGCAGTTTTACTTTAAATGCAAATACAAAAGATCTTACTTCGCAAAGTTTCTGCTTACAAATGAACTTCCACCAAAACTAGTTTCCTCCCTCTTATCGTAACTTCTCATGATCTGCCCCATCTGCAAACAATTCCCCGATGCTTTCCCAAGCATTTTTGAAGTATCCCCTCTATGTGGCAGCCTATTTCGCTGATCAATCATTTTGATCAAGAAAAAGATTGCCATGCAACGAAGATTGTTCTCGCAGAGTTTTTTTTTAAAAATAATTTGCAAAGTATGCTTAATTGTTCCAGCATTACACTGGAAAATAAAAACGTCATGAAAGCTGGTACTAAATTTCCTAATTCTATAAAGTTAAATCGTTTTAAGCTCTTTCTGTCTCAAAAGAAATCAGCTGCAGAGATTCTGACCTTTCCCCATCTTGTCTTAATCCTCCAGAGCTGTTTGTCTTCAGTCCTTGAAAGTTGGTTCTAAGTTGCTCAAGCTTTTCTGTAAACATATATTCCGGCGAGTTAACTTAAATATTTGGACGTGTTCTGAAAATATTCTTTCATTTACGTTTAACGATGTATCACGGAACATTTTATATGAATTTCAATTACTTGTACGTAGTAAATTAATTAACTTAACAACATTTGAGGATACGGAATTTTGGAGAAAGAAGTGGCTAACTTTGGGTCCGGAAACTCCTGAAGAAATGATACCATATTTTCTGCAAGCTAATACTGAAATCTAACAAGAGGTTAATTCGCGGATTTTTCTCAAAAGTCGTGCCATTCATCTACGACTGCGTTAAAAAATTCAATCTTTGTAATCAATACCACGATAAAAAATTAAATCTTTGTTCAGCTGCTCTATTATAAAATAGAGTAGCCGCACAAAGACTGAAATTTTTAAAAATAAGTTTTTGGTCAGTGTATAAGGTTTGTCTCCCGCCTTCTTCGTATGCCTTCATGGTGTGGGGGTCAGCACGCTGGGCGCGTATTCGAGAGGTCCGTGGATTGAGTCCCGGCGAAGGCGGTGCTCATTTTTTATCTCTCCTACTTCGAAATAACCGAATGTCCCTACAAGTGTTACAACAAAGTATTAAGCGGTACTACCCTAAATTTTGGGAATGCTGTCTTTTTACGAAATGAGACTATGCAATGAGGTATGTCAATTATTATTCTGTAGCATATACTTTTATGTGCTACATTTCTTAGAATAATTAACTGCCTGGAATCACTGCTTATTACGTGGTGATTCTGATATTAATTAGAGTAATCTTATCAGCTTTTAGTTTCAAAGTTTCTGTGGGTTTTTTCAATTCAGACTAAAGCTAATTTTACACGCATTCGAGCCGGCCCTTTTTTAGGTTTCAAATACTGACCACTTTATTTAGTTGCTTGTTTTATTCAGCGTTTCTCCTTACTATTTATGATTGTAATTAGTCGTTTGGCCTTTTAGGCATTTTACGGTTTTTTGTTTTTCAGGTTACCGCCTAAAAAATATTTTTTAGCGACTTTTATTTGCAACTTTTTTTTTGTATTTTGAATTTTAATATGTATTTTTCGTTGTGTCTTCTTAATTGTTGTAATTTTGCTGTCTAAAGGGTTGCGAATGCAAGTCGGGAAAAGCTCTGCGCATTTGAGAGCCACTGAAAGTTATTTTAAATTGAAAATTTATTTCGAAATTTACGTTCCTGAATCTCAAATGTCTCAGAGGAACGAAACTTCTATTCGGGAACACATTGATCAACTTGATTTTCCGCTTCAAAACATTCTTCTCTTGTTAAGTTCTGCTTGAAGCGTTGAACTGAGAAGATCAATATTTCATTTTATTTTCTTATTTTATTACGTAATGCTTTCAATATTGTAATTTTTACTTGCAATACCTTTGGGTACGACTTTCTTCAAGATAAGAAATGGTTAGGACCTTCATAGGAAAGAAATTGTAAACTTGCATTTAAGCTCCAACTGTTTTCTTTTCTTATAAAAAAATTAATAATGTAATAAAAAACCAGATATGGGCGCTTTTTTTGATTTCCTGATTCTCAGGATGATTTACTATAACTAGAGCAAAACAATCTATGGAATCATTTTTTATGTACTAGACGAAAAAATATACGTAATGTTTCAAAAGACTGGTAGAACCAAGTTCAAAGCATCACTAGAAGTTCTGTTAGACTAAATGAGACATAAGAAATAAATTTCCAAAATATTTCTACTAATGATTTGTATAATGTAATTTGTTTTTACTGTATACATTAAAGGAGGGAAACTCTGGTTGTATATTAGTTTGATCTTACACTTTAATTCTAGTATCATTTCCTTTTTTGGCAAAATCGTGATCAAATGTTTTCGCTAAAACCTTTTTTGTAAGCTTTTTTTTTTAAATGGAATGTAATCTATTTCTTCTCATCAGAGTATGATAGCTTTGGTGCTCCAAATTGCAGTTAAAAGGATTCCAGGATTTAAGATTTTTCTAATTCTTTATAAAAATCAAATAATAGCTATTTTGAAATAACATGAAAAAGTGAACAAAATAATTCTTTCTTTCTCTGCATTAAATTACGATGTTGATCAGAAAGATCTAAAAATTAATGCGAATTGTTTAACACTGCGTTAGAAGTCACCCCTTTTAATACATCATTTTTTAATGAACAACAACAGTTATGTATTAAAGAGCTTTGAATATAGTAAAGCTGTACATTTCTCTTGCATACAAATAATTCCAATTGTTTTTGTGAAATTATTTGTAAGTTTCATATTTGAATCAGGCAACTTTGATCACATGATGTGATTACAACATATCTGATTATGCCACGTGATGCTTTTTGTAAAAAGCTATGAAAGCCTACTGATTTGCGGGTCTGCAAGAGGGGAGGACTTGTATGAGGTACGATCATAACTGCCAGAATTAGCTTCATTTAAAAATTTTAAAGGATAGTATAAAATACGCAGTACACAGAAAAAAATAACTGTCTATTACAAGATCATTATCGCAGCCAAAATGCGAGGAGGGCTTTTTTAAAGATTAATATGGCTTATTATTAGAGATTATCAACAGAGATGGCCAAGGTGGAATAGCGAAATATTTTATAGGATCTAGACGAATATACATTTAAACTAACATGGTAAAGTTTTATATATATTCTATACATCTGAAGCCTGAACAAATATGAAACATAATTCTGTAAATATATTTAATAATTTTGATTAGATACGTCATGAGTTTTTAAATGACAAATGTATTTTTCTATATTATATGCACTTTTATTTCAATTAGCCATATTAAAAATCTGATGTATACATCACATGATCTTCTTTGTACGGAATATTAAATTATACGCAGTTTTCTTGCTTTTCTGTCAATTTATTTCCTCAAATTTCACTAGCGATATATTTCTCATTCCATTAATTCAGTTCTCACTTCGCGACAAGGCAAAAATGCAAAAAACTCAAAGTATTTATATTAAAAATTGAAAGATAAAGAAAAACATAAAACGCCAAATACAGTTAAAAAAATTAAATTTTTTTTTTACAATTAAAATTACAGTTTCTACCCAAAAACAAGTAATTCGGCCAGCGGGCAAGAAAGCAGATTTTTCGGTGCACAAAACTGAAACTTTACTTTTGGTCTCACTCGGCAAAAAGACATTGAAAGCGTAGAAACTCACTTAATTTGTTGTGGACGCTATTCTGAGTCAGTATATGGGATAATTTAATAAGTTAAATGATCATTCCAGAATGCATTGAGCTTGACTTAATTTGCAGTAATAAAAGAATTTTGGAAAAGAAGTTACTTTGTTGTTGCGAAGCTTAGTTCCCCTAGATTGGCCACAAATCCACTATTCTGCTAAGTTTCAAATGTAAACAAATATGGCTGCTATGGTAAACAAAAATTAGGCTTAGCCGCACTTAAACAGCTTTTAAATTGTTGATAATTTTACAACTATAACATGCAGGTTAACTAAAGGCATAAAAACCTTAACCGGAAGATAAGAACAACATAATTCATTTATTTTTAAAGCAAAACTGAGCCGAGTAATAGAATGGATATATATATACTTTTGGTGCGGACGATTGCAACCCAAAAAGGGATGTGCACAACTACATGTCCTATATGCAAAATTTCAACGTTCTGAGACTATTTGTTTTTGAGTTATGCGAGCTACATATGTACGTACGTACAGAAGCGACAAAAAAATCTATTTTGAATCCATTTTAAATCAGTTTTATAACTTGTTTGGGGTAAAAGAGTCTTTTAATCTGCCCTTGCGTACAGATATCACGTAACAATATAGTTAAATTGCATTCTGTAGCTGTCGAAATGGATATTTTCGTTGAAATATGATATTCGAAATTTTTCGCAATTACAGTATTTTTTTACTTCGTACAAGGAAGTAAAAAGAACTGCCTCTCTTGCTTTTTTATAGCTTAGTTTGTTAGTCAATAAGCGACTGGTTAAATTTAAGAGATAAATATTTTACATTTTGCTGAATGGCAACAAATTTAAATGAAAATTTAAACAAATGACATTTAAAGTGAATCAACGCAAAATCTTGTTTGAAAACTAACAGCAGTTTTTAAGCTAAAAAAATTTTACACAACCAAAAATAACCAAACTTAGCATGAATTTAAATTTTTAAAGACAATCTTATATATGCAAATAAGATGTTTCATACAGATCTCGAAATAAAAAGTTTTTTTTAGAAATTTATATTTAATTCCGCTCCGCATCTATGAAAGTAAGCTTTCTAATGCAAATTTCTAACAGATACCTTTTGGATCAATTAAACATAAATGTAAAAATCCTATTTGCAGAAATGCTAGAATATGGAAATTTTTCTAAAGCATAATTTAATTTTTATACCTCCTAAAATAGATTTTTCACATAATTTGTCTTTAACAGGGCAAGCGGTGATGTATTTTTTAAAAACTTTTTAAAGATTGAATTCAAATTTTTAAGTACAGTGCCATATATGTGTATATTCTAGGTTAGCTGACGTAGAGCAAAGGATTCTAGGCTATACTTTTAGTTGAAAAACTTTTTATCTCTAGAATTTTGGAATTCTTATTTGTTAAATTTTTTTTTTCTGTTATTGGGAACCAGATATTCTCAGTCAAATTTCTGTAGGCCTCCCGAAAAATCGATTAATTTCCCAAAGACGGAGGTTAGATAAGTAAGTGACCAGTGATTTTATTCGCTTGAAGAAATTTTTTCCTTATCTTTCCAAAAAACTAGTTTCTCTCCCTAAGCTCGATAACATTTTCCGATTATTTCTGACTGAGTAACTAAGATCGAAACTGTTATAGATTTATCGTACAAGATTACTGACATAAGTGATTAATTTCGAATTTGTTTCTCTCAAACTGTATTTTCTGTGTCATTAAACCCAAGAAAATTACCGAGTGGGATTCGTATTATCTGAGTTTTAAGAAAGTGTAATTTATAGTGAAGGTTTACTACAACAGATATTTTATTTGAATAAATGATGAGTGAAATGAAAAAAAAAAGACTCTGGTACTATATTTTAAAAATGATGAAACAGAATGTATCCTTTTACATACTATATCATAATGACTGTGATACAATATCTTAAATATCTTAAAATAATATTTGATAAAAATTTATTCTAGTATTTTTATGATGTAGATGCAAATTTCAGTATCTTTAATGATCTATTCAAAGTGCCGAGAAATAAAATGAACATTTCAAGGTATGAAGTTACTAACTGGAAATATTCGTTTGCTCCTTCTATATAGCTATAGATTTTTTAAAATTTGTTCTTGAATCTACTTTTGTTTTTACTTTTGTATTTGAAATGAAAAGAAAGTGTAGAGGGATATGTCTTCTAAAGCAAGCGTCTCTTTCAGATTAATTGTATTCTTAGTGAAAAAATTTTGATCTTAAAAGATTATTTGCTTTTTAACAGGATTCTTTTGGTTTAGTGACAAATAGCTTTATTTTGATTGAGTATCAGTTAGTGATTTGAATCTAGCAAATAATTTGATGCTTACTTGGAAGTAAGATGAAACACTCTCTTATTTTAGTTAGTGTTAATTGATGGTAGATTGGTTTATCCCCTTGATAAATCGATTAATCTGCTATCAATAACAATAACTGGTTTTTCAATACTTAAAAAGTTTACTTTTGATTTTGGCATTTTTGCGATTTAGTTTTTCTTTAACCGTGTTTAAAGCAAGGACGACTTAAAATTCTATTAATTTTTTTAAATTCTAAAAAATACCTTTTCAATAATGTTTTTAAATTGAATTTCTGTTGCTTGGAGATGTAATATGGAGAGTTTTCTTTTTATAATTTATAGTGAATTATTGCTTTATTACTTTGCAGTTTTAGCGCAAGTCTTGGCCTTATTAATTTACTTTTAATTACTTTCATTATGAATATATCTATCTATATATATATATTAAACAATTTGTTAACTATTTCTGGTAACTTAATATTCAAAAACGTTCACAAGGCATAAAAAATTGGAAATCATTATTTTACAAACTACACCAACTTATGTTTCAGTTGGAAAAAATATTTTAACGGCATGTATTCCATAATATATTTAAGATTACATAGTTAAAAATGTGGCCTAAAGCACTTTATTTCTGGCATAAATAATGCTGACGTAAAAAATCTGAGATATTATATTAAACTATGTTCTGATTAATATTTTTATTGAATTATTATTATTATTTTATTCAATTATTATTAGATTATCTTTATTCTTACTTCTATGAATCTTTCATGAGTTAAACAATTAATTTTGTAATTTTCGAAAAATTAAATATTTTCTAAGAAAATATATTTATTTTAGCAATCAGAAAAATGTTTTTTTTTATCCGAAAAATTATTAGCTTATTAATAATTAAAGATTCGGTTTTCATGAACGAAATATAATTGTCTATTTTATTAACCATTTTCAAATATTCATTCTATTTTCAGTCAGCCTTTAAAGTTCGACGGGACTATTTCATGATGGCTAAGCAAAAACTACTGCTGTAACTCAAGAGAAAGGATGCCTTCGTGGATGAATTTTTAACCAAAATTGGCTGTTATTCATGTTAGAGTTGGTGAAATTCGAGAAAACGGACGGGCATGTAATCCGCCTATCGGCAGAAATTTGAACAGGACACAAACTACCCTTGGCGGTGAATAATGTTCCTGATAGTCCTCGTACAAAGGTTGCTGCAGTTTTCCCACCTTAAACAATGATATCATAGGCGATCATCAATCTTTCCCATATTACTACTTTTCTAGCTCAAACTGCGATCCCTCTGGATTGAGTGTAATTACCTTACACATTCTTCACAGCAAGTAACTTTCGTACGCCCTTTCATACGTGCGATTCATGTTCCCTGACGAAAAGTTTCAATGCTCTTTCAGTTTGGTCGATAGATGTAAAAGTGTCCGCCGAAATTATCGCGACAAAAACATGGCGCAGGAAAACGTCGCGGAGAAAACAACGCAAGGCGAAAACGTCTTGGTACAAAAAACACCGTCGGGGAAAAGAAAGCAAGGAGAAAAAATCGAAGTTCTAAAACATCTCGATACAAAATATCGCCGTCGAAAATAAAGTGGTTCAAAAACTTCGCAGTTTAAAAACATGGTCGTCGAAAATATCGAGGTAAAAAATAAAGTACCAACAAATCATCGCATGACGATAACATCGCACACATGCGTTCTTCAGGTTTTAAAAGCTGTAAATGCATTTTCGCATAATGATTTGGAAGAGCAAGAAAGAAAGAGGGATATTTTTACTTTATCTCTACTCTCTACATATAATAAAACAAAGAGTCTGTGTGTGTTTGTGTGTGTGTGTGTGGGTGTGTCTTTCGTTCGTGTTGCGAGTAAGCTAATAGACCCAGGGCCACGAAATTTGGTACATAGGTGTATCTACACAAGAGCCAGTGCACCTCGAAGCGATTTTTTCGAAATTCGAATTAGAATATTTTTTATTTTATGTTTTGTGACCAAATCGCGTCATTTTGAGACATAATGGGCTACAGGAAAGCGAGATTTCACTCTATACATTTCATTTTTACATCGTCGTGAAGCGTAGACACTTAGCTATTTTACGAACTTAAAATAAATTTCGTATTTCAATAAATCGATTAAATACGAATTTATTTAGGAAGGTGAGCTTAACACCTTTTCAGCGGAATTTTTTTAAAAAAAACTTATTTTAAAAAATGTGCTGTTTATTTTCCTTTGATTTTTGGACACGTTGAACTTTAATCCTTTCGACTCCTTTTAAAAAAAGAATTTTGGAAAAATAATAATATTTTGTATTTTTTTAAAATTTTTTAAATGAAGCTTCCGAATACACTTCTCACATCTCAGATATTTTAAAATGTAGTTTTGGCAACAATTTTCCTTTCTTATTGTTGTTGATAGATTTTTGATGAAATTGCATCATTTTGAATAGTTTCATTCTTTTAAAAATTTCGGTTTGGCAACAATTTTTCATCGTATTTCTTATGTTACTGTTTTTAAGAGACTGAAAAGTTTAAGAAATTAAAAAGTTGTTTCTTTTTGCAACGGTAAATTGTTTAATTACTTTATTAGGATAATTAACATTTGTATCAAGGGATATTTCTTATTTCATTGTAATATTATGTTTTAATTATATATAATTTTAATTATAAAAAAGTTTTGCATGATATTTTTTAATCTGTTTAAGTTCTTAAGCTGTTTATACCGTTTGAGTTGTAAGATTTTGGAAAGGGAAGTTGGTTAATTTATTTATTAGGATAATTAATATTTGTATTAAGGGATATTGCTTATTTCGTTGTACGCTTTTTATATGTAATGCATTTTTAACAGAATTTTTTTTTCTGTTGTTGTTTGTTTCTTTTTCGATAAAATTGTTCTGCAGAGTAAAATTCTGTGCAGTTTTCAAATTTAATGTTTGTTCTCTTTAGGCATTTTTCTGGTACACTTAAAAGCCAGACGAAGGCTGGCCGCGCAGCGGCTAGTATGCTATAAAAATGTCATATTTACTTATATGAAAGTAAGCGTTTTGCACGATTCCTTATTTAACTCATAAGTTTCAATTATAGTATTTAGATAGCACACTACTGCAATAGTAGTGTGGCTACAGTAGTGTGATGAAATCATAGTTGTAACTGCCCATGCTTTCACAAGAGGCAAAAGTGGCTCACCTATTACGTGCATATATAATAAAGTGACCATCACATCCGGCTTTAGTAGTAACCAGTCCGAAGTCGGCTGAGGGCCCGCCATTGGTTTAAAGAAAACAAAATATTGCCATGTAATTTTTAAATGCTGTGAGAGAGCGCTTCTGATATACCTAATTGAGTATCTCATAAACGGGCCAAAAAAAGGACAATACAATTTTACTGTCCTAATGTAAACAACGTTGGCAAACTTGCAAATTGTTTTTATCAATTCACGGAATACCGAATGCAATTTCTAAAGAAACCCAATTAAATTTAATTGTTTTATAATTCATTTACACTAGGCATAAAACAGAAATATGTAGTGAATATGACGGTGCTGCTAAAAAAATTAGAAGATTTCCAATATCTTGATGAATACAGAAACGTTAACCACTTATCTTGGATTACTGAATTCACTGTAAAACGGAACTCATACCAATAATTCAATTACCTGCATTCAGTCTATTCGTTAATACGTGCGTAAAAAATTTTTGTGCATTGGAGATACAGAAGCATTCGGAATATGTGTTAAAGAATGAAAGCATCAACATCTTTTTTATTTATACAGTAATCGCTACCGTTTATTATTATTACCCTAAAGGGCGTTAGCCCAGAAGAGTTGTAAGGATTTTAAGTTTGACTAGCGTTTATTTTATTTTAAAACTTTACTATCATTTCTTATTTTCCATTTCCGGCCAGAATTAACGCGTGAATATGTTTATGCAAATTGTGCTTAAGTATTTAAGATGTGGCTTTTTGCCAAGAGAGTAGTAGAGGGAGAGAGAGTGAGTCATCTTGCCACGAGTCTTCACGGGAGCTTGCCATCAGTTACTGTCCGCCTTTAAGGCCAGAGGTTTTAGTCCTCTCGAAAGCCAAAGACTTATTGTAGTTTTCCGCAGTTTGAGTACTACAGACGTAGTAATTTAAAAGGCCAGTCTTATTGTTAGTCATCTGTGTAAAATATTAAAAGTTAGCTCTTATTTAAATTTTAGTTATATATTAGTTTTATATTTTTACGTTCAGACCACAAGTGGTTGGTCTTTGTATCACGAAGAGAGGGAGCGACTGTAAAAACGCGAAAAAAATAAAGGGTAATTTTAACCTTTCTTATCTTATCGTCTTTGCTACACTACATAGGACATAGTTTGCTGTCAAACTCACTGTCCAGTCAGGACACGCCATGTTCCCCAAGCAGATAAAAAGAAATACCAGTCCTGATAGGGTTATTAATTTTGTTTTGGCATTTTGTGTCGAAAACTTTAAAAGTCTCAATCACTTTTTAAATTGTTTTCAATTGTTTCAAATTCAAATCGCCCTGTATTATATTTAAAGAAATTAAATAATGAAGACTCTACATAAAATGTATGTATGTTTCTCGATTGTGATAAAACAACGGTACTTACAGCCGTCAAATTTTGAATAACGCATGCGTCTCCACCCGAATATGGGCATCTGAAAGTCCAAATGTGGAATTTGGTTTATTTTGTAAAGAATGTATGAGTTTTTGGCGAAGAAACTCGACGATTTGAAAGTGAGCAATGGCAACACTGTACGATTTTTTTCTTTCTTATTATCTCCAGCGTACGAGACTCTTTGTCGGAAATTCTGAAGCTATGCTGTTTTGAAATATTTTGTGATATTGCTGTTGAATTTTATGTGGTTTATGTGGTATTCAGAATTCCATTAATTTCACATTTTATTAGAACAAAAAACCTGTTAAACTGTTTTAAATATGTAAAGTTTACATGTATTTAAATTTCTGTTAGTTAATATTTACAGAGAAGCTTTAAGAAATTAATGATATCATTAAAAATTTAAACTATTTTTTAACATTTTTTTCCCTTTCAAAATTCTTGAAGAATTTCAAACCCAAAAAAATACTTATTAATTTTATTATAAATGAGATAAATATTTATTACATAGTTAACGATACACATTATATATCCGACCGATATCTTTCTCAGCACAATTATTTAATTTCTGCTGAATGAAATATGACACATCCTTACTACTCTTAACTAATGTTAAAAATAATTATTGTCAATAATATATAAACTTTTTAATGTGTTAATATTCATATAACAAAACTTATTCTTTCCATCCAAGTTCGTGTCAAACATTTATTTACAACTCTCCGATTGCTTCAGCTGTTAGAAGGCGCTGACCTTGCATCCATTTGAACAAAATTTGTAGCAGACATAGAAACACAAGTTGTATTCTTTTGTTTCCCTTGACGAAAAGACATCTGGTTCTCTTATCAGAGACATTTACCCCTCCCTTACAGACAGTTTTAAGAGGTCCTTTCATGTTGATTATTTGTTGAGTGCCAAGACCATCTGAAAACTGGTA
>KK112511.1:345754-414380 GCA_000611955.2 Stegodyphus mimosarum | reverse complement strand
GCTAGGGTTCGACTGACACACTACGAGAGTTCCTATGTGTCACCGGGAATTGCAGTGGATGACTAATTTGCTCCAGCAATTCATGATTCCCCTCCCCGCCTATCACAGCGATAGAGATTTGACATTTCTCAGAAGCTGTTGTAAACTGAATAGGTAACATTGGTCCATCCACTCAATACATCATCTAATGGACCCGATTTGCAACAAGTATGGTACAAATATTTTGCTGAAGGGACAGTTAAGAGTTTTGAATGAGTGTTTGTTTAAAAAACCTTTTATTCCACATTAAAAGACTAATATTGGAAAAATTAATCTTTTTAATGCAGAATAAAAGACCAATTATGGATCTGCTTGAGATTATTCCGTTATAAAATTCTAAGTTAGTGGAGAAAAGTTAAGTTAGTGGAGAAAGAATTGTTATTTATTTAATGAAATTTCTGTCCATTATATAGTATTCTTTCGAAAGAAATTGCTTTTAATGATTCTGAAATAAGAAACTGTTTATTTTTCATGTCTGAAAATAACCTAATGTCTCTTCAGTGGCGCCCGAACTAAAAGTTGGTGGATGATGATTCTGGCGACTAGGTCCCCTAATCCCTAGTCACCTTTTAAAAAGGGAGTATATAAGGTATTTTCTCCCACCTTCCACTATGCCATCGTGGTGTAACGGTAGCACACTCGGCGCGTATTCGAGAGGTCTAGGTTCTAGTTCAGGTGAGGGCATTGCTTATTTTTCATGTGTTCTGCTTTAAAAAATCCTAATGACTGTACAATGTGTAAAAAGTTTTAGAATCTTCTGGGCGCACGGATGCAATTTGAATACAATCTGAATTGCGTACAAAAGTTTAAACATAAAAATCTCCTGGATTCATGCGTATTCTCTCCATTCCCCAAACTCTAAATCATTTAAAGTAATGTTCCGCTACATTTCACTAATAAGACGTCAACTATTATTTTCATTTTGAAAATAAATCGTATTATTATAGGGTCCACGGTTTCTGATAATAACACTATTCACAAATATCTCACTTTTTGGATTTCATGAATGACTAAATTTTATAATTTGATTTATTACTGAAATTCGAGATTTTTAGACTGGTAACAACATGCTGCATATCTTTGACACTAAATACGTGAGAATTCATTTTATTACAATTTAGATCATGAAACATTTTGCAACGCACGAGAAGAAAAAGATTCGAGAGAAAAGACCTCATTTATATAATTCACATAAACAAGAACTATAATCTCGAAACATAAAAACAAAACACGCAGCAACAAAAAATGAGCAAGAAAGGTTTGTCCACGATCACAAACTTTACAAAAATTAAATAAACAAAACAAGGATGTCCACTACGCTGCTCCCTGAATAGAGTAATACATCCCAGTGTACCTAAAGCCCAGCAGCGGCTGAGCGTTAAAGTCGCTGAACACTGGTAGTTCGACTTGGGCAAAAAGGCTGGCTAAATGGTTGGTTTTCGTGGTTTTTTCCACGTGTAACGTTTATACGAGCCAGTTTTCTTTAAAACGTCCACCACGAAGGCATCTCTTCCCATTAGCATATAGCCCTCGAATTGCTTTGCCTTAATCAATTAACGTAAGGCAGTAAGGAGAAAGATTAAGTAATGAGAAAGTGCAGAACTGCTTAGGCAAATTTAGAACCATTCGAGAAGTTAGACTGTGAAATGATCTCAGCAACAATAATGCGTATTCCTTCGTGATGTGCAAATTGTGTTTCTGGAATTAAAAATGAGCATTCGTGAAACGTCGCAGTTATATATTACCTAGCAATTATAAGGTAATTATACTGAGAAAATTCTCATACTCTTTTCATTCTCTTCCAACCAAGTTCCGCTTAGTTTCTTTCTCTTTCTTTTTTTCTTAGTTCAAAGGGGCTTTGTCTCTGAAGGACTATTGTTTTCGTTTCGGTATTTTGCGTCCGAAACATTAAATGTCGGTTCACTTTTCAAACTGTTGCCGCCAACTATTGCAACCCTGTATTATATTTAAAGAAATTAAATAATGAAGAATCTGCATAGATGTATGCATGTTTCTCGCATTGTGATAAAACGACGGTCCCTAGAGACATCGAATTTTGAATGATGTAATCCTACTGCGAATATGGGCATCCGGAAGCACAAATTTGAAATTTTGAATATGTTTTATTATCGAGTTCATATTTTGTAAAACTTTAACGAATTTTTGATTAAGAAACTCAAGGATTTCAAAGCGAGCCATGGCAACATTGTACAGAGAAAACATTTTTATCTCCAGGCGAGACTGTGTATCGGAAATTCTAAAGATACGCTCAATTTAAAATTATTTTGCGATATTGCTCTTGAACTAAATTTTATGGTTAAGGTGCGAAGAACATGGTATTTAATAAATAAAGGTAACACACAAAACGTTAACAAAAAAACTCCCCTTTGGGCGTTGAACAATACCTTGGAACTGATGATAGATCAAAATAATGAATTATTGTATTAAATAAACAAACTTGATTTGCTCAATACAGCTTCCTATGCATTCTTTATGTTGGGTTGCTTGATAAGAAAATACATACAATAATTGCCCGCAAGAGGTTTTTTAAAACATTTGTCACGGCTCTCGGGATAGTACATCAAGAAGACTTAGATAGAATAATTGGGATTGCCAGAATAGAATTTTACAAGTGATTTTACAATTTTTTCAGTGAAAAAAAAATCATATTTTGCGATAGGATATCAAAATATGTGTTTGTTTGGCCAAATACACTCGAATTATTCAAGTCTTGTGATAAGAAATATTAGCATGGAGGAGAAATCAGGTGACATTTCTCGGTATTCTACTTATTCTCTGAGGCAAAAGATTTGTTGTTGTTGTGATTTATCTGACAGTAACATCAGAACAAGCCACGAAATTGGGAAGGGCAGCAAGATACACCTGTCGTTCTTGAGCACCATACAGGTGACAGTACGACTTTGCTTAGTTACGTCATCAGTTTTGATGCAAAGCAACCTCGGGGGGAGGAAGACGGGTCCAAGGTCTCCCACTCCTCTTCCCCTGCCACCAATGTCTCGAGAGGGCTTTCGGGTTGTCGTATGTTTTAGAATGTCCCCATGTCGCTCAGACACCGTACATTTACAAAAATCCATGTTTTCTCAGAGATTCGAGCCCTGGCTCTTCGGCATGGCAGTTTGGGTTGCTATTCACTATACAAGTTAGGCGGTGCAAAAGATTTAAAACGTGCAGATAATGCCGCAGCAACAATTTGTCCCTGGGCATGAGTTGTTTACGTACAATTTCTTTGTTACTGTAAAAAATAATAACAGTTGTTTCGATTTCGACCAACGAAGTTTATCGAGATTTAAACAGTTACTATTCGAGATTTTGACGTTGCAATAATAAAATGTGAAATCAGCAAAATTTCTAAACATGATTTCATTTTTACAGAAACACCCACGCCACTGAACATTCCGTCTTTCTTTTCAGTGGCAACTTTGCCATTCAACAAAGTAATGTCGAGCATGTCTAGTTTGATTCATCTCGAGTATCCAGAGCTAGGGTCTTGGAAAGGAAATGTGTTCCAAAACACTTTCTTTCGATTCCGTGTATAGATAGCAACACAGCATTTCATCACACGTAATCAGTTTTGTTTTCAAATTCTCCTATTATGTATTTTGAGAAAATGCAGTATAAAACTTTTCATTATGAACTATTTTCGTAAAATAAGCGAACTTAAAAAACTTTCTGAAGTTATTTCGTACATAATACGTTTACATATACTAATACGTATACATATACTAAGACTTATTTTCCAGTGGTAAAGTACTAGTTTAACTAACCAGTTATTTTATTAATTAAAATACAATGACACGCCAAACAAATATGATTTAAAGGTCAAACAACAAAAATCAGCGTTATATTTTCAAATTTTGACAGGAATAGTTTCGATGGTTTTACCCAACCATCATCCTCAGCTGCAAAAACGCAAATGAACGAGATAAGATAAGATAAGAAAGCCTGGACAGGACACAAGCTATTGGTGCCATTTGTTGACGAAACCAGAACTAAAACATAATTTCTTTAAAAAGGCTGAAGGCAAAGATGGATTGGAATTAGGTTCGTTAACTAGAACAGAAAGTTTCTTTAAACGTGAAATGCCTCTAGAAATCCAGTTCACCAATGGAAGATGTCTTTTGAATAATTTTGGCAGCAGAAAAATTGAAAGTGTGATTTTTAGACCAACAATGTTGGGCAACAGAAGACTTCTGTGTTTCCTGTTTTCTAACATATGCCTCATGTTCCTTAACGCGAAATTTTAAGCCTGTCTTAGTTTGGCCAATGTAAATTAAACCACACTGGAAGGAATCCTGTAATTACTCCAGGAATTCACATCCGGAATGGGGTCCTTGAGTATGGAACTCGGAACTTTATTGATAGAAACAGTTATTTTATGTTCAGTATCTTTACTGTCATTCTCCCTTTCCGTTTACCTGCCAGAATGCTAATTTTAGCTAGTGCGTATTCAAATAACTTAGACAATAAGATAGTATTTAAAGGGAGGTTTTAGATTGTTTAGTGAAAGCGTATTCCGCCTGCTGAAGGTTACTACTAGTTCAATTCTTCGATAGCAGTCTGTCTGTCTGCTGCGCTGGTTTATTCTTGGCACCAGCGCTTGTCACGAGAGTATAGGGTTTGAGCCAGCTTGCGCTTTAATCAGTTCTGCGTAGCCGTTGGCTGACTTACGATTTAACTTAGTTTTAATTTGAATTTCTATCATTTTGAATTACGCCATAAATGCTGGCTGGTTTGTGAGCACAAGAATATGTATTGCTAAGAAGGAAAACTTCGCAGCAGCAGAAGTGGCTCCCTTCGAACGAAAAGGGAAACAGCTGCGCATGCTTGAAATATCTCGCCAAAAAGCGCCAAAGCTCGAAGCTGATCTCGAAGTTCGAACAGGATCGACGGTCACGTTTGTCAAGAGTTTAAAGCTGTGGGACTCCATTTTTTCCCCTTCATATTGACGGATATAAAATCAGACATCAAACTGCGATATGTATAATGCAAGTTCAACAGCCAGTGAAAGTGAAACTTCACCTAATATTTCATCATTTCCCAGGTCAAAGAAAGATTCATCTGAACCCGTGTTCCTCAATTTCCTGTACACGTGGCGGAGGAGGAAAATCTCGGCCAGGTCCTGTACATCACAGACGTGAAATTCTCGCCAACAGATTTCGTCGCCAAATCCCTTGGTGAATGTTCCCTTTTCTTTCTAGCGGCGTAGAAGAGAAACTGGTTTACATTAGGTCTATGGAGCCTTTCCTTCTTTACATAGACGTTCTTTGCAAGAGGTGTCTTCTCTTACATTAATTGAGTTTTTAATAAAAGGTCCTTCTAGGCTACGTTCAGAGGATGGTGTATATGTCATAGAGGCATAAAATGCAGGAGTTCCTAAATTAACTTCGTTTTAATTTGAATTCAATACTTTTTACGCCTGGTTTGTAAGCACAAAGAATGCCTTCTAATTACTTGAGTTCTTAATAAAAGCGTTTTTTACACCTTTCTTTCGTTCTTTCTTTTCTTGCTGGACGTAGCGATAAGTCGCTTGGATTCGTTTTGAGTTTCGATTTAATGTTTGCTGCCCAAGAAGGTGAGACTCTACAGAATTAGTACGGACAGCGTTTATATTTGCATGTACATGATACCCCATGTACGCAGTCCTTTTTGTTTTTAACCTTAAAAATAAGGATTTTTTCCAGTTCAATCAAAATGGGAACTCAGAGATTTTATTTCAATATTTTATCGCTAACATTTTGCATGGGTGTTAACAAAATAAAAAATTGGCTGGAAAAAACAGTACAAGACTATAAACATGTATTAAGTGCTAAAATTAGAAGTTTAAAAAGTATTTTTAAGAATTTCAATCTATTTCCTGGAAATAATCTTCTTCATTATAATTTATTTACACATTTTAAAAAAGACTTACAAATACGTTTTAAATGAGTCTTAGACGAAAGCAATTTTTTGCATCCCTTTAAAGTTTGTTAGTTTTCTTCAAGATTTTCAGAAATAAATTTCAGTCGGCGTTATTAAATATGAAGAATTTTGAAAGGAAAAGAAAAATAATTTTAACCTGTCTAGACAAATTTTTCTAATATCTTGCACAGTATAGCATTTAAAAATTTCCTAAAACATCTATTTTGTTTGCAGCTTAAAAATAATTAAATGTAATAAAGTAATACTATAGTATTAGCTAAAAGACAAAAATGAGTCAATCTTATTTCCATCATGCTTATTTTAACCATACTGAAATATGTTTCTTATTGCTTCATGTCATGGATTAAAATATTATTAATCATTTACTTAATTAAAACGTAAATTTTTATACGAAGAATTGCTAAAATTATTTTGACTTTTTGATCTGTCAGCTGCGAAATATAACATACTAAATATTAAGATTTCAGTGTAGCTTAGTAAGAATGACTACTAAAAGGAGGTAAAATAATTGCAATTAACAGTTGCGTAAAATGTTGTATAATGCATTATGCTGTGTAAAATGTTATATAATACATTATTAATAGTTGCGTAGTAAAAATCCTGTATAATTATTTTAGTAATTTCCATCTTTTATTGCAAAGGTATAAATTTTATTCAGTTTCATTATTCGTATCAGTTTCAGTACTTATTACTGTGGATCCTGTTATTTCTGTAATTCAATAAATGTTAAGTAATTCAAGGCGAATTAATTGATGAGCGATGTTATTAATCTAAATTTTATTCCAAGAATCTTTACAAGTGATTCCTTGTACGTGGGTATTTTAAATGAACGATTGATTCCCTGTACTTTTTATTATTAATGTAATAAATTTCAGTTTAGTTCGAGACTTAAATTTTGCCTAGAAGATCCATTTCCTTCACTTTCGAAAAACACAAGAAAGACTCCGTAGTGTGACTATTGCAATTGAAGTTACAGTTAAATTCCTAAAGACAACACTATACAGGGAGCGAATTATCGTTACGTCTTAAATACTGACAAAGTGCTGGAAAAGCTTTACAAAAGTCTTTTTTCATTTTAAACTGAACATAAAGGCACAGCTTGTTCTTAAAGACAAAATCACCACTAGTAACTATTTAACTTAACAATAATAGACAATTAAACGTTAATAACGTAATCTAAAACTACGCATGCAGCAGAATAAGCCTGCTGAAGAGGTATTATACCACAACTTAAAGCATCGGCTAGCGAGAAGGGCTAAAGCCGGAACTATCAAATCTAACCAGAGCTGATGAAAATTTACTAACAGCGTGACTCGATTGCCAGATGTTTTTTCAACTAAAGATTAAAAACCCTCAACTCTTCTACCTAATTTTTTATTCTGGTGAGGAACACAGAAAGTAAAGGTTATAATAAAGGTTCCAAAACCATAATAACTGTTAATTGAAATAAGATACTCTACACATCTTTATACTAATAAAATAAAGAAAGCAGAAAACGAATAGGTACTCAACCTATGTTCGCATTTGACCACAAAACTGAATAACAACTCTTCCTCTCTGCGAAACTTAAGAAATGATTCTGAGATCATCAAAATCCTCACTTGGAACAGTATGAATGACATTTTAAAATTTTAGACTAATCCTGTCGTTCTTTAATGAAGCATAAACTCAAACAGAAAATGCGATCACTTGGTATAACGTTATTAAGCATCTGAATATTATTAACTTTCACATTTCGTGATGGTGAGATTTTCCACGTTTTATTGAGAAAAAGACATAAAATCAATGTAGTATATTCTAAAACGCGGTTCCCATAGTTTTTGACTCGCAGAACCCTACTGCTGTGTTCTACGGATTCGTGGATTTGGCATAACTGATAACAACATTTGATGAAGAATCAAAACACAATTTATTCGTCAGTATTACAGTGGACAGGTCCAAAGACGCGTTACAGTGGTCGAAAAACTCAGACAAACATGCTAAAACAATCAGTAACACAGCCTTCATGCTATTAGTCTATAATGGGGAAAATAGCTACAAACAAAATACAGCTCCCGATTATGGCAAAACACAAAATACAGCTCCCGACTCGGTCGATCGCTCTCGAAGCTCAACAAACTCAAGATACACTTCACGATAAAACTGACGCTACCCTCCTACTCCGCACACAGGCAGGGTTTATATGGCTTTCGACCTGCCTTCGAGAACATTCTGGGGTAAGCCGGTAAGAATTCGGTTCCAGAATGTTCTTGCTCCGTCTATGGGATATCGCCGATTTTGGCGCTAAATGTCACAAGATGGAGGTTTTCGCGCCAAATCTGACAACCCTAAAAAGGGCTTTGCGGGGAAGATATCTTACCGCAGCTGGGCATGTCAAAACACTGTTTAGGTTCAATTTCTATGGCGGAGACCCTTAGGCCTACTCTATAACTTAATCATATTTAGGAGTAGTGTTAGAGAAAAGAAAAAGGGAGTAGAGAGTAAAGGAATGCAGAAGAGTTGCCTGAACAAAAGCACAAATCCATGCAGAGACATTATTTCAAAGACTTTGAAGTTTATAATTATATGTTGGTTAACACACAAGTACCAACCAACAGTTATGATTTCGTCGAAACGGTGCTTTACAGACAATTATTTCTAAGTTCAATAAATCAAACCGTTTGCATCACAACGGATTATTGTGACAGCAAATAAACAAGATACACAAAATAAACACAGCTCATTCCGTATGTTCATTATATCCAGTGCACTCAGAATACATATTCGTTCATTATTTGTTAGTAGAGAATTTTTATAATTCGTTTTAGGAAACAGTTTGAATTTAATTTTACTAATTAGAGGGCATTATAATGGTACAGTATGTTTAAATTAAGACACAACGGAAACGGAAATTATTCAGGTTGTATTTTATTTTGGCTTTTACATAGGTAGAGAAATATAAAGTTGCGAAAGGCGGAAATACTAATTATTCTTTCTCTTATATAATTTTGAATTTCTTTTTAAATGCAGCCAAAATTTCGGTACGTATTCATTTTCTCAAGTATTCTTCTAAAGACCATGTAGTCTTCTAAATTTGCGCTGGATAATTTTTTTAGCTCAAAGGGCGTTAGCCCAGAAGGACTATTACTTTCGTTTTGACATTTTGCGTTGGTTTACTACAAAAGTCTGAATCACTTTTCAAATTGTTTCCACCAAATATTAGAGCCCTGCATTATATTGAAAGAAATTACATAACGAAGAATCTGCATGCATGTATGCATGTTTCTCGGGCTGTGAAAAAGCAACGGTACCTAGAGCCATCAAATTTTGAATAACGTAGTCCTCCACTCGAATATGGATATCTGGAAGCCCAAATTTGGAATTTGTTTTATTATCTATTTCATATTTTGTAAAACTTTAACGAATTTTTGTTTAACAAAATCAACTATTTCTAAGCGTTTCGTAACATTAACATCGCGTGCATCTTCAAGCACGGATATTTTATGCGCGAGGTTTCCTTACAGTTCTTATTAGTATTATGTTGGTAACGTAGCATCGCAAAGACGTCACGATGTCTAACGGTATTTTGTGTCGAATGACTTTGAATGGCTGTATCATTTTTCAAATCCCATTTTGAATTTCGGTTGGAAAAAAACGCTCCTTTCAGCGTAATATAAATTCTGAAAAGCTTTCGGATTAAACTTTTTTTTTATTTGTGTGTGTGTGTGTGTGTATGTGACTGTTCTTTGTTGAAAACATTCAGAACCCATTTAAAGTTATCAAGCACATAATCTTCATTTGCTAGAAAATAATATTCAAACAAGTTTTCCAAGGCTTTGAGAACGCTTGGAAATACTTTTGAATTTCTTTCGCAAACTCTGAAGTCATTTTCATGCAAGAATCTTTTTTAAAGAGGGAAGCTTTCGATATCTTCCTTTTCCATGCTTTCCAACCAATACATAGTACATTTCCTCTTAGCAGAAAACATTTAGGAGTTTGCATAAAAAAAATTCAGCATTTTTAGTTTCTATAATAGATTCATTTCGTTTATTTTGCTGAAAATATCGGAAAAACATGTCAGTTTGCATACTTATTTTCATCATTACAATTTTATCATTTTCCTTTTTTCAGAAAATTAAGGATCTGTCACAAATGCTGCGTCCTATACATGCAGTTCATCTCATTCGATCAAATCAGTCAAACCCTTTTTTTAGTCCAAAAGTGGTTTTGGGACTCGAAATGAGATTTAGTTCACTATAAACGGCTTATCACTTTTCGAATTGTTGCCACCAAATATTATCGTCCTGTATTATATTTAAAGAAATTAAATAACAGAGAACCTGCATGTATTTATGTATGTTCCTCGCACTAGTAAAAAACGACGGTTCTTACAGCCATCAAATTTTCAATAATGTAGTCTTTACACCTTGGAACCTGGAAGTCTGAAATTTGAATTTCGAATTTATTTTATCATTTATTTCATATTTTGGGAAACTTTAGTAAATTTCTGATTAACAAACTCAAAGATTTGAAAGCGAACAGTTGCAACACTGCTCGAAATAAAACACTTTTATCTCCAGCGTACGAGACTGTTGCCATTCGGAAAAATGTAACATATTTATTTTTCAGTTTTAATTAAGAAACATCGCCCTAAGAACAGCAGTGTTGCCGCGGCCGGAAATAAAATGCTTTCATCTTCCACGTGCCACTGTGTTGCCATTCAGTAAAACCTAAAATACTTTTAGATTAAATCCGAAGTTTATTGAGTAATAAGCGGAGCAATTTAAAAGTAATAAGCACAGTTCTTAATATTTTTACCCTTTTTAATATGATTGATTTAAATAAGCATGTGGTAAAATCATGAAATATCCAATTAGAAATATTCAATATTTTTATGAAATTATACAAGTTAGACTCATATCATTACACATTTTTATTAAAATCGTTGCATATTTTTTCATATATTTCATGCTGTTGACCGTACCAGTGGCTACGTTTTGAAGAAATAATATAGCGAATATAAAAATAGGTGTGGCAACTTCTAATAACTCTACTGAGAATGCGATGACCTCGGAGAACACGTCACTTAGGTATAGCTAATGTAAAAAACAATGCAGATGGCCTGAGAGACCACGTGACTTATGAATAGCTAATGTAAACAAACAAGGTTATTCTTCCTGTTCTTCTTTTGCGTAATGTATCTCATTCTAAAAATATGCTGTTTGTAAATATTTGTGATTTTGCTATTAAATTTAACTTTATGTGGCGTAAGGGCGATTAACGTAATATTTAATAAGTAAAGTTGATACATAAAAAGTTAACAGTAAAAAGAAAAAAAAAATTATCAGCCATTTTACTAAGAAAACGGAATATTGATATCATTAACTGACGTAAGACAGAAAAGTATATAGAAATGTATGTCAACGCATAACACTGCAACGGGAGTTCCGAACATACAAGCAAAGATACTTTTTGATTGTTTGGATACTTTTCTGTTACTGAGATTGGATTCAGGAATGTATGTATGCATGCATGCATGGTAGACTGCAAGGTCAGCGAGAGTGCAAAAACGTTAACCTTTTGTGTGATCGTTAAAATCTGAAACCTTTCAGGTTTTATTATAGTTATCTATTTTTTTATTTTCAAGACAACCGCCTTACTTCAGCATGGGGCTTCCCAATCTTCACACACCAATTTGACAAAATACATTGGTTAAAGTTTGGTTAAAGTTTTAGAAAATATAGAATCGATCATAAATCAAATTCCAAACTTCAAATTTGGTCTTCCAGATGCCCATTTTCGAAGTAGGATTACGTCATTCAAAATTAGATGGCTATAGGTACCGTCGTTTTATCACAATGCGAGAAACATACATACATTTATGCACATTCTTCATTATTTAATTTCTTTAAATATAATACACAGCTGCAATATTTGGTGGCAACAGTTTGGAAAGTGAACCGACATTTAATGCTTCCGACGCAAAATCGCAAAACGAAAACAATAACCCTTCAGGGACAAAGCCCCTTTGGACTAAAAAAAAACACATTTTTCTTTTTTAGTTCTTTAATTTCAAAATCCTTAGTGCTCAGCGAGTACAGATTGGGTTTTGTTTTGGGTTTACTTAATTATAGCAATGAGTTTATCTGCCTAAGGGAATGGATGCCTTTGTGGAGGACTTTCTAAGAGAAACTGGCTCGTATACACGTTACACATAGATAAAACCAGGAAAACGCCCTTTCAGACAAGCCATTCGCGGGATTGGAACCTGGGACCGAACTACCAATGTATAGCGATTTTACCGCTCGGCCACTGTTGGATCAAAGCACAGATTGGGAATGCTTGATGTTGAAATTTCAAGTAAATTGGAACAAAAATTAGAAGATGAGCTATAATTTTGTTATAAATTATTGTTAAGAAAGTTTTGTACTTAGAGAAAGCTTTGGAATGAAGAGGAATTTAAAGTAATACTGTATTTAAGCGTATCTACGCTATTCAGTTTTCATATGAGACACTTAAGCTTAAAGGACATCATCACGGTAAATTGAGCTCCTAGTTTTTCACTCCAAATGAAATCTGTTAGGTCTTATCAACATTGACGTATTCTGTTAGCCAGTTTGAAAGCATTAAGAGAAAAAAAATGATTGCGGATAATTTAGAAAAAATTCTACAGAATCTTCGAACTTCAAATAATTACGTTCATTAAATAGTGCAGATATTAATTTCAAAATTAATGCTGATTTCAAAAACTCCCTGATCATCTGTTAAACAAAAATTAAAAAGCTGAAAAAGGTACTTTTTTCAATAACAGGAAAAAAAGATTTCCATTACGAAAGAAGGGGGGAGGGTGGAATTCTAGATTAATTAGATTTTCCTCCCGTTTTCTCCAAATTATTAACGTTCTTTGGAACCCCCAAAAATAAGTAAATATGTTGGAATTTTAATTGCATTTTATAATGGAATCGATTGAAATGAGAAGGTACTTTTTTGAAACGTGGAGAAGGAAGAACTGAGAATCACATCTGGTTTAGTTTGAATTAATATATTTACGTCTTCTAATATTATTTCTAATTCTACCTATTAAGAAGCTGCAACGGGAGAAAGAAATGGTGAAAAGGTGTGCTTTTTCAATTTTAGCAGGTTAGTCGAAAGGGTATTGAGGAACATTAAGTGTATTCGAATATCAATATGTAGCAGCCTTCTAATAGAAAATCCGGTTTTCTAAAGCAAACTTGAATCAATAATATTCTTTGAAAACAAACGTAGGAGCTAAGGAGTACTTAGTTGGTTACAGAACAAGTTTCTTCTGACCTTCGAATTTTTTCACATTACGATTACATGTGTTATTCTATCACATATAGGTCACAAACAATTAAGATCATAACCAACATATGTCTTTTTTGCTCTTACTTTGATTACTTTCATATTGTAGTTCCTTACATTCAGCGAGTAGTATTAATTCAAGATTATTTCACAGACCATAGGCTTCCATTAAAAATTTGCTGGAGTCCACTTTCCCATACGCCTTTTAAAGTAGCTATTAATATTATTTAGATACATGATTTGGTGACGTATTTGTGATTTGGTGCACAGAAAAAAATTCAAACTGCCCTTTCGTTTACTTTTATTAACACATCACTTCTAAGTTCATCAGATTAGGTTTTTATGTGCATTCTTTAATTACACTTTGCGTAAAATCTAGAAAAATTCATGATTTTTTCGGTGTGGAATTTGAAGAAATGACACGAACGCTTTTCGAAAGGAATCCAAAGGTCTTCCCTTTTCAGAAAGGAGTTATTGTGCAGATGCCACCGATGCGCTTGCCTGAACATAAATAAAATGTAATTCATCTGTTGAACAAAAAAGACATTTAATATGAAAAGCTATTTATAAACCGTCGTTAAAACTGAAAAAAATTAAACAAAAGGTTGTAGAGTCATTAGGTTGTTTTGACAGACAGAAGACATGAAAAATGAGCAACGCCCTCTCCGGGACTCGAACCACGGACCTCTCGAATACGCTCCGAGCTTGCTGACCACTACCCCACGAAGGCATGCCAAAAAGGCGGGAGAAATACCTTATAGTCTTCCCCTTTTAAAGGATGACTGGCGACCAGGGGACCCAATCGCCAAATCCTGGGGGTGGAGAATCATCGTCCACCACCATTTTAGTTCGGGCGCCACTGTAGAGAATTGCTCATGTTCTGGCGCCGACCCTGACCACTGTACTAAGCTTGTAGAGCCATTAGGTTATTTCGAAGCAGGAAAGATGAAAAATGAGCCATGCCCTCGCCGGACTGGAATCACGGACCTCTCGAATACGCGCCGAACTTGCTGACCACTACACCACGAAAGCATGTTAAGAAGGCGGACGAAATTATAGCATTATTTTTTGAAACATTTTGGTGCAGATAATACTGTAAAAAGAAATAAATGTCAACTTTTATCGCACTTGTTATTGTTGTTGTTACCAGTCTCACTTGCCTGATAAAAGTCAGCACAGTCCCTGACATTCATCGTGGGGAGGAGTCATATACGCTTGTCGTTGGCAAGAGCCTTCAGCACCATATAAGTGACAGCCTAACTTTTAGCTCAATTCCGCCCATAGTTCTGAGAGAGAGCTACATGGCGGGACGAGTCCAACGGTCTCTCACATCTCTTCTCCTAGCAACAACTCCTCGAGAGAATTTTCGGCTCTCCACGCTCCATACCTATACATTTACAAACATCCATGCCTTCTCCGGGATTCGAACATACGTCCTTTGGTGCGATAGTCAGCATTGCTGGTGCGACAGTCAGCATTGCATCAGAACTATTCCAGCTGGGTGATGCACATGTTACTAGTGCTGTGGACCTACTAGTTTCACGTAAGACATCAAGCTGATATTTAATTTCGTGTTATGTTCATTCTCAGATAATTGCATCAACTCTACAATTTGTAAGGTTTATTCTAAGTTTATTAAGTTATTTTAAGTTTTGTATCTTTCCTATTTTATACTAATTTCAGCTTACAATTTCCTGCCAGAAGGTAATTTCAGAAACGCAGTAAATGTAAATGATTAAGAGTGCTATTTAAGTCGACGTTTCACCGACTTCGAGAGAGAGTGTCTGAATCCCTGACTAGCGCGCGTTTACCTTTGACTACGTTCTCTCTTAGTTACTACACTCGGCCATACCTTAGGCCCTTGCTTGGCGTCGCCGATTAAATTAATATTTAGGGGCCAACTATTTAGATTACTGATAGCTTCGGCTATACCTTTCAAACAGCTTAGTTAAGGCTAGTTTAGTTTAATTTCATAGTCATTTAAGTTCAAGCCCGAGTGGAGGCTTTGTGTAAGGTTCCAAGTAGAAACTGATTGTAAATATTCTGAAAAATAAAGGGCATTGAACCCTTCTTAAGACTCACGTGTTTATTCACACACTTAAGCGGTTATTCGCTTGTTAGTGTTGGTGGGGTTCTAAGACAGAACTTTGGAATTAAATAAGTAAAACCCCACAAATTTCTTAAAATGTTTGATATTTTAGATTGTTATTGCCTCAGTATTCACAGACCTTTTATGTTTGTGCTACAGTACAGGCATAAAACGTCTGTGTATAGTACAACCTGTGGATCTTCCATACTGGATTCTAAAGTTCCGTTGGATGTAGAAATATGATTTTGTCTGTATAAGCCAAAACGTACAATGGTCCTTTTCGTGCCGAACCTCGTTCCTATAGATTTAATTTTATGTTGTACATAAACTAATAATTATTTAAACGCATGAAGCATGTTCTTTAATGTGGAAGAAAAAGGCATTAAAATACATTTTTGAAATTATAATGTTAATTTAAGGACATCATCTGAATAGGATACTTACGAAAACTTACACTATCCAATACAAATTGTATGGTTAATAAGAGACTTTTGGTTATGTTTTAAGAAGTTAATCAAATAAAATATGCTTTCCTGCTATCTTTTAGTGAAAACAACTGAAATTGATGTCTTATACAAGCCTTCTGAGAAAGAAATTCCAATTAGTAAGTTGTTCTTTAACTTATTACGCACCTTATTATGTAAGAGAATGAGCCTATAACCTAAAAACAAGGCATTGAAAAAAAAGTCAAATTTGTATGATTTAAATAAATTTCATTTGAACGGAAGAACTTCGATTTAGAAGTCGTGTTCAAACTGAATTGTGTACCATAGAATTCTGTATTGATGCGAATAAATTGAAATCAAGTTTCTAAGCAATTTATTATAATGTGAAAGATATTGGTAATAATATTGATATCTTGGTAATAATATTGTTACGTATTTCATAGTTATTTAGCTTTTTATTTAGAATTGTAATTAAAATTTTTTACTTTCTCGTGCAAAGCAGACGATTATTGAAGAGAAATCTACGTCGGAAAACTAAGAATAAAAGAGAGCATGCATTTAATATTTAATAAATAAATATCTCGTAATCGGTGTTGCCATCCAAAAAAATCTAGAAAAATCGAAAAGGTTCTAGTAAATAATTAAAAAGCTTATAAAAGCTGAGTTGATACATCGCATCTCAGTTTTAGTTGTAGCTATTTTAAGCGAACTGTTTGTTTACTTAATGCTGTGATTGTAGCGAATTCGCTGTGAGATTGGATTAACTTTATATGTTTTGAAGTGAATTCTGTTTAAAGTTTGAGATATTGTGATATTGCACTAATATCTCCGAAGAAATACTTCAGCATTTTGATGTATTTCTTGTGCAAAGAATACATTTTTGTTAACTTTTTAAAGACTTGTGCATTCAATCCATAACGAACCCGTACGCACGCAATAATATATCTGTGCTCTGGGCAACAAGGTCATTAGTTGTGCTATGAAAACCAAAGAACTGTCCAATAAACAAGGTAGTGTATTGGAACTATTATCTATAGTTTCAGAAACTGAAAAAACAAACCGAACAATTTTTATTTTATACCGATATATGTTATTTTATATCGATTACCAGACATGGCGTCGCAGATTGTTTCTTTTTAAGGCTTCAGAAACACTAACTGCCTCTAAAAATTGCCCACAGATGCTGTTTATTAATAGTACTCCATGGTATTTCCTTCTTCATCACCTTATCTACGTACCATTAAAAGAAGTCGTTTTCTTTTTCACGCAATATCTTTCTCATCTGAACTTTCTTTATTTGATTCAGATTACTGGTCTTCAGAAGGCGAAGAAAAAAAAAGTTCGTTGCTGCTTCCGATGTTGCTTAATATTCTTGTTGAGCTTATTTTTAGGGTCTTCTAGTAGCTTCTCCATCTCTTGATTTGTAACTTCTTGGCCCATGGTTTTGCCTAGAGAGGCTGTATCATAAATACCAAAAAATGTACTAAATATCAGAATGTTCAAAGCTTCTGACTCCAGCCCAAGCTGACTGTTATATTTTCTCCCTCCTTTCCGCATGCCTTCGTTGTGTAACGGTAGCCCACTCGGCGTGTATTCGAGAGGTCCAGGTTTGACTCATGGCAAGGGCATTGTACATTTTGCACGTCTCTTGTTTCGAAATAACCTAATGACTCTACAGTGGCACCCAAACTAAAAGGTGGTGGTGGATTATTCGTCACCACCAGGATTTGGCAATTGGATCCCCTAATTCCTAGTCGCTTTTAAAAGGAGGAGTATATAAGGTATTTTCTTGCTCCTTCCAGCATGCTTTCGTAGTGTAACAGTAGCACATTCGGCGTGTATTCGAAAGGTTCAGGTTCGAGTCCCGGTGAGGGGACTGTACATTTTATATGTGTCTTCCTTCAGAAAAAAAGACCTAATGCCTCTAAATCAGTTTCGTGGTTCTATAAGTAATTTGTTACCAGGTTTCATTGATGAGAGTTAAACGATTGAGGGTGTTAAAACGTTTTTTCCAGAAGTCCCTGAGTGTTAATTATGTGGCACAGTTTACCTGAAAATGATTTAAAAAATATGTTGATAATATATGTTTATGTGAAAATCATATGTTGCCGATAAGAGTGTTCGTAAAGCGAGACACCGTTCTTCATTGGAGTCGTATTTTCATTCACATAATTTGTTCGTGAACCGAATGGTTTGTGAAGAGAGGCGTTCTTGATCTGAAATTCCACTGGATCTTCACCATCCGTATATAATATATAGTTGGGACAAATGAAAAGATAACGATGGAGTTAAAAATCCCCCTTTGCCAGGAATACAAAAAGATGAAGAATGGGTATTAATTTTCAAAGCAGCTTTGATCTTACTGGGTATTATGGGAAATAAACAAATTTTGTGATGCTACACAGCGAGAAACTGTGTATAGTACAATGGTTGTCATTGTTACACCTCCAACTGAATGATACTTCTGTTTAGATGGTGTACTTATTGAAAAATTGTATTTCAGTTTCAAATTTTTCAGAAAGTGAATAGAGGTGAGGTGATCACGTGCTTTTTATCAGTTGAAAAAAAACAAGGTTATAGGAATATGCTCCCCATTACGGAAAAAAACTGCGTTTCCTAAACTGCAGCCACAAGTGAAACGTGCCTTTTCTCGAGACTGAGACATTAGTCTTGGAATTCTGCAGCAATTAAAGGAACGCGGGAGGATGAATTACGTGGTGAATTTCGCAGTCGAAACACCATTTCAAGCAGCCCATTAATCGATTACAACTATACCAGTCTGAAAGCGGAACAATGCATTGCATGTTATCGTTACTTGCTATTTGATATCACGAGTCCATTCCTCCACCGTAATACCCGTCGAGATCAAAGCTGTATTTGAAAACGAAGGAACATTTCATGAGAAACATTTCTAACTCCATCGTCATTTTACGCCATTTTCATTTGACGAAATCAAATAAACGTCTGTAATTTGGAAAATCTGAGGGATATCAGGTATGATAGCTACAATACAAAAAGCTTTCAGTGAAAGCTGCGAAGACCAACATAGTTTGCTTATAATTTCTGAAAATAAGATTGTAATATTTCTAACTACTTAGTCTATGCTATATAACTTCGAACCTTGCTGTAGCGTTGCAGCGTAACTAACGAACCTTGTTGTAGCGACTTAGTTATATAACTTAGTACGAACCTTGTTGTAGCGACTTATCGCTAAGTCCAAACATGTGAATGAAATGTCCAGAAAAGAATTAAACTCACACTTTATTATCTCAAACTAAGAACACAGATGGCCCCTTTCTCGGGCTTACAGAAAAGCCTCCGCTTGGGCTTTTTAACTCAAACTAAGAAAATAATTAACTAATCTAATGCTAAACTAAACTGAACGTAGCTGAAGTTGCACAAAACTATCTAACATAGTTGGCTTTTAAAATAAATTAACCGGCGAGTATAAGCAGGCACGCACAATACCGCCGAGCGTAGTTAGCTTACACAACGAAGCATCCTGATGGTAAACACGAGCCACTAAGTATTCCTAAGCTGTTCTGTTGAAGTAAGCGAAACCTTCCTTTAAATACTTTTTCTATTTCATTTACATGTAATGCGATGCTAAAAACTTTTCCTGGCAGGGAATAGTAGGTAGGAAATGAGAATAGAATGTTTAAAAATTATGCACGTTTAAAAAATTTATTCATTGCTGTTCATGTTATTAAAGGATGTTTAAAAATTAAAATAACTGTGTGGGGTTTTCCTATTTAAATCTAAAGTTCTAACTTAGAAACCCACGAACACTAACAAGTGAATAATCGCTTAAGTGTGTGAACAGAACACGTAAGACTTAAAGAGGGCTTATACAGAGGATGTTCGGACATTTTTTAGACGATTTTGGTAAGCGGTAATAAAAAATCGTTTGCTGCAAAAGAAGTAATTGCAATTGTACTATGTTTTTAAAAGTCAAAATTATCGTCTGTGGCTTGAAAGTTTTGTTTTTATTCAAAATGGCGAATTTAACAAAGCAGTGGTTCGAAGGCTACATTTACGCTCTTTCCAAAGAGAAATATGCATACTGCGTTATCCAAAACCGATGTGAGAGTCATGGTTTTGTGATATCTAAAGCGTCGATAGGTGATATCATCAACAAGAAAGGAAAAAGAAAACGTCAAATTGGAGCCTCAAGGGGGACAAAAATTTCAAACAAGTATCCAAGGAAAAAACGGACATCTTCGACTATTGCAAAGGTACGTTGTTTAATGTTAAAAGAAAGTTCCTCTAATCAAAGGACAGTTGCAAAATCATTAAAATGCTCGGTGTCCACTGTAAACAAAATGATAAACGTTGATTTAAATCTTAAGAAAGCGAAAAAACGCAATGTGCATCGTCTTCTTCCAAAGCATATCGCTCGACGCAGGACACGCTGCAGAATTCTATATGAGAAACACTTGTCCAAAGAAAAATGGAAAGCAATTGTCACAATAGATGAAGCGTGGGTGTATTTAAATGATTGTAACAAAAAAAAGAACCGTTTATTATCATAAAAGGGGAGAAAAAAATTTAAGTACATAATTCAAAGAATCGAAAGAAAGTTTTTCTAAGGCATTCATGATTGTTGCTGGTTTTTCTTATAATGGCAAGTTAAAAATAAAGAGAGTGCAAAAAAATGTCAAGATTAATTCCAAATACTATCAGGAACATATTTTATCGCCAATTTTTCTGAATTAAATACCATCGCTTTACCCACAGTGCCATCCATCTGTGAGACTCCATCAGGACAAAGCTAGCAATCACACATCAAAATCCACTGTAAATTTCCTAAAAGAAATGGAACAAAAAACTGGTATCGAGGCCATACCCTTCACTGATATCCCTACTAAATCTCCTGATGTGTCACCTATGGATTTTTGTGCTTTCGGACTTTTAAAAACTGTATTATCCAAACGTTGTCCCAAAACCCTAACAGGACTCTGGAAAGCTGTTCGGGAGGAATGGGATAAAATACTTCTTCTGACACTTCAAAAGGCATTATTATCCTGGAAATTGCAGTGTCGAAAGATAGTTCAAAATAAGGGATGTCAAATAGAACATTTAAAACGCAAGAATTTTATGTAATTTAGTTTTGTGAATACAACATGCATCGTCTAAAAAATGTGCGAACAGCCTCTGTAATCTTTATTTCTCAGTATGTTTACAATCAGTTCCTACTTGGAACTTTACACAAAGCCGCCACTCGGGCTTAAACTTAAAATAATAATAATTTAAACGAAAACTAGCTTAACTATGCTATTAAAAGGTATAACCGAAGCTATCAGAATCTAACTAGTTGGCCCCTAAGTATTAATTAAATCGGCGAAGCCAGGCAAGGGCCTAGGGTATGGCCGAGCGTAGCAATAGCTAAGAGAGACGCAGTCAGAAGGCAAACGCGCGCTAGTCAGGGAATCAGACTCTCTCTCCCGAAGTCAATTAAGTCACGACTTAAGTAGTACTCTTTCTTATTTGCATTACCTGTGTAAGCTGAAATTAGAATAAGATAGGAAAGATATAAAACTTAAAATAACTGTTAATAAACTTAGGATAAACCTTATAACTGTTAGAAACTTAAGATAACCTCCACAGGGTAACTGAAGAACGCTGTTGGAGGAAATTTCCATATTAAACAATATCACTTCTTGCAGAACACCTATCTGTTATTATTTTAGCAACGAAAGCTGTTTGATGGAAGTAGAAGTCAACGGAATCATCAAACTCTGCCGACGACGACTTTCAACTATTAGCGATATGAATGTAAAACTCAATTTCAATTGAACTGTGTCGAAGTTTTTCGGAAATGCAGATTGCCGCTGACTATTCCGAACATCTTTCTTTTATCAATCCTAACTCTCAGATAGACAAACGTAAGAAGAGAAAAATATGAGATTGGTGTTAAGATGGTTAAATCTCTAAGCACGAGAATTAGCTTTGGACTAAATACATTACATTAATCCGAGGTTAATAATCTCAAACCGATATTCTTTGTTATTTGATTTAAGCATTCTTATCCCGGTTCCGCTGGAAAAGATTTCTGTTTCCGCCGCAACATAAGAAGACTACTGATAAGCAGTCATAACAAGGTTCTTCCTTACCGTTAGGGTCAGATAATCGTCTGTTACGCTTGGCAAATCTTTCCGTTAACCTTGGCGACTCTTTGAGGCTTCGTGGTGTTTTTGCAATAATTCAATTACGATTCATTTAACAGCGTATCATTTTGCGGATAATCACAAAAGATCTACTAAGTAATTGTTAGGTATGAATTATGTAGGATACGTGCCTATCGGAAACATAACATATGAAAAAGAATTATCCGGTTAATTCTTGAATGCTTAAAACGCAGAAATTATCTGTAAAGACAATCTAGGAGTAAAAGATGTATATTACCAATTAAACGCTGAATGTGCGCAAATAACACTTCCGGAATTATGACGCCGTACTTTAAATTGTTTATTAAAATGATACCAGTACTTGAAACCTTTCCAAAAGTGTCTCTTTTCCTAAAAGCAGTATAGAAAATAATGCCAAGCACTGAGGTAGGTAATAATTTGAGCTGATGAACCAAAGTTTAATAATTTTTAGCCCAAAGAGGTGTTAGACTCAGAGGGCTAGTAGTCTCAAAACGGCATTTAACGTCGTTTCACTTTCTACGTTGGTTCACTTTTCGAACTGTTGTCATCAGATATTATCACCATGTATTATATTTAAAGAAATTAATAATGATATATGTGCATGAATGCATGTACGATAACTAGAGCCATCGAATCTTGAATAACGTAATCCTCTATCCGAACATGTTCACTTGAAAGCCTAAATTTTGAATTTCGATTTTATTTTATTAACTATTGCAAATTTTGTAAGACTTTAATGAATTTTTGATTAACAAACTCAACGACTTCAAAGTGAGCAATGGCAACACTGCATGAAAAAAAAAAACATTTTTATCTCCAGCGCGCGAGACGGTGTATCAGAAATTCTAAAGCTATGCTGTTTTAAAATTATTTTGTGATATTGCTGTTGAATTGAATTTTATGTGGTTTAAGTCCGAAAAGCATGATATTTAATAAATAAAGGTAACACACAAAACGTTAAAAAAACGCCCTATTGAGCATAATATAAAATTTTAAAGCTTTCTTTTTTTTTTTTTTTTTTTTTTTTTTTTTTTTTTTTTTTTTTTACTCCCGGGAAATACGTTAGCGTAAAGGTTTGAAGGATATCTAGATGACGTTATCAGACACATCCCTCCCTTCAAATAGAAAAAGGTTGTGCGATAAAGAAGCGTTTTTGAGAGAAAAAGTATTAAAGCATCAAATGTGTAAAATAAAAAATAAGAAAGCAAACTTCTAATTTTAATTGACTATGACCTCTTTTATATTTTATTTGATTTGGGGTCTTAATCTCTCTATCTTAAAAATAGCGCTATAAGTCTAAACTGCGTCATTCAAATTAATCATGCGATCCTACGTAACGCTTAATGCAGATACCTCTTGCCCAATCAAATAATTGTAAACTAAAACGTTTTTAACTCGAACTGAAACTTTTTGACTCCCTCCCTTCTTCCTCTGAATTACAGCGACATTTTCGCTTACGCTTTCCTCCTGGCAAGACGCTTTGCTGCTATGCTTACTTATCTAAAATGACGTTATACTTTAAAACCCGCTTACATGGAAAGTATTGTATTCAATTATGATTGAAAAATATCTTATCTGTACCTTGGAGAGGAATGACACTAATCGCCTTACGGCGACGCTGGTCGTCTAAATGCTACCTGCCAGTCGCTCGGGCTGCCGGTCGCAGAGGGCCATTACCAAGCGTACCCGGGACGCTACCCCCGGGCTACCAGTACCGCTCTGCTCTAAGACTTGCCGGACCCCAGGCCGGCCAATAAGTGACCTTTCCGGAGCAGCCCCCAGAACCACTAGATTCGTAATTTGTATATCCCCGTGGCCGAGACTGCCTAGGTACAGATCGTAGCCAGTAGCTTCGCAGAGTTCTCTACGTCGTCTCTCGGGAGGATATATATATATAGAGAGAGAGAGAGTATAACTACCTGTAGTATAATTAGCAAGTAAGAATGTAGAAGCTATGGTACATTCGAAACCTCTAAAATCCTATTTGTAAAAGCACAGTAGTGCCAAAAAATAACGTTATCACATAGAATCAAAATACGATTATTAACAAAAATACCATTATTAATAAAACATGACTTAAAAGAAAAAATAATAAATTGAGTGTAATAATTGAATATTTATAAAAATGTGGGAAAAGTACAAGTTGTAAGAAAAAGTATAAGTTGCAAGAAAAAGGGAGAAAAAACACAATTATATACAAAAAGATCAAAATGGCAATATTCCATTGAGAGTCACATAACAGTATCGTCAGGGGAAAAGTTCAATGTAATTCTCACTGAAATATTACCTCCACGCGTTATAGAGAGAGAGAGAGTAATATTTGTTATGCATAAATAACTTCTTTTAGTTTCTTGGTCTTTCTAAGACCGAGAAACTAATCATTTGTGAAAAGAGAATTAGAGGAATATAAAATTCAGTAAGAATGAAAGATAAAGCAATGAAATCGAAGAGAAAATTGAGACAAAACGATGAAATAAAAAGAAGAAAATTGTAAAGGAATTATGTAAATGAAACTGAAGCTGATCATTGAGATGTACATGAATTATTATTATTAAAAGAAATTATTTCTGAAATGTTATTTCGACGATTTTTATTAAAGAAAATTGAATTTTCCCCTTTCATATTCTGTTTTTAGTATTTTGTAAGACTGCATTTTAAGATGAATATCAGATATCAGTTCTTTTAAACGCGAAAGAAAATACTCGGATGAAATGAAAGAATAAAAATCATTCATATTATTGCATTTGTTTGCGTCTTATTGCAATAAAGGGTATATTTTAACATCAAAATATATTACTACGGTTTAGAAGGAAAACAGAGGTAACAATGAAATGAATTCTTTGCTTTGCAAGTGAACAATTCGTTTTCTCATTCAATTCATTTTCCTAGCACGTATAGCTCATAAAAATAAAATTGCTGATAATAAAGCTGGTCCCCATCGTCAGAAATTATACTGTTATGGCGTATTCGTGCTAGCAGAATACCTTTTTAAGATCGATTTTCTGCTCGATATTCCAAGTCACTGTATTCGAATTTTCACACAAAACATGATTTAAAATATTATTTAATAAACTAAGATATTTTAATAGTGTTTGTTGAGTATTTACTTTCATTAAAACATACTGCTAGAGCCTATGCGACTGCTTTTTGATTTCTGGACATTGAAATTAGCACATTTTCTGCAAATCTGTATGTTTTCTGCAGAATTATCTACATTATTAATTAGCACATGTAAGAATTTACTTACCTGTGCATGAGACCTGCTATGTGCAGTTTACAGCAAGAAAATATTGCACTTCGTTGCGTCAAAATCAACATAATTCCCTTTCCTTTCTTTTTATTTTGTTTTTTCCTGACAATCAGTCTTACCAAGACTCGGTTGTGGTGGCTTCGCCATATAAGCAGAAATACAGAGCCTGGTCACACATTTTTTAGACGATTTTCATTGTATTTATAGAAATATTTTAACTAAAATTTTTGTGCTTTAATATTCCATTTGATAACCTTCATTCTTCACTATCTTTCTACACAGTAATTTCCAAAACATTAAAGCATTTATTAGTAGCGGAAGAGGTTATTTTATCCCACTGCTCTTGAGGGTTGTAGGTCAACGTCTGGACAATCCTCTTTTTAAAGTCCAAAAGAGCAAAAATCCGTGTATGATATATAAGGAGATTTAGTAGGGATATCAGTGAAGGGTATGGCCTTGATATACGTTTCATGTTCCATTTTTTTTTCAGGAAATTAACCGTGGATTTTGACGTGCGGCTTCTTGCTTTGTTTTGATGCAGTTCTAATGATTAATTGCACTGTGGGTAAAGAGAAGTTATTTCACATTTAAAAACTGGGTATAACATATGTTCCTGGTAATATGTGAAGTTGACTTTCACAGTTTTTGGCATGCTCTTTAATTTTTATTTGTCATTATGTCAAAAACCGGCAACAATCATAAATCCCTTTGAAAAACTCTTTAGATTCTTTGAACCAAGTTTTAAGATTTTTTTTCTTCTCTTTCATGACAATAAATGGATCTATTTTTATTGCGGTCATTTAAATATGCCCAAGATTCATCTACTGCGACAACATGTTTCCATTTTTATCTGAATAACTGTTTCTCATAGAAAATTCTGCAGCGCGTTCCGCTTTCGGCGATATATCGTGGAGAAAGACGATGCAATTACGTTTCTTTGCCTTTTTAAGATTCAACTCAGCATTAATCACTTTGATTACAGTTGACACTGAGCAAATTAATGATTTTGCAAGTGTGCTTCAAAGATTTTCTTTGAAATTCTTACCTTTGCAACATTCGAAACATTCCGTTTTTTCTTTGGATGTGTGTTTTGAATAATTTCTCTCCTTGAAGCCAAACTTTGTCGTTTTATTCCTTTTTTATTGACAATAGTATCTATCGTAGCTTTAGATACCGAAAAATCATGGCTTTCACAGCATTTTTTAATAATTGTATAAGGTATTTCTCCCGTCTTCTTAACATGCCTTCGAGGTGTAATGGTGTTCGAATCTCGGAGAAGGCATGATGTTTGTAAATCTATAGTTTCTGTGCGGCACGGAGCGCGGCGAGACGACAATTCTCTCGAGGAGTTGGTGGTAGGAGAAGAGAGGTGAGAGACCATTGGACTCATCCCGCCAGGGAGCTCTCTCTCTGAGAACTGTGGACGGAATTGAGCTGAAGGCTTTTGCGAAGGAAGGCGCGTATGACCCTTCACCACGATGAATGTCGCCCAACTTCTTAGCATGCCTTCGTGGTGCAGTGGTGAGCACGCTCGGCGCGTATGCGAGAGGTTCGAGGTTTGAGTGCCAGCGAGGGCATTGCTCATTTTTCACGACTCCAGCATCGAAATAACCTAACGTCTCTAGAGTGGCGCCCGAACTAAGAAAAGGTGGTGGATGAAGATTCTCCGTCACCAGGATTTGTCGATTGGCTCCATAATCCCCAGCTGCCCTCTAAAAGGTGGAGTATATAAGGTATTTTTCAGCCCTTCTTAGCATGCCTTCGTGGTAGTAGAATCAGTAGAATCGGCGCGTATTCGAGAGGTCTGAGGTTCGAGTCCCGGTGAGGGCATTGCTCATTTTTCATGACTCCAGCATCGAAATAAGCTAATGACTCCACAACCGAAAACAAATAATTTTCTTCGGAAAGAGCTCAAACATAGGATTCAGTTCATTGCTTCTTTAAAAGCGCCTTTCTGCATGAAAACTAAATTATCAAACAGCAGGTAATAATTTACGCTTTCAAAAATATAGTTGCAGTTTAAAAAAATTTTCTAAGTAGGCGTTTTTTTTTATAGCAAAGCAAAGTCGTCTAAAAAATGTACGAACAGCCTCAGTGCATTCAATTTCTTATCGAAACAAAATTTCTTTACTTTTAATTTTTTAATCTTGCATGCACTAAAATTTGAGTTAAACTTTAAACTATAGACATCTATTATGGAATGACAATATCTCAAAACGGAATCAAGCATCGTTATATTTCTGAATTATATCTCTCTTTTCAGGTGAAGTCTTATGAGTTTTCTTGTTGAAAGACTCTAGCACAGCTTCTCTTTTGTCTGCCAGAGTACCTTATTATTAATATAACATAAATTATAAAAGAAAAACTTTTATTAAGCTTAACATGAACTTTGCTCAGGAGATCTCATTCTCTTGTGGAACAATGTTTGGGAGAACCTGGACAAACCCTACCCCGAATAGAAAAATACAAAGCTTCAAAATAGCATCCCAGCTAATTTAAGAGTGATTTTAATAAAATTATATATATGATAGATTCATACTAATATTTTTTTCTTTCTAATAATGAAAAAAAAATCATTAAAATTTATACTAGAAAATGAGTAAATAGGGAGAAACGTCAGAAAGACGTCGAGCTGGTACAATGAGCAATGATGAGCAAGGGCGAAAAGTCATACCAGTAGTGTTGTTGTTGTTGTTAATTATGCTCACTTGTCTAATAGTAACATCAGCCCAAGCCCACGAAGTTCCTCGTGGCAAGGAGCGCAAGATTATGCATGTCGTTGGCAAGAACTTTGAGCACCACACCGGTGACAGCTCGATTTAGCTCAGTACCTCCCCCAATTTTGACAGACAGCACCAGCATCGAGGGGGCAGGTCTGAGGGTCTCTCACCCCTCTCCCCTTCCACCAAGCCACACGAGAAAACTTTCGGCTCGTCGCATATTTAGAGTGTCGCCATGCCGCACCGACACTATACATTTACAAACATCTATGCCTTCTCCGAGATTCGAACTCGGGCCCTTTGACACGGCAGTCAGCGACGCTAACCACTATACCGGTTGGGCGGCCAACAGTGGAGAGATAGAATAAAAAAAATTTTTTTGTGGTCATCACATGACTTCCTTATATGTCGTATTAAATTACTGAGAAAGTTGACAAATTTTCTATTTGTTGTTGAGAGAAAAAACTAGAAAAACTAGTAGAAAAATCTGCGCGTAGTACTGCAAAATTTATATCATCTAATATGGGAAATGAAATACATGAGAGAATTACTTAAGAATTGTAAGAACTATGATCCCCTACCTATTTCCATTTTTATGAATTTGCAAAGTTTATAATATACATTTGGAACAGAAAAAGTAAAAAATTTGAAAATACAAAATTGTATATAAAATTTTTTTAGAATTAATAACCATTATGCTAACTGACGATAGAGGTCTTAGTAAGTTGATCGGAAAGAAACCCGGTTCTTCTTGTTCAGTTAATTGACTTTGTTTAAAGCTTCAGAACACTTTTCCCTTGACAAGTTCTGTTTGGAGCTTTAAATAATAAAAGATTAACTTTGGTTTTCACTGTTTTTGTATTTTCAACCTTTTCTTACTTTTTCTGTTCCAAATGTATAATTATAAAATTTGCGAATTCATAAAAATGGAAATAGGTACGGGATCATGGTTCTTACAGTCCTTAAGTAATTCGCTCATATATTTCATTTCTCGTATTAAATTATATACACTTTTTTGTTGCAGTTCATTTAAATTTATTTCCTCGAATTATTCTAACGTAACTAACGATCCCTCGAGGCAATTGAAAATGACATCCAAAACTGCAAAATTTGAAATTAAATATTCCGGTCCATTTTTGCCGTACGGAATCAAACTTCTGATAATTTTATATTTCATAAAGAGGATAAAACTTTCTCAAATATAAGTATAGGGTATTAGAGACCGCAGTAAAAGTTAAATTCGGTTATTTGTCCAAAATTAATTATTTAAAAATTGAAATTGATTACGTTATTCAAAGTTTAATGGCTGTAGGTACCGTTGTTTTACCACAATGCTATAATCATACATACATTGATGCAGAGTCTTCATCATTTAATTTCTTTAAATATATTACATGGCGATAATATTTGTTGGCAACAATTTGAAAAAAGAAGCACCGTTAATAGTGAAATGCCCCAAAATGACAAAACGAAATTAATAGTCCTTCTGGCCTAACGCTCTTTAGGCTGGGGGGGGGGAACGAAGTTTTTAGATTAACGTTACATGATATATATACACAACTATTCGAGTTGCCAAACGGAGATGAGAAACTACATAACAAACATACGTAGTTTGTCAGATTCTCCAGACATACTGAAATGCTTGAAATTATTTAGTTAAAAATAACATAAAAAAGGATGAAAATTTCATTTTTAAGTTTCCCTTTGACCTCCGATGTGGCAAATAGTAACTTCCGGTTTATCATCTATCAGAAAAAGTGGTACGATTCTGCTTCTAATTAACATATCAAGAAAAGAAAGCTTGTTTTTGATAGCTAAGAATGCGGCGTTAAAATGTATTAAGTAAAAAAAAAATGAGATTTCTATCCAGAATTGGCCTTTTGAAAGAGGTCGGTTACCTTAGAATAAATGATTAATTAATATTGTTAAGTTATTTCTACCGAGCATTTCTTATCTATTTCTCATTTCAAAAATAAAGTAAGCAGATACATTGTTTCTCACATGATATAATTTGGCTTTTCAAATACAAAACTGAGTGCTGTTATTGAAATTATACACGCACACGTACACACAAATATTCGATAAATAAAATATTAGAAGTACGTATATATATTTCCTTATATTTTATTTTCAGATGCTCCACTGTTTTGAAAATTCAAATGAGTTCTCTTAATCTCGAAACTTCGACCCAAACTTTTAGCTTCTCCGTTTACAACTCTAGTTGTAAAGGGGGAAATTCGAAATCCTTTCTAATTTCTCCTTAAATATTTGAAATTTAGAGGCTTAACTGTAGTTTTGGGGAACTCAACATCTGTGAAGCGTATCCCTGAATTTGAAATGCTCGCTTTTAACATACCAAACTTTGCAGCTGCATCACATGGGAACTGAAACTGTCACATTTGCATCTCTTTGGAATGGAAAAGCACAGAAGTGCTTTATCACAAATGAATATAAAGTGCTTCCTCCCGTCACAACTACAAAGTCAAAAGGTTCATTTTTATTCGCAGTTACCAAACAAATCCCGTATCCACATCACAAGCAACTGATTGAAACAAAGAGAAAAGTTACGCATTTTTCGGTTACATTTTCTTAAATAGCTTTTCAAATTTATGCAATTTTCTCTGCTAAAATTTTCAAATACTCTTTTATAACAGCCATTCATAGCGTAATGTATTTTAATTTTTACGATGCTTTAGATTTTCAAGGGGAAAGTTTTAGACAAATTCGTATATTACTTTTCTTTGCATAAAAGATTGTTCAAGAAAATGAACTTAACGTTTAGCTTAAGGAAAACATTTTTGAACATCTTCCGTAAAGAAAACGTATGAAAATAAAATTAGTAAAGAAACAACCTTATATTTGGCGTAGATTTAGAAAAAGACTCGATCGATTTCGAGAGCATACAGGCCCCTCTTTATCAGGAGCGAAGAAATCTGCAAGCTGGAAAGCAGCAAATCCAACTCCAACTTCCGCTGTATGCTCAGAGTAGCATGAAAAGTTGGGCGTAACGGTCCTATTTATACCATAATGCAGTAAAGCGAACAGGAAGGTAGCGCCATCTGTCAGCAAAATTAGTAACGAAATTTTTTTTGTCTAATTCTGCTAATAATAAGAAGGTTTCTTTATTAATTTCAGCTTCCATTTTGGCATATTTTTCTTCTGATAAGTATAAACAGGTAATTATTTATCTGCCACCATTTACATCAATCAATATGCTGCTTCATATATTTCTGCATTTAAATCAGAAGAATTATCGACACGTTAAAGTACATTTCTTTTTATCTTTGCACGTGTAAGTGTACGTAATAAATATCTTCTATAAAATATTCTCAAAACTTTACGCTTGACTATCTTTCCGTATAGTTAATAGGCTCCTTTTTTATTCATATGGCCACATATTAACATTTAAGAAATTTATTAAGACTAATTAATAGTTTTTAGTGCAAAACATAAACACAATATTATACGACTTAATGAGAATATTTATGTTTTTAAAAATAATAAATGCATTTTGTAAATAAATTGTTCTATTTATAATTATTATCTAATGAAGGAGACTTAAGCGTGGTAGTTTAGTATAACAATTCGCAATAATTTGCAATATTTGAAATAAATCTGTATGCTATTTATTCTTCACGTTTTGAAATAGTTACTTTTCCTTCTGAGTTTCCGAGTTTTGGTTCAGAAGGAATAAAATATCTTTCTATTAAATAAAAAGTACGAATTTTTAAAAATTGAACTTTCTTTCAATGTAATTTTTTTGTACAATTTGAGTGATAAAAGTACTCTAAAAACACTCTTAATTCAAAAAAAAAAGAAAAAAAAAAAACGCAGATTGTAAATTTACCACATGTTACTTTTCAGATTTTAAATTGCGTCCAAAAGGGTGTTTTTTTAACATTTTATGTAGTACCTTTATTTATTAAATATCATGTTCTTTGCACTTAAACCATAAAATTCAGTTCAACAGCAATATCGCAAAATTATTTTAAACTGAGCATATCTTTTACATACGCAGGCTCACGCGCTGGAGATAAAAATGTTTTTTTCCTGTACAACACTGCCATTGCTCGATTTGAAATCCTTGAGTTTTTTAATCAAAAATTCGTTAAAGTTTTACAAAATATGAAATCGATCATAAAATAAATTCCAAATTTCAAATTTGGGCTTTTAGATGCCTATATTCGCAGTAGGATTATCGCATTCAAAATTGGATACCTCTAGGTACCGTTGTTCAATCACAATACGAGAAATACACACACATTTATGCAGATCCTTTATTATTTAATTTCTGTAAATATAATACGGGGCGATAATATTGAGTGGCAATAATTTGAAAAATGATACGGGCATTCAGAGTGAACCTACGCAAAATCACAAAACGAAAACAATAGTCCTTCGGGGAGAAATCCCCTTTGGACTAATAAATAAATAAATAAATAAAATAAAAGCAATAAAATAAAGAGAACTCAATAATCTAAACTGAGAATTAAATTCCGAAAAGAAGTTGTCTTTTAAGTCCGAACAAGATCAGAAAAAATTGGTAGAATGTAAAGACAGGCGCATCAAAGCTGCCTGAAGTATCTTCCTCTCCTGAACACAATGAACACACTCAAGAATATGCGTAACGTCTTTATCGCCGCTATGGCAGCTGCACAAAGCACTTGAAGCAAGTACAAATCGTTTTAAATAGCTCTTGAAATTGCCATAGTCAAAAATTGAGTTACCTTAAAATCTGTTGAAAGTTCCTCAGCTTTTATTCTGTTAAAAATTGTAGGAAAAAACCTTTTGGTCCCTTGTGTTTTTGGTAAGGCCAGATATTATATGTTTCAAATACAAATAGCATACTTTCTTTAAAAGCATTCCCAATGAGAAACAGGAACAAGGAGATTTAAATCAATGCGGAGTTGCGTAGCTAGCTTTACTGAAGCATCAGCCCTATCATTTCCAAATTTCCGCAGTGTCCGTGAACACACGTAAAATTAATTTCGATATCAAGGTCTTGTAAGGTCTTGATATCGAAATAACTTGAATTTTAACAAATCGGTTCTATGAAACATTAATTTTCAGTAATGATTGTAGCGAAGAAATAGTACCACTACATATTAAAACGCGCACCGACTTTAAACCATTAAAAGCATTTTGAATCCATTTCACAGCAAACTTTAACCATGGCAACTCAGCTTGAAAAACACAGCGCTTCTCATTAATTATGTGCTGTATAGAGTCTCTTTCTTGTTTACCTTCTAAAACAACAAAAGCAAGGACTTCTTACTATCTTATCATTGAACTTACATGTCTGTAAACAAATTAAGTGCTACCCTTCAAGAAAATCATCGGAATAACCAACAACTGGTACAGGATTCTTGTTAAAACGATGCAGCAAGGTCTTTTTGAGCCGAAATTCAAAAAGAAGACTCTCTTGGTACACACATATCGGTGAAAGCGATTTAGTTACCATATCTATCGTTTCGAATTTAAATAATTTTGCTATATTTGTGAGTCATTTACTTACATTACGTTAAATATTGAGAATAAAGTCCAGAAAATAATTTCAAAGTCCATTTACTGGCTAGTAAATAAATTTCCAATATGAAAAAAAAACTGTTGCATGAATGAATATGTTTATATCCATTCGTAATGATTTTTAAATTATTTACGCAAAAATTCTATCCATTAAATATCCGTCACCAATATAAAAGACTACATTATCTTTGATTGGCAGAAATTCCATCTGCTTCATTCCAAAATATGAAATAATAATAAAAAGGGCATTTAAAGATCATTTGATAAATAAACATTTTTGAGCACAACTCTATTTTGCTTTTTTACTTTCTTGTACGAAGTAAAGAAAGTAAAGTGTAATTGTGAAAAATTCGGGTCTCATATTTCAACGAAAATATTCAATTTGACCGCTCTCGAATCCGTTAAACGATGTTTCTGTGTGACATCTATACGTACAGACAGTATAAATTTATCCTTTTCCCAAAACGGATTCAAAAATGGACTTAAAATGGATTCAGAAGAGATTTTTTAGTGACGTTTGTACGTATGTACATATGTATCTCGTCTCTAAAACGAGCAGCTTCAGAACTTTGAAATTTTGTATATGGGACTGCTATAACATGTATTGTTCGACCGTCTGAAACGCAACCCTGGCTGGCATTCTGCCAAAACACATAGAGTCGTCCAAACGGGGCGTTATTATTTGCTGCGACGTGAAAGCTCAGGTGAAAATCTTCTTTTCTCTGAAAAGAGATAAGCTGGAGGGAAAAAAAAGTCCCCATCCTTCCACCCTATTTTGAGAATAATTCGGTCAGGATGGCGCATGCGTGTTTGCCCTCATGGTCGCAGATGAGGCGTTCGAACTATAGTTATGCATTTCCCTTTTTAGTTGCAATCGGCCGCATTAAAAGTATACTAATATATATATATATATATATATATCCACTTTGTTACTCGGCTCGGTGAGCTCAGCTTTTTTATTTTTATATGTTGGTAAATTGTGCATTTTTTCCACAATTAAAAAAAGGTGATTGAATAATGCTGTCCTTATGTTCCGGTTATACCTTAACCGCAGCAATATTTCCATATTGTATTAAGAACAATATAACTGCAAATTAAACATGCAGATTAGAACCTTTAATCTGCATAAAACAGTTGTAGAATTATCAGGAATTTAAAAGTTATTTAAGTGCTACTAAGCCTAACGCAGCAGCCATTTGTGTTACATCTGAAACTTAGCAGAGTATGGATTTAAGTCAGTTTCTACACCTTCAGTGTCTTTTTGCCGAGTGGGACCAAAGTAAACTTTCAGTTTTGCGCACCGAAAAATCTGCTTTCTTGCCCGCTGGCGGAATTGCTAGCTTTTACATAAAAACTCTAATATTCATTGCAGAAGTTGTTTTTTAACTGTTTTAACTGTATTTGGTGTTTTACGTTTTCTATATTTTTGAATTTTCAATGAAGATGTTTGGAGCTTTTATGCATTTTTGATTTACCGTGATGTGAGAAATGAATTAATTTACTGAGAAGTATATATCTAATGAAATTCGAGGAAATACGTTTAAATGAAATGCAGCAAAAATGAGTGTAATTTAGTGAGCTGTATGAAGAAGTCATGCAGTGTCCACATGAGATTTTATATTTAACATCTTTTTAGCCCAAAGAGCGTTAGCCCAGAAGGGCTATTAATTTCGTTCTGGCATTTTGCGTCGACTCACTTTTTGCTTTAATTCACTTTCCAGACTGTTGCCACCAAATATTACAGCCCTGTATTAATTTAAAGAAATTAAATAATGAAGAATCTGGATAAATGTATGTATATTTCTGGCATTGTGATAAAACAACGGTGCCTAGAGCTATCAAATTTTGAATAATGTAATCTTTCACCGAATATGAGCATCTGGAAGTCCTAATTTCGAATTTGTTTTATTATCTATTTCATATTTTGACAGACATAAACAAATTTTTGATTAATAAACTCAGCAATTTCAAAGCGAGAAATGGCAACACTGTACGGGGAAAAATTATCTTCAGCGCGCGAGACTGTGTATCGAAAATTATAAATATATGCTCATTTTAGAATTATTTTGCGATATTATTGTTGAATTGAATTTTATGGTTTAAGTGCGAAGAATATGATATTTAATAAATAAAGGTTACACACAAAACGGTAAAGAAGCTTCTTTGGGCGTAATGTAAAATCTAAAAGCTTTCAGATTTTTTCATTTATTAATATATTTAATTGTTTAATAGCATAATTTGCTTAAAAATAAATCATTATTCTGCTCTTGTTTGATAGAATGTTAAATATGACACTTATATTGAAAACAAAATATTTAACGATATTTTCATAAAGAATTCGTTGATTTCATTTCGATTTTTTCACGTCTAACTACTTTAACAATTTAACCGTGAAACTTTAAGAACGCTGTTTTTCAATTTCTATGCAACAGGAAGACATTAATTTAAATTTTTCATGATATCAAAATTATGTGATATTTATTGTTACTGTTATAATTTAAAGAAGGTAAGCTTTTAATCAATGATTTAACCGAATCGAAGTTTCTTTAAAAATAAGTCTAATTAACTGATACACTTCAGAACGAATATACAGCAGTTTCTAAATTCTAAGCTCCTCGACAAGTGCTATGACAATATATCAATCATCTGTTAATGCACTATGTCTTAAACATGGAGAAGGGGGGGGGAAGAAAAAAAAAGAAGGGAAAAATTCTGGAAAATCACGATTTTGGTGCACAGATGGTATGAACAAGACAAGGGGGCGTAAAACCCCTGCGGCTATTCTCTGTAAATTAAAACGCGAGTTCCGTTATGCTTCCTTACTTGTCATTAATAGTCTTAATTACACATCAAGCGTGACATATCAATTAAGCACCTCCTCTTTCTTTCCCCTCCAAAGAGGACTAAATTGACCCCCGAGGTTGCTGCACCTACTTCTTCCTTAATTGTGCAGAGGAAAAGATTGTTGGTAAGACAAAATGAAGTGCCTCGCATTGAAATTGACAGGAGAGTCCTTTAGCTGCACAATTATTGCAGAATTAACAGAGAATATTATGTTCCTCGGCTTTGGGTAAAATGATGAAGTCTTAGGAATTAGTCTCAATTAGGTGCTAGATATCAGCTAAAGAAAGAACAAAATATTCAATTCTAAATGAAAGAGTTTCGTAGAATTTGAACGGGACCTATTACGCAATATTTTGTCCAGAATTTCCTGTCTAGATTTCTAAAATACAGGGTATTTATAAAGTCCCGGACCCATTTTGATGTTTAATAACTCATAAAATAATGAAGATATAAACAAACTTGTGACATTTATTTATGGAATAACTTATATATTTTCCTTTTCAGGTTTGAATGTCTTTAATTTTGTAAATATCGTCTGCGTGTGTGTTGATTTCAGATAATTTCATTTTCCTGTCTAAATATCTGTACTTATCTAAATATCGTCTGCTTAGTAATTGCATATAGAAAATGATACTGAATTTCTGAAGCGCATAATGTTCTCCGACGAAGCATCCTTTCATCTTTCTGGCATTGTTAATCGCCATAATGTGCGCATATGGGGATCTGAAAACCCGCATGAATACCGTGAGGCACAAAGGGATTCCCCAAAGGTTAATGTGTGGTGTGGACTAATGTACAACCGAGTCATTGGACCTTTTTTTTCACAGAAAAGACGGTCTCATCAGTCGTAGACATGTTGGAAAACTTCGTATTTCCACAACTAGAAGAGCTCCAGCCACATGTCTTTTTGCAACAACAGGATGCAGCACCTCATTGGGATACCATCGTTCGTAGTTCTTTGAATGACCATTTTACAGGAAGATGGATTGGGCTAGGAAGTCCAATTCCTTGGCCACCCAGATCACCTGATATAACGCTGCTGGACTTTTTCCTTTGGGGATTTGTAAAGGACAACGTTTACTGGAGGAGAGTGTCGAACATGGATGACCTAAAAGCCAGAATGACAACCGCAATAGCCTCTGTGGATGCCGACATGCTTGCCGGTACCTGGCGTGAAATTGAATATCGACTTGATATTCTCCGTGCGACGAAGGGGGAACACGTGGAAGTTCATGGACAAATGTCATGAAACTTCTTGAGTCTATCTAACCATTTATGTTATTAATTTGAATCTATCTTTATTATTTTATGAGTTATTAAACATCAAAATGGGTCTGGGACTTTATAAACACCCAGTATTTTGCTTCAGTAGATTTCTAATAAACTCTTTATATGTTTTCTAGAGTTTAAGCCAAGATGCGCGTTTATTTCTAAATAAACGAATTTTTAGTACGTTATTACCCTAAATATTTATGATAGAAAGATGACTTTGTTTCATCATGTTCAACTACAGAAAATGTTCGTTTCCCAATGTTCGAAACCTAGTTTCCCAGTGTTCCCAGTGAACAAAATTATATCTTTACATTAGTAGTGACCATTAAATACATACTTTAGAGCTTTAAAAACTTGTTTGCATGTTTGCATTTAAAAACTTGTTGTTGCTGTCGTGACTAATGTCGCTTGTCTGACAGAAGGAGCCTACGGAATTCATCGGGGCAAGAGGTACAAAATTACGCCTGACATTGGCAAAAGTCTTGAGTACCATATAGGTGAAAGTAGGATTCCGCCTATTTCCACTACAGTTTTGTGGGAAATCAACCCGGAGGTAGGTCCGAGGGTCTACCATCCCTCTTCCCTTGCCACGGATTCACATCAGAATACTTTCGGTTCGCCATATATTTAGAGAGCCCCTATGCCGCAAAGACATTATACTACATTTACAAACATCCATGCCTTCTCCAGAGTTCGAGCCCGCGCCCTTCTGTACTGCAACCAGAATCACTAATCATTGTTGTGTTTGGGCCGTAGCGTGGACTATTAGCACAGCGACCATTACTTCTCTTGACAGTGCCGTATAGAAAGACAGGCCGACTTTGTTGCGCCGAACGACAATGCTGGATGCACAAATGGCACAACGTCGTGTTTTCAGATGAGCCACGGCTCTGCTTGCTGTATTCCGATGGCCGATACGTGTCTGGAGGCTTCAAGGAGACCACACATCGCCTGCTTGCTTTGGATATCGGCATAGGGGCCCTGCATCTGGCATGATGGTTTGGGCATTGGGTACACGACACTCACATCTCTAGTTCGGATCGACGGTAATTTGAACGCAGATCGGTACATTTCTGACATTTTACGTCCAGTGGCTGTACCCTATTTTCGATTCCTAACAAACTCCATCTTCCAACAAGATAATACAAGACCATATGTTACACGTCGTGTTCTGACCTTCCTAGATACACAGGGTATTCGATTGTTGCCTTGGCCTGCACGGTCTCCAGATCTGTCACCCATCGAAAACACCTGGTCATGGGTTGCTGAGAGACTGGCCGAAATCCCTGTCCAGTTAACACGATAGACGAAGTATGGCATAGATTTGAAGCAGCATGGAATGAAGACGCAAGAGAAACACGTCGACGTAAAAAATAAAACAGGCAAATGGCTTTCTCGCTTTTGCAGAATTTTTTTATCCTGATGAAGGGAGACCAGTTTTGCCCTCGAAATCGATTGGGATTTTACAAAATCTACGCCGAATACAAGGTTGTCGATTTACCTGTTTTATTAACATGGAATGAGTTATCCGTTCTTGTCATCCAAGCTCAGTTCGACTCAGTTCTAACCGGGCGAGGGCCGTTTTGACTGCTAGAGGTGGTAGCTGTTTCTACTAATTTCGCACCCCTGTAAACCCCCAAATTGCTTACAAATTTAATCATTTTGTCTTCATGCCATACTGTTTAAGTGCAAGAAATATCTTTTTTTGTATTTGCTTTCCTTCATAGTACTGTAATTTTAATGACCAGCAGTGTAAAAGAAGCAAATATACTTAATGAAAAATCTGTTTTTCTTCGTAAGCCACAGTTCAAACATAGACTAAAAAAGTTAGGTATATATTAAGAAGAAAGTATAATTAAAATTACTTAAAATATGTTACATTTTCTCAAACATTTCACTCGAATAAAATGAACGTTGCTCAATTTTAATCAAGAAATCTTAAATAATAATTTTGAATTCCATAAAAATCAAAACGAAAAATATACAATCTTATTAAAATGAATTTTCTGAAGACATTTGGCTACATGCTTTTGTATTTAAGATATATAGCTCGCTATTTAAGCTACACTGACTACCAATAAATATTTGGACACCTGTGATAGAAAGGAAAAACTAACTTTATTCAAAATCAATAGTTGGTAGAGCCTTCACGAGAGGTAATCACAGTGTGGACCCTCCGTGGCGTACTTTCCACAAGTTTCTGTTTGACAACTAGTGGTATTTTCTTCCACTCGGCTTAGAGAAGACAAAGAAGTTCCTTCACCGATTTTGCACGGGTAGAGCATCCCTGAATTCGGCGATGCAACTCGTCCCAGAGGTTCTCGATAGGGTTCAGGTCTGCACTCTGGGCAGGCCAGTCCATTCGATGAACTCCATTGGCACCATACCAAGCCTTGGTTAACGTCGAAAGATGACAACTGGCATTGTCGTCCTGAAAGTAACAGGGGTCCAACCCGTAAAACTGCCACAACGTAGGAAGCACATTGTCATCCAAAATAGTGCAGTAGGTATCGGAGTTGAGCTAACCATGAATCCCCATTCACCAAGGGTCCCAGCCCATACCAGGAGAAACACCCCCAGACCATAATTCCACCTCCGCCGAACTTGACTGTTGGCACAATGCATTCTGGCAGGAGACGTTCTCCGAGTAGACGCCAGACCCTGCCATCCGAACGGTAAAGGGTGAACCTTGATTCGTCACTCCAAAGAACCCGTTTCCACTGATCTACGGTCCAATTTCGATGTGCTTTGCACCACATTAACCGAGCAGCGCGGTTGGACTTTGTGATCAAAGGCTTATGAGCAGCAGCACGACCATGAAAACCAAGCAGATGTGCTTCCTTACGGATGGTATTCATTGAAACAATACTCTCGGATGCCTGCTGAAACTCCTCGCGGCTGAGGGCCATCGGTTGGGTGCGGTTCTTCCGAATTTCTCTGGACAGCACTCGTCAGTCTCTATCTCCCAGTTTCGTTGGTCTGCCGACTCGGGGTACATTCCGACAATCACCGCTCACCTTCCACTTCTTAATCACATAAGGCACTGTCGATTTTGGGTATTTCAGATCGCTAGATATGTCCTTTAAGGATCGGCCACATTTGTGATACCCGATAATTATATCTTTATCGAAATACTTCGAACTGCGAGGCATCTTGCATGCGACTAAAGCCGATGCTGTTTCCTACACGATATACCGGCGGAGTCCGTGACGTACCTTAGGACCGCAGATATCATCATTTGCATAGGTGTCCAAATACTTATCGGTAGTCAGTGTATTTTTAACCAAGGTTTCTTAGTAAAGTATAGCCTTCCTTCTGGTACTTTTCCCACGCATATATTAAGTATATGGTACATATAAAATACGAAAATGTTGCAATAATAAATTGGGTGTTTTGAAAAAATGGTATAGATAAAACAAATACGAAACATTTTAATTATAAACCGAAATTCCATTACGCCTTCAACAAACAGATGCTTAGCTATTAAAATTAAATTTAAAATTTTGATACTTATATTTGCAAAATGATCACAGTTTTTAATGACGCTATTAATCTTTCATTTTTTTTTGCGTTTGATATCTAGCTTAATCTTCGTTCAGCTGAGCAATTACAGAAAACAGCAATTTGAAGTAAAGATTTTTATTTTCATTAAGAAGTGCAGCTTGGCTTATTTTTTAATATCTCTTTGGAACATATTACTTTCATTTGCGGGAGAACCTTAGGGAGTATTCCTGCTACCATTGCCATTAATAAAAACTAAGCGGTTTCCAGTCATTAAGAAAGTCTAAGTCACTGGTAAGACCAACGTAAAAATGACTTATCTCTCTTTCCCATAGAAGTCAATAATCCTCAAAGAATGTTTTCCTTAATTGGAAAGCACAAGTTGCCCAATAGCTAATATAATAAATAAATCTTAAGTTCTACGCTTGTGGAATATTTTTTATTATGCAAATTTAAACATTCAGGCACAAAAATATTTTAATATTCAAAACAACAGATAAAAAACTCACCTTCCTTCTTTGATCTAACCATTTGCTAATCGGATTGAAAATCTGAATAAACCTGAAGAACATCAGTGTTTAACTTAGATGCAACGCTCAGCGAAATCACAAACGAAGTTAAATAAACAAAACATTTACAAACTGAATAAATATAAGTAATTTATAGAAAATATGATGTTTATATTAACGCAGCCATTTTTATTCGAAATTATAATAAGCTTTTTATTCGAATTCGTTATGCTTTTTCTGTGAAATAAAACCAAAAAATTCGCTTGTAGTTGCCAAAACTACATTACATATTTAGGGTTTTTTTCTTGGCAAATACAAATTATTTTCAATTAGTTATTTTATATATTGAATTTCAACTAATATTCAATTAGTTTATTAAAAATATATATTTATCATACTTTCAATTGCTTTTTTTTCAGTGTTATAATAATTTTATTTTAACATCAGTTATTAATTTTGATAAATTATTTCTAGCAAGATATTGCATTAAAATTTTGATTTACAAAACTCAAAAAGGAAATCTTACTTTTTTATAAAATGAATTTTTAAGTAAATCACATGTACATTCTAAATAAATTCTGAGTGACATCTATTTAACCATTTAGCAAATGCATGCAATATACCTACAGGACACAAAGTTTTTATCGTCTGCTCATTCGAAGTCTGTTTAGGTAGACTGCGAAAAAAAAAAAAAAGGCCAGTTCTATATCTCCCGTTCTACTGGGTCAATTAACGAAATTCAAATTGCGTTTTTCATGCCTCGAAAGCGCAACTTATGATGTATATTAGATTTATATATAGCATCATTCTAACATATGTATTTTGACACAAAATCGAATCTTTTTCTGAAATAACATAGCAATTTTTTTTCCATACTTCGATTCTACGACTCAAATTATGTCTAAATATTAAATTTTGTAAAATTTGGTGCGAAATTTACAGAGCAATTCATAAATTTAACTTGGCGAATTTTTTTTCAGTTTGAGCCAAGAATAATCCACTTTGCGAACTTCTTAATATGTGGCAACCTATTTTCTTTCCCTTTCATGGTGCAGAGGAGAAAAAAACATCGCATCGTTCCTGCCTTTTTACATTGTGGATGAGAGGAAAAAAATGTCACATCGTTCTACTTTCGAATAATTTTAACAAAGTGCGTACACCACATTTTCATTATTATCGTTTTCAACAAATATGCCAAATTTCAAAACTCGCCAATATATAAATTCATGTACATCTTCGGAAATTTTGAATAACAAGCCCTAATTTTTTGCAGGTATGCTTAGAAATAAATCTACTTTAAGATGATTCTAAAAATTTCGTGGGTTATAATTCAAAATATTTTTCGAAAAATTTATAAAAATTATTTAAAAGTGCAAATTTAAAAAATAAATCATAAAAAATGGGCTAATTTTGTTTGGAATGAACCTAAATCTAAGAAGAATTTTCGTACTGTGTAAGAAGAAATTCAATAAGTTTCATAAAAAAAGAAATATTAATAAATATATATCAAATTCAATTAACATGGAGGAGCTAAAACTTTGAGAGCCAATTTTTGAAAAACTGCTCGTGCCATTTTTACAAAACTTGGCAGTTTGGCATCATTTGAGTCGTAGAATCGAAATATAGAAAAAAATTGGCATGTCATTTCAGGAAGAGTCTGATTTTGTGTCAAAATACCTATATTCGAACAATGCTGTATATAAATCTAATATATATCCTAAATCGCGCTTTCGAAACATGAAAAACGAAATTTGAATTTCGCCAATTGGCCCAGTAAAATGGGAGATATAAAACTGCCTTTTTTTTTTTTTCTCCCTCAGTGTACATGTTGGAGAAGAATTCGGGAAAAAAAATAGAAATAAAAAAAGAAATTTATGATAAAAATTTTTAGTCCAAAGAGATTTAGTCGTTTCACTTTTCAAATTGTTGCCACTAAATGTTATCGCTCTGCATTAAATTTTAAAAAATGAAAAATCTGCATAAATGTATGCATGTTTCTCGCATTGTGATAAAACCTAGAGCCATCGAATTTTGAATGACGTAATCCTACTGCGAATATGGGCATCTGGAAGCCTTAATTTTGAATTTGAAATTTGCTTTATTATCGATTTTATGTTTTGTAACATTTCAACGAATTTCTGATTAACAAACTAAATGATTTCAAAGCGACCAATGGCAACACTGTACGGAAAAAAAAACATTTTTATCTCCAGCGCACGAGACTTACGGAAATTCTAAAGATATGTTCATTTTAAAATGATTTTGCGATATTGATTTTGAACTGAATTTTATGGTTTGAGTACGTAGTACATGATATTAATAAAAAAAGTTAGCACACGAAACGTTAAAAAAACGCGCCTTTGGACGTAATTTAAAATCTGAAATCTTTCAGACTTTTTTTTTTTTTTTAATTTTATTTCTTTGATACTTTTTATTTTGAAGAATTCGGGAAAAGAAGAGGAAGAAAATACAAAGGTATGATAGAATTTTTTTGAAATCTTTCACGTCCTGTTGTTTCAGTCTTCATAAATTTAGTTCACGAAATCTAAAATTGTTCATAATTAATATTTCTTTGTTTATTTATTCTCTTGTCACCTCCGCTGTAACTTCAGTTTTTAGTTTATTTCAATCTTTGTGGAAAAACAGAAAATAAGATTGATCAAATGGGCTTTATTTTTTAAAAAATATGAAGTAATTAACGGACTGGTTGCTGATAATAATACAAAAAATCAACATTTGCAAGTATTACATATATTTTTTATAATTTTTCTGAAAATTACAATGTTAAAGAAAAGTGGTCAATGAAACACATTTTCTTCAAATGTTCAATGCCTCTTCAGTAATTAAAATTAAAAAAAAAATTCTATTTTCCAGAACAGCAGGTTTACTTGAGATAATCATTAAATCTGCTCAAAAAACCAGAAGTCAAGCATAATCCAGTTCACCAGCGGCCGAGCGGTAAAGTCGCTGTGCATCGTGTATACGAGCCAGTTTCTCTTTGAATGTCTTCCAAGAAAACATCCCTTTCTTTAAGCAGATAGCCCTCGAACTCTCTTTTAGAATTAAATAAACCAAAAGAAGCATAATCAGAAAACGCGTAGGTAATTTATGAAAAGTTAACTTTTAGGAGTTTTAAAATGCACAACATTTAGCATGACATTTGAAATTGTTGTTTAATTACGGTAATAATGAATTTGCCTACATAACATTTTAAATTGGAGAATATTTGTTGCATTTCTCTGTCTGGAAGTCAGGTTGAAATTCTGTAGCAAATTGAAGTATAGAGTTTCATGTTCTTTGATAGCATAAATTAGAACAGGAATCGAAAAATTAAAGGGATTTACAGCAGTAACATACGAACAGCACAAAAGACTCTTTCATTTAACTTAGATAAAGTCTAACAGGATTCACTGCTCCTGCTTACAGAATCAGCCAGCATTTATGGCTTAAATTAAAAGAGCAGGAGAATTCAATTTAGACTATGTCAAGTTAGCCAAAAGACTATACAGACACAAAACGCGCAAGTTGGGAATGACTTGACATCGGCGTGCAAACTTAAAGGCGAGAATAAACCACTCCTCAGATATACTACTCTCAAAATAATCAGTTAGCAAACGTGGCCTTCAGCAGACAGAGCACGCTTTGATTCTGTCCTTTAAATATTATCTCTTTTCTACCACATTTGAATACACGCGAACTAGAAATTAGCATTCTGGCAGATAAATGGCATAGGAAATTAACATAAAATGAGTGGTTAGCAAAATTAATAAATCTTTATAATAGTAATCGTGAGAAAAGCTGCGAATTTCTCTTATTTGATTAATTTTAAAAGGAGCCGGCCAACCGGGATAGTGGTTAGCCATGCTGACTGCCGTACCGAAGAGCCCGGGTTCGAATCCCGGAGAAGGAATGGATGTTTGTAAATGTATAGTGTCGGCGCGATGGGGCACTTTAAATATGCGGTGAGCCGATAGTTCTCTCGAGAGGTTGGTGTAGGGGAAGAGAGGGGAGACCTTCGCACATGTCCCCACTGTGGTGTTGTTTATCAAAATTGGGTGGCAGCACTCAGGAAAGTCGTATTGTCACCTGCATGGTGGTCGAGGTTCTTGCCAACGACAGGCGTAGTTTTGCACTTCTTGCCAGGAAGAATTTCGTGGCTTGTTCTGGTTTTACTGTCAGACAAATGAGAGAAGTCACAACAACAACAACAACAATTTTAATAGGTTATGTCTCGACAAATCCTGTTATATACCATGCGTTACTTTTCGTTTTTTACATTCTTCTTCATTCTGCCGCGGGTAAAAGAAAGAAAAAAGAAAGAAAAATGAAAAAAATCTGAAAAATTTCAGATTTTATATTATACCCAAAGCGGCATCTTTTTCATTTGCATACACATACACATTTAGAGAGCATTTGTGTTAGTGTTCCGTTGGGCTAAAAATATTTAAAAACGACCTATCTTTAGAATTTCCAATAGACAGTCTCACGCGCTGGAGATAAAAATGTTTTTTTATTCCTACAGTGTTGCCATTGCTCGCTTTAAAATAATATGCTTGTCAATAAAAAATTCATTAAAGTTTTACAAAATTTGAAATAGTATTTAAAAACAGCACATTTTTAGAATTTCTGATAGACAGTTTTGCGCTTTTGTCATAAAAATATTTTATTCCGTACAGTGTTGCCACTGTTTGTTTTGAAATCGTTGAGTTTTTTTAATCAAAAATTCGTTAAAGTTTTACAAAATATGAAACTGATAATAAAAACAAATTCCAAATTCGGGCTTCCGGATGCTCGTAATCAGGTAGAGGCCTATATTATTCAAAATTTGATGGCGGTAGGTTGTTTTTTCCGAATGAGAGAAAACACTACATATCAAAGAGAGAAAACACTGAGAGAAAACAGTTACTTCATTATTTAATTTTTTTAAATATAATATAGGGCCATAATATTTGTTGGCAACAATTTGAAAATTGACACAGTCGTTTATAGTTACTCGACGCAAAACAGCCCTTCTGGGCTAAGGTCCCTTTGGGCTAAAAAACGTAAAAATTATCTTATTTGTGCAAACATACAAAAAATTATCTTACTCTACTGAAAATATTCGTTGATTAAATCAAAGAATAAAATAAAAACGAATATTAGCATTTTTTCACACATTTCATTTCTAGTGTTTAAGACTATTTCTGGCATCGATGGCCTGCAGAACTCAATACAGTGTCTTAAAAATATTAAGGAAAAATATTTTAAATAGAGGCAATTTCTAACAGAAAAGGTTGAATAAAAGTTTAAATTCACTTCGTTATATTTACTTTCAGTTAAGAAAACGAAACGCTGAATATTGGAATTAAAGTTTCTTAGCAAGAATTTTCCTACCCTAATATTAATTTTAAAGGTAGTTACTTTTACGAGCCAAGGAAATTACTTCAAGCGCGAAGTATCTTCTAGAAAATCTCTTCTCATTAAATACTCCACGCATATTTAACTTTTGCAATTTCAAACGTCTTCCATTACCCACTGGAACTAATTTTGCTCTTGAAAACGAAATAAATCCAAAGCTGATAACTACTCTAGATAATTAATTAAACAGAAACCACACAGTTACGTACGGAGCTATGAGTATTCATACATCGTCAGCAATGTATAATTTTGTTTTTTTATAAGTATTAAAATGAAATTTTATACCCAGGAAGAAACTCAAGTAAAGCAGCTAAACGCTTATTCACTGAGACGAATAACTACATGTTCGAAGCAACATAAATCGTCAAAAATTATAATATAATTGCATTAAATTACAGTCAAGTAATATTCATAATAAAAAGAATGAGTTTCTTTCATAGTATTATGAGCTGAGAACGAATATACACTCACTTCCAAAAGTTAAGCACGGAGAGGAAATGCTAATTTCCGGAAGCCAGTCAGAATTGAAGAGGACGCAATTCGCTGCAGAGGTAAGATGGAAGTATGCAAATATGTTAGGTAACAGCCAATTGCGCTTTCATGCCAAGAAATATGCAAAAAAGGCAGTCTTATAAGAAGCCAGCTTTATGAAGGGTTACAGAAGTTGATTGTAAGTGCTGATAGAAGGTGTTTAAAATTTTCGCACAATTTGTTTTCAAGACATACGTGTTTCTATGACTTCCAGAAGACGAATGGAAGATTCTGAGCCCTGGCGTGCTGTGGGGCGCATTGAAGGAGGACAGTCGATCACAGATGTTGCTCTCTTCTTCGGAGTTCATTATTCTGTAATTTCGAGTTTATGGAAACAATTGCAAACCACACAGACAGTTGTTCGAAGGCCTGTAGCCGGTCGCGCAAGGGTTACAACCCCCGCGGAAGATCGATATATTGCTATTGTATCCAAGCGGAACCGCAGAGCGACCTCCACATGTGACACATCTATGGTTACAGCGTCCATTAGTAAGGCGATATCTGCAGCTACTGTACGCCGAAGATTGCACGTGAGTGGACTGTACGCCCGGGTACCTCGCGTTTGTGTTCCTCTATCCGTCCAATTCAGAGGGGCACGATGACAGTGGTGCTGGAAACATGTCAATTAGAATGTATCTGACTGGGGCAATGTCATGTTTACTGATGAGTCAAATTTGCTCTGGAGACAGATGACAAGCGTATAAGGATATGGCGTGAACAACGAATACGCAATCAATTCCAAGACATCACCGAACATCGCGCATTCCGAGGAAGCATTATGGTGCGGGCAGGGATTTCATTAGGATACCGTATTGACCTGCACATCTTTAAACGGGGATCTTTGACGGCTGTCCGGTATCGAGATGAAGTCCTAGAACCCATTGTGAGATTGTACGCTGCAGCAGTTGTCTCTACTTTTGTTTTAATGGACGATAACGCACATCCCCATAGAGCTGACATCGTCGATGACTACCTGGAGAGTGAAGGGATTGCGCGTATGGCGTATCCAGCATATTCGCCCGGCTTTAATCCCATTGAAATCTGTGGGATGCTCTCGGCCGTGCTGTATCTTCACGTTTCCCACCTCCAGCCAGTCTTATTGTGCTGGAAACTGCTCTACAAGAAGAATGGCGATTGCTTAATTCTGCGGTGGTTGACCACCTAATTGAAAGCATGGTTACAAGGTGTAAACTTTGTATGCAGATGAGGGGGATCACGTACCTTTTGAATGTCCTTTTTTTCACTTTATGCTCTTTATTTTCACTTCATACATAATTTTGTTTAAGTCTCCAGTATGTCATTATCTGATAACTTACAAAAATTTAATATTGGTTTCATTTCTGTACATAATTATTGATTTTGTTTTATGCATAAATATATATGCTACTTTCCTGACGAAGTTTGGGTCAATCAAAGCAGTATTTGTTAATTTTTTTGCATTTTACATCTTCATGCTTAACGTTTGGAAGTGAGTGTATAGTTAAAAGTTTTCGCTTTTAATTATTATTATTTGAAAATTCCTGGAATATATTTAAACTTATATGACGTGGCCGTGGATTGCTAGTGGTATGTCACTACTCAAATATAAGTTTTATTGCAATTTATGATATAAATAATGTAAATAATTTGTAAATTTTATTTACTGCTTGGCTTTAGAAAAAAGTTTTGCCAGAATGTTAAAAACGTGGAGTTCTCGCTGAACCAATGTAGTAATCGTCTGGCTAATTGGCAACTAAATTAAGCCTTAGATTTAAATCTCTAAAACTGAAACTGTAAAGAACTTTATTTAGTTTAACAAGAACAAAAAACACTTCTTAATTAACCTGAGAACAACAAAAATAAGTTCATTTTTCAGCCCGGACGTTAGTCCCCTATGGAATATTAGTCTCGAAACGGCGTTTTACGTTGAATCACTATAAACAAATTTTTATTTCCCTGTATTATCCCCCCTGTGTCCCAAATATTATTTCCCTGTATTATATTTAAAGAAATTAAACAATGAAGAATCTGTATAAATATATGCCTGTTTCTCGCACCTTGAAAAAGCAACGGTACTTAGACAAATTTTGAATAATATAGTCGTCCACGTGAATGGAAACAGAATTTTGAATTTCGAACCCTGACGTGACATTTTGTGGCTTCATTTCCATTGCAGGGGATATATGGGGGGAGGTTTACTACGTTTATTCCAACTTCTTTAGTAAATTCTAATGATATGTTGTTTTTCAAGTATATATGATATTTCTCCCTCCTTCTTAGCATGCCTTCGTGGTCAACACGCTTGGTGAGTATGCGAGAGGTTCAAAGTTCGAGTCCCGGCAAGGGCTCATTTTTCATGTCTCCAGCTTCAAAAAATCCTAATGACTCTTCAGTGATGTTCGAACTAAAAAAAAGAGTGGTGGATCATGATTCTTCACCAACAGGATTTGATGATTGGGTCTCCTAATCCTCAGTCAGCCTTTAAAAGAAGGAATATATATCTTCCACCTTCTTAGATGTCTTCTTGGTGTAATGGTCAGCACGCTCGGCACGTATGCGAGAGGTCCGAGGTTCGAGTCTCGGTGAGGCATTTCTCATTTTTCATGCCTTCAGCTTCAAAAAATCTTAATGACTACAAGTATTTTGTGATTTTGCTGTTCAATCGAATTTTTTGTGCCGTAAGCGCAAAGAATGTGATATTTAGTAAATAAAGTCAACACACAAAAGTTAATAATAAAATGACAAAAAAAGTTTTGTAAAGCCATCTTAGTAAGAAAACTGAACATTGAAATGATTGTAGGATTCTAGTTAAATTGACTGTCATTGGCAGATCTTGGAGAAGTGCGTAGCGAATATTCGCTGGTCTTCCTAAAATCACGAGAACAATGTCAAAAGAACAGATAAATTGTATTTTTATTTAACTCAGAGAATATTTTCAGCTGGCCCCTCTCGGGCTTACAGGAAGTCTCCGTTTAGGCTTTAATAGAAAATACCAACTAAACCAACTAAGCAACTAAAACTTAGCCGAAACTGTACAGAAGGGAATTATAGATGGGAAATAAAAAAGTAAAGGGAAGGGAAAAGACTTGAAAACAAAAAAGCACAAAAATGTATGCCAACACTTAAGGCTGTACCGGAAATTCTAATTTACATTGCCGTTAAAAATTTTGTAATTTTGCTGTTGAATTGTATATGGCAGGAGTGAGAAGAAAATGATGCTTAAATAAATGCTTAATGATAAAGTTAAAAAAGGGTTAGTAGGAGTGAATGTAACATCAGACTAGTAGACTGCGAGTTCAGCAAGAGCGTAAGAAACCTTCACAAAACATTTTGGGCGTCAGTTAAAAATCTGAAACCTTTCAGATTTTTATTTATTTTAAACAGATATCTGTGATTTTTTTCATTTTTATTTTTAGAACCAAACGTTCGATTAAGAAGTAGATTTAACGTCAACCACATACAAAGCCAAAATTTTCTGTCGTGGTAATTTTGAAAGAATTATTTAATTTGTTGCTAACAATAAATCCTATCTAGTGGGTAATTAACTATTAAATTGATATAAAGATACGGTAAGAACAGATAAACAAGAGTCGTTTTTAAACTGCTGGTCCTATGAAAATGGTATCCAGCTCTTTAGTATGGAAACTAAATAATTGCTCTAAATTTATCGATTGAAGAAAATGCAAATTTAAAACTTCATGCGACAAAAAATGGTCATTAGACTTTGAAAAATACAAGTAATGTTATTGGAATTAGTTTTTAATGAAAACTTACTGCTTGATTAAAAAAATGTCAATAGTGGTTGGCTTAGTAGAACTTTATAAAGAACCTACGCCTGAGAAAAAATTTCTATAAGATTCAAAATTTCAGTACATCTGAGAGAAAATTTTGAAAAAGTGTATTTGTATTCTCGAAACACAAGCGTGTATTATTAGTCCAAAGGGATTTAGTCCCGAAGGACTATTACTTTCGTTTTGCGATTTTGCGTCGATTCACTCTGAATGCCCGTTTCACTTTTCAAATTGTTGCCACTAAATGTTATCGCTCTGCATTAAATTTTAAAAAATGAAAAATCTGCATAAATGTATGCAAGTTTCTCGCATTGTGATAAAACCTAGAGCCATCGAATTTTGAATGACGTAATCCTACTGCGAATATGGGCATCTGGAAGCCCTAATTTTGAATTTGAAATTTGCTTTATTATCGATTTTATGTTTTGTAACATTTCAACGAATTTCTGATTAACAAACTAAATGATTTCAAAGCGAGCAATGGCAACACTGTACGGAAAAAAAAACATTTTTATCTCCAGCGCACGAGACTTACGGAAATTCTAAAGATATGTTCATTTTAAAATGATTTTGCGATATTGATTTTGAACTGAATTTTTATGGTTTGAGTACGTAGTACATGATATTTAATAAAAAAAGGTAGCACTCGAAACGTTAAAAAAACGCGCCTTTGGACGTAATTTAAAATCTGAAATCTTTCAGATTTTTTTTTATATAAATTTTAAATTTTGTAGTAGCAGCATTACAGAATAAATGAAATCCAGAAAATTAAAAAAAATAAAATTACATTGCCTTTAAAACTAGCAATTACATTACAAGCTTATGAAAAGAAGAATTACGCCAATTCTCTTTGTTAAAATTCGTTCTTTCGAGTTCTTTTTTTTTTTTTAACCAATTGCGCGGGTGCTTGTTAGAGAAATTTCTTAAAAGAGGAAGTACTCTTTGTAGAAAAGAATCAGATCTTTTTCTCTCTCACGAAAAGAATTCTAACAGTCATGACTGAAACTTTCTACTTTTAGTCTGGAGGATTCTGACGGAATAGTTGTTTTCTCTGAAAGCGGTACAATTCTGGCTGCCGTCGTTAGAGCTATAAATAACAGAAAACATTTTTTTTTTTAGTCAACAGAATTGAAAATAAAAGTCTTTTCCCTTAACAAAGGATAAAAAGAGAAATAAAAGGATTGGTGGTCTGACCGTAGGGTTAAAAAGTTTCCAAATTAAATTGCATTTTACTTGAGAATATGAGTAAATATCTGCATTTTGTATCACAGAAATAAAAACTGTGCATAAAATCGATAACTATGCATAAAACAGGTTTTAAAATTAAAAATAATTGAGATTTGTTTAATTCTGGGAATTTAAATCCGTTTTCTAATCGCTTTAATCATTCTTCGCCTTTTTTATGAAATAAATGTATATAAGTTATTTTGGAACAAATTTCATGAAATTGAATCTTGCAAAGGCTGAAAGTTCTTGTATACTTTATCTAAATAATTTTGGCTAATATATGATAGAAAATTTCTGTGATATACGATGCAGAATAACATTTTTCAGTTAAAATATTTATGAAAAATGCTAACGTCCGTATTCTAGAATATATCGTTTGCTATAATAATATCTTTAAAAGGTTCTTTTACATTATTTAAGGAAGAAGAATTTTACTGCAAAAAACACAGAACAGGCATAAAATATATACATCTTAGAAATTTTTAACAGTTTGAGGTAACGTTTGCATAAATAAAGAGTAAATTGACTGCACAATTTTTCTAGCAACTATTTTAGAAAATTTTTTATGAATTATTATATGCAAAGTTAAAAAGGCATTGAAATAAAAATTTTCACTCTAATTGTGTAACTCGTAATAGTTAAAGTTAAATTGTATAAAAATGGAAATGCTATTGAGTACGAAATTTTATCACGAGAATTTAATTACAAAATTTTATTTACGGGAATTTAATAAGCTGAATTGCTTCCATATGATATCCTGTAGCAATGCTTAAAATAGTAAAACTTCGCAGGAAGTTTTCATTTTGCCTGTAAAACAGCTTCCTTTGTAATTACGCTGTGCATGCGGTAAAGTACGCATACAGGTTACCTTGCGCAGAGTAAGGGTAGTTTTTGCAGTTGTAGGAGAAATTATTATAAGGATTTTAATATTGGAAATAGGTATGAACAATTAGTTTTCGAGCAGGTATTATCAATATTACTCTGCTTAGTGAAAATCTGTAATACTAATATACATAGGAAAAGTGCAATGCGAAACCTTCTAAACATAGTTTATTTCATATTACAAATGTTGTTCGCATATTTTTGAACGATTTTGATTAAAAATGCAACTATTAATGAAACATAAACAAAATAACTGGCAGCAACTTTTAAGCGAAGGGATTAATTATGGTTCGTTTTCACCAAAACTTTTATAATCTCAAAATGGTTCACGGAAACAAATTTTGGATAAAGGCTTATTTTTTGTATTTTCTGAAGAAAAATGTTCCCATTTTTCAATATGAAATTAAGTAGTATCTTTGGAGGCAAGACGTATGAAAATCAAAATAAAAAATAAACATACTATTCACAATAAAAGAAAATATTGACCGCCATTGTTTCATATAGGAAATAGAACACTAGATATTTATTAAAAAAAGTTACGTATTTCGAAGCTCATTTAAAATATTAAATTTATAATTCTAAACAAAGATTTAGATATTCAATGGGAATATTATGAGCTTTTCGAAAAAAGTAAAAGTAAAACATAACAACGTTCATCACTTTTCTTCGAAACATGGGATTGAAGGCAAGACCAATTAGAGAATTTTTCACTAAAAACATTTATTGCTGAAAAAAGGCAAATTTATTATGAGTATAGATATTCATATGTAATAAATTTATTACGAGTACAGGTATTTATACATATAGAATCTATATGTGAATGACTATAACAGAAAATGATCAAATGAATTTGCCAAAGAGAAGAAAAAGACTGAAAATTTAATTTCAGAGGTTTTTACATTTACAGTAAAAAGTTTATAGTCAAAGCTGGTTTTCCATACAGAAGAAAACTAAAATTAAAAACAGACGGTGTCAAAATCTATTGAGTACAAGACTAAAGTTTTATGGAAAAAAACTATAAAAGGGGATTGCCGTAAAATACAATGTACGTCCAGAAAGTAAGTTCCGTTTGGTAATAAAAGTAAATTGTGTACAGCTACAGAAAAGTTATTTATTGCACAAAATTCAACAACTCTTAAACTACTTTTCCACATAACTGCCGAAATATTGCAGGCATTTGTCATAGCGTGGCACAAGTTTTTGTATACCTTCTTCATAGAAATTTGCCGCCTGTGTCTTCAACCAGTTGGAAACAGTTTCTTTCAGCTCGTCGTCATTGTTAAAGTGTTGACCGCCAAGGAAAGACTTAAGATGTAAGAACAGATGAAAGTCGCTAGGAGCGAGGTCAGGGCTGTACGGAGGATGGTCAAACACGTCCCAGCCAAATCCCTGTAGGAGGTTTTTCGTCACATTTGCAGTGTGTGGTCGTGCGTTGTCGTGAAGAAAAACAACACCTTTTGACAGCAATCCTCGGCGCTTATTCTGAATTGCACGGCGCAATTTCCGAAGTGTCTCGCAATAAGCATCTGCTCTGATTGTTTGACCACGCGGTAAGAAATTAATGAGTAAGATGCCTTTCCAGTCCCAGAACACTGTGCACATCATTTTTCGAGGTGTCAAGATTTGCTTCGGCTTAACCTTTGCTGGGGATGAAGTGTGCCTCCATTCCATTGATTGCCGCTTACTTTCAGGGGTGTCGTAAGAAACCCAAGTTTCATCTCCTGTGACTATCTGTGTCAGAAATTCTTCACCGCTTTCAGCATAACGGGTCAAAAACTGAAGTGCACTACCCATCCGTTTTGTTTTGTGTTGCTCAGTAAGAATCTTTGGTACCCAACGTGAGCAAAGTTTACGAAATTTCAGTTTTTCGGTAACAATTTCATGCATTAGTGATCGTGAAATTTGGGGAAATTCCATAGCGAGAGCACTAATTGTAAACCTTCGGTTTTCATGGATCTTGTCATCAATCGCGTGAACCAGTTCTTCTGTAACCAAAGATGGACGCCCACTTCGTTCTTCATCGTGCGCATCACTACGTCCGTCATTGAACTTTCGGACCCATCTTCTCACCATTGAATCACTCATCGCTTTTGGTCCGTAAACATCGCAAATTTGCCGATAAATTTCACTAGGTTTCACTTTCCTCGCATTCAGAAAACGAATCACAGATCTGATTTCACAAGCGGCGGGATTTTCAATCAACACCGACATTGTAAACAAGCACAACAAAGCGTACGTGACTGACAGCGATCTCCAAATGGCGCGCGTTTCTTCTCCTTGATACAGAGCGTCTACTGCGCATGTGCGGAACTGCGATCGCAGAGCTGCAGCGGAGATAAATTGAAACGGAACTTACTTTCTGGACGTGCCTCGTATATAACTTTTTCCTATGTTCAAGCAAAATGTTTGATTGTGGTGCTGATGGACTATTGTGCTTTAGACTTGGTAGAAAGGGAAAGCTTTCTTTTACATGTGAACTAAAAACAGTTGTTGGGGTATGGAAAGCAGCACAAAAGAAGTAGGGAAAATTTACCAAGGTAATGTTAAGAAAGGTAATTTTGTCACTGATAATTAAGGCTGATAATGAGCAGGAAGATATATTACACTGAGTATTTTAAAATATATTTAGTAATCAACTGTTTCGCAGCATCAAACTCATTTAAAAATGTGAAGACTCCCCCTGCATGAACATTCTGGAACAATCTTATATATGTCATATAAATATCAAAAGTTTACTGATTTTAATTAAAAGCTTAAATGAGGAATATTTGAATTTCGTAAATTCATTTCTGTTCGAGAAAAATAAAAATTGTGTCTTAGGCTTTATTTTTAATGAAATTTCCATCAAATGCTTTTTTAATAATGCTTTTATTCTAGTAACATAGCTTTTTATGTGAGAGAAAACGTTTCTATTTATCTGTACAGATTCAAAATATAAAAAGGGAAAGAAATATTCGAATTATATACACATACGCAAAACGTTTTGTTTCACAAACGTAATAATTCGTTGCTTTTGTATAATAAAGATGACTTACAAATATAATGCGATTTTATAACCGATAAAGTTTATGCGCAGATCAGTAACGGTAGACCATTTTCTACATAAAATACTTTTCTTATGATTACTTATTCAAAACGCACGTAAGAATATTAAATGCTATTTTTTAATTGCTGGAACTGAAATGAGTAATTATATTTAAGCTTACATGAATTTTAGCTCTTATTAATTTTAGCAAAAAAACAATATTTTCTCTAGATTCAACTATTTCAACTGAAATGTTATATCTACCTATCTTCAAGATAAAGGCTTCATTTCAGAATATTTTTACCCCACTTCTAAATGCCATCCTTGAATAGGTAGTAAAGTGGGCAGGGATGTGGATATGTGTTTGCAACTGTAAGATTACCTTTGCTAAAATATATTCAGCTATTTCAGCTACTTATGCTTCGAGTAATTATAAATTGTTTAAATTAAAAACAATTAAACTGAAAGCTTTCAGATTTTATATTACGTCCAAAGGGTCATTTTTTCCATTTACTTACACGCACGCGTTTTGAGAGCTGTTTCGAGAACATTTGGGTTTACCCCCCTTTGAGCTACAAATAGTTGAAAATAGCATGTCTTAAGTATTTCCAATGGAACGTTTCGCGTGCTGGAGATAAAAATGTTTTATTCCGCTCAGTGTTGCCACTGCTTGCTTTGAAATCGTTAAGTGTTTTGATCCAGCGTTTTAACGAAAATTCGTTAAAGTTTTACAAAATAAAATTCGAGTTGAGGACTACGTTATTCAAAATTTGATGGATCTGTTGTTTTTTCGCAGTGCGAGATATATTCATTCAGATTCTTCATCATTTAATTTCTTTAAATATACTACAGGGTAATAATATTTGGGGGAAACAATCTGAAAAGTGATTCGACGCTTTTAGTGATTTGACGAAAAATACTGTTTCTAGACTAAAAGCTCTTCTGGAGTAATGCCCCTTTGGGCTAATAATGAAGGTTGACTGAAAAATAATTTTAAGGCTTAAAATAGATTCATCCGGTAGTAAATATTATGCAGCATTGGTTGAAGTTCATTTTTTGGAGTTATGTTTGAATTCTTAAAAGTATTACTTTAAACAAAAGTGTATGTTGTTAACAATGTGGGACAGATCAATATATGGTCGTTCCGAAATTGAACAAGGATGTCCGTTATAAGTGTTTGCAGTAGCTGTAATGATTCTCTCTTTCGGCTGGATATGACTGTGAATATTTTTATGCTTAACGTATTTTCATATGATCCTCACCTTACTGTGCTGAAAACAAAAATTCATTTGGGTATTGCATGGACTTCGTAGAAATCAAGAAGCACTTTTCCAAGCAACCCCACATGTTAATAAACATCTTGGCAGTATTTAACAAATTTGCCTTTGAAAATAAAATCTTATCTTGTCCCATTATTGAAAGAAGATGCGACTGGACTCTTCCATATCTGTGATGTGAAAACTCAAAATATCCGTTTTTTTATAAATGTGATGCCTTTATGACAGAAAAAAATTCATATATACTTATTTTTTTAATATTCTGTAACACAGCTATTCCTTTTCCTCTTGTTCCATCTCTATGAAATCTTAGGAAATTTAAGTAAATTAAAAAAGCTACCATTTTTTTCTGAGAACATTCTAACAGCTCAAAAACAAAATAATTTGAAATATATTAGAATGTAAACTAATTTTGTGCTTTCGGCTATGTATATTTTGCTGTAAAAATAAAGAAATTCTACATCAGCTCCAATGGTGTACCACCGAAGTCACTGACATCATAGAGAAAAGGCTCGAGTTAATTTTTTTAAAATCAAGAGTCGGATGCTTGCTTATGCAGAATTGGACACTTCTAAGGCCAGAAGTGGTAGGTAAGTGGGGGTCATTTTATTGTGAAGGAACCTAATAGGCGACCACCGTTGCCTCCTATGAAGAGACAGACAATTACAAATATGCTTTCTCCGGGATTCGAACACAGGCCCTTTGGTACTTCAGTAGGTTCCACAGACCATTACATCACAAATTAGCATTCTCTTCTTCCCGTATTTTTTACATTTGTTCTGTGAATTTGTAACTTTATTTTGTGTAGTTGTATTTGATAGTTTTGTTTTACTTACTTCTGTAAGCCTTGTGTAAATACTTTGTGGTGTATAAGGAGTTTAAATATTCTTAAATAAAAAGTAAATAAAAAAAAGAACACTATATCGTCTGGGCTGCTCGAAGCAATGTGATTCACTCCGATTGTGCGCTCTTGGAAGATTCTATCACTGTTCTAACAAAGGCAACCAGTGAGCTCACGCATCTGTAGTAAATCGAACAAGTAAGCGCGTAAAACTTGCTACGGTGTGTGACTTACATAAGATTGAGAATGGGAGAATTAAAAAGGAGGGAATTAATAGAACTTTAAAGTTCTATATACTTTTCAGAATTGGTGATAAAATTAAACGAAATTAAATAATGAAGAAATAAAATTAGATAAAGATTAAATATAGGTGGACGAATTATTTCGCTATTTTATTTTACAATATAACTCAAACTTTGACAAAACAACTATGAGCAGCAAAGTTGACAAAATATATAAAATAATAAAGTTAATCAAAAATTTCACTGTGCGCAGTATTTAGGGTATAAACATTCTTAAATATTAATAAATACTGATCAGCCGGTGCATCTATGCTACATGCATTTTCCCCCTTTGCCATTTACAATATAAAATAGTTAGTTATTCAGTAAAACGATTTCTACGATACATAATGACATTTATAACTGAGTTATAGATATATTTAGAAACTGAAGGTGTGGTCATAACACATTTATAAACATGCAATAAAAATCTGCCATCGTTCAAGCGGGGATCCTACCAGCAGCTGAGTTGCAAAGTCGCTGAGCACTGGTATTCCGGTCCGGGGTTCGAATTGCAGCGAACGTGCTGACAGCATAGCGTTTTCGTGGTTTTTATCATGTATAACGTGTATACGACCCAGTTTTCTCTAGAAAGTTGCCCACGAAGGCAACCCTCCCCTTAGGCAGATAACCCTCGAGCGTTTAGCTATAATTAAATAAATAAAAAATAAAAAAAGTACGCTCAAGCAGGTAAATGTATATTTCGATATATAGAAGTAAATAAAAAAAATTAAAAAATATATTTCAAGGAATGCATAATAACATATTTAGTTTAGAAATATGTAAACTCCAGTGTATATATACAGACATTTTTACTATGCAAATTTATATAGTTAAATTTATGCCAGCTCTACAAAACTCCTTCCATAAAAGAATACAAAATGCCTCATAATAAATTCTGAATGTGGCAGGTAACTTCACTGAGCTTTGCCTAAAGATGAGCCCAAGTGTAAGGGGAACAAAAACAGCACTTTTTATTAGAATTTATTATGAACCGCGAAGCAGCTTCTTTTCAATACTCGGGACTTCAAGTAGCTTCGTACTAAAAAACAATCGCAGGTCTAGATGGTCATTAATATTGACGATGACAAACTTATCATCCACAACACTCCAAACATTTATTGTAAAAGTTGCTTGTAAAAGATGTGACTTAAAGTAATGCTTCATCCTATATTGAATATAATAAAATAAATTCATAATAAAAACAATCGCGGGTCTAGAAGGTCATTAATGTTGACAATGACAAACTTATCATCCACAACACTCCAAATATTTATTGTAAAAGTTGCTTGTAGAAGATATGACTTAAAATAATGCTTCATCCCACATTGAATATAATAAAGCCTCAAATTTGCCTTTCTTACAGTTTAATGTTGCTGCTGTTGTATCTTATCTCACTTGTCTGACAGTAACATCAGAACAATCCCACGAAATTCATCGTGGCAAGGACAGCAAGATTGCGTCTGTCGTTGGCAAGAGCCTCAAGCGCCATGCAGGTGACAGTACAAGACTTCACACAGTTCCCCCCCCCCAATTTTATAAAAGAGCACCCCGGGGGAAAGGGTCCGAGGGTATCACACTTCTCTTCCCCAACCACCAAATTCTCGAGAAGACTTACGGCTCGCCGCATATTTAGAGTACCCCTACGCCGCACAGACACTATACATTTATAAATATCCATACCTCCTCCGACATTCGAAGCCGGGCCCTTCGGTATCGCAATATGCTCCCGTAACCACTAGACAGATTACTTGCTCTGCAAAGCATAGCAGTATATACGTTAGAACTATATACGCTATTTCAGTATGTCAGCAATGTAATACGTCAGTTCGATATGTAATTTTCTATTTATACAGAGCCAGGCTTTTATACACAAATTTTGTACTATATCAGAATGCTGTACTGTATCTGTAAATGTTAATATCTTTTTTTTTTCATAGTACCTAACCGTTACTAAGGATAATATTCTTTATGTAAACTTTACTATCATGATAAAGTATATGTATATATATATATATATGAATATGCGTAAAAGTATGTATACTTTTATTTATTTTGGAATATATATGTGTCTATGTGTATATATCTGTGTCTGTGTTGGTTTTTATATATATCTAAATTTTGATTGTACCGTTCTTCAGATGCCTTGTAGGCACATGTATATTTCTTTTTTTGCATTTAATAAATGTCGTCTGCTCTGGCGGAGAGGCCCAGGGCTGCGTCCTGGCAGCTAGTGGTTAACTCCCGCTGCGTTCTGAATGGATATAACAAGTAAACCTGGGTCAGAAGGCAACTCAGTGGTTTACCTCTCCTAACCACTATACCGTCTGGGCGGTATAGTGGTTAGAAGAGGTAAACCACATAACTTAACCAGTGTCACCTCGATAAATATTTATTATGTTTCCAACAGTTAGATGTTTAAGTTATGTTTTCCAACATAACTTAACCAGTGTCACCTCGATAAATATTTATTCTGACTGCATTTCAGTTCTTCAGTCCCTCTCCTCGACCCGTAATAATAATTATTTGATTTTTGAAATTAAAGAAATTATTAAATTCTTGAATCGCAAAATGAATATACAGTTACATTGAGTAAAGGCCCATGTTCGATTTACAGGCAATGAAAGGGCTGACGTGCTGGCCAAACAGGCTGCTATCGATGAAAATACAAATTATATTGAAATCTCAGGTTCAAAGAGCTATGCAACCAAACATATGAAAAAATTCTATATGGAGATCTGGTCGGCACAATGGCGTGAATCTGAGAGGTGCGCGGAATTATTACAGAACATCGAAATTAAAAAAGGTATGCCACTCTTTTCAAATATAGATGTCAACCAATTTTTAACTAGACATGGTAGATTCCCCGCGTACCTCTCCAGGTTTAAACTACAAGATACCGACTACTGTGGACTTTGTCGGGTGATTGGGAACGCGGAGCATTATTTACATTCATGTCCTCTGTTGGATGACATAAGGAAAAAGCACCTGGGTGAAGGGCCAATGAATCTGGAGAAACGTAGGGGATTTGCCAAGGAGACCATGTCTCTAATAAATAGTAATAGATCTGTCTTTGGCATCCAAATATGATGTCAACGACTTATTAAATGCCTTTTAATGTGCGATTTGAGAAATATGTAATTGCTTTCACAATTCTCTGATATCTGTATTTCTGGATTAATGTATAATATGTTTAAGATAGTGTGATTATCATGAATTGCAGCCATTGCTCCTTGATAAACATCATATCTATTAAATTTCTATCGGAATATAACTTCATATAGGAATTTTGATATGTTTTCTGCGTCATAACATATGCTGCCTATATGCAATATGTACATTGAAAAATTTTTGTAATTTAATTAATTAATTTTGTTATGATTTCTGATTGTATGAGAATCCTGTTCAACTGCTTGATGGCTTAAACATTTTGTTTGTATATTGTGCGTATAGTCTGATGGAAATTAATTTGTTTGTTCTGCCAGTCACATACGATCGTAATTATTGTGACGGATCTGGATTTGTAAATTGTATATTTTGTAATTTCTGTACAAACTTTGCGAATTGTGCTGTATGCATTGTTTATTTATTTATTTATTTATTTTTTTTGAGAGGGAGACTCTTTTAAGATCATTTGGTCTTTTAAAGACTAGGCGGATCGGGCCTCTCAGCATTTCACATTTCACACCGTCTGGGCGGCATACATTAATGTAATACTGAGTTAGGGCAATGCTGGCTCAAACCCAGATTTATGGATATGAAGAAATTGCATCATCTATTACATAGAACTGAACACAAAAACGAAATACAACAAAAATTTACACCAATTAGGAAAACTTTTATTGTTTTATTGTTCTTTCTCTTTGATGATATTTATATATATAGAAGGAAGTGTCTGTCTCTGTGTGGGGTGTGTGTGTGTATGTGTGTGTATGCGTCTTTCGTTCGCGCTGCGCGTAAGCTAATAGACCCAGGGCTACGAAATTTGGTACATAGGTGCAGCTAGACAATTACAATGTTAACCTCGAAGCGATTTTTTTCTAAATTCAAATGAGATTTTTTTTATTATTTTATGTTTTTAATGAAATCGCATTGATCGATAATTCTCTTTCATTATATCTGCAACAATAGCACACAGCCATTGTTGCTGATATCAGAACTGTTGCCACTCAAAAAAATGAGGGCGGTAAATCTGTGCAGTTTTTAAATTCAATGTTTCTCTTGGATACTGGACGTTTTTCGAAAGACTTCAACGGGAAGTTGGTTAATTTATTTATTAGGATAATTAATATTTGTACTAAGGGATATTACTTATTTCCTTGTAATTTTTTTATATGTAATACATTTTTATTGAATTTGTTTTTGATAAAGTTGTTCTGCAGAGTGAAATTCTGTGCAGTTTTTTAACTTAATGTTTGTTATTCCCTTTAGGCATTTTCCCAGTACATTTAAAAGCCAGACGAAGGCTGACTGCGTAGCAGCTACTATATAATAAAACTTTCTTTATGCGCCTTGTTATGCTTTCTGAAATACTGAATCTACTAAAAACCCGTCCAGATAAATATTTAATGCTTTTGATGCCTAATTTGTGAATAGTAAAAAACACTTTATACAAAGCACCTAAAAACCACCAGTAATTTACTTTTCGAATCTTAAAATATTCGTACATGCCTTAAATCACAAATTCGACTCTTAAAAACAAATAAATTTAACCGATAGATAAACTGTTCTGGTTTCGTTACTTTGTAAGACTGTATTCCAGCTGCAAATTTGCCTTCTTCCCTCCAGGCAATTTAACTGAATGTAAAATGTGCAGAGATCCAGGGTAAAGGAGAGAACCGGAAGTAATGTCAAGGAGAACTAACAAGGACTCTTTACAGTTCCCCATCTCACTTCTCTTTCCCCCTTCGGAACATATCCATCCGCTCCTTGTGTAAACTTGTTCTTTCGTTTACATTTACGAATATATTTGTCGCTTTAGATGCTTAGGTAACTCAATAATCTCTTAGAAATGCACTGAACAAACATTTTATTTTTACGGTAATGCAATATTCTGTTTCCTTCGTTAGCTTATCTAATTTATCGATAGAAAGTGAATTTTTGTTTTCACTTCGGGAAAAGGAAATATATATTAGTCATAAGACATTCCGAAATGGAGGTTTCGCTGGGAAAATAATTCCTGATGTTATGGTATCTGAATACAAAATGATAGCTGTCACTTTTGCCGTATGTTTGGGTAGATAAATGCTGTGAAAATGGCGATGAGAATTTTTTGAGTATTTTCTCTCTCCTTGCTGTATGCTTTCGTGGTGTAACGGTAGCACACTCGGCTCGCATTCGAGAGGTCCAGGTTCGAGTCTCGGAGAGGGCAGTGCTCACCTTTCATGTACTGCTTCAATTTTTTTAAAATTTTTAGTAGTAGCACTTGAACATACAATTAATTAACTCGAGTGTGAGAAGTACACTCAACACAAATACATGAAAACGACCAAAACGTAAAATTTGGAATGTAATATGGTCAAAAGAAAAAAGTCAAACAAGCTGAAGATCTTGAAACTTCTCTCATGCCTGCCAGTATCTGTCATATAGAATTCCAATTAGTTTCCTTAAGATGAGATTAGATCCTGAAGATGAGAAGCATTCATAAGTGTTTCTCCCACATAATATACAGTTAGGGGACGAAAAGATACCAAATCTAAATAAATGACCCGCAAGGCAATTATGCCCAGTCTCTAACCGAAAAGGCTGCGACAGCGATTCGTCTTGGGGAAGTAGGTATTTTTAAAAGAGAATCCCTCCGACGCTTTTTTTTAATTTGCTCTGCTTGAGTGGATCGAAAGTCATTATTTACGCGTTTATTACTCGGACTACAGTAGCATAAGGGATAGCATTCGATGCAATCTGTAGGATTTTGGTTCCTTTTTTAGCTAAAACGTCAGCCATTTCACTAGCAAATAGTCCACAGCGAGCCGGAACCCACTGTGAAATAAATTTTTTATGTAAGGTTTGAAATGTACTTAAATTAGATATACAATACTTTATAATAATAATAATTTTAATGCTTTGCGACTGAGCAGGTTTCAAAGAGATAACAGCCTGTATTGCAGCTATAGAATCTGACAAAATAACAGCATTTTCAAAACTCTCACATCTAGTATGCAGCTGTTGAGAAGCTAACCTAACGGCCTCAATCTCTCCATCAAAGAGTGGTACGCGGTCAAGGAACGAATAGAATGCAAGTAAGTCAGAGAAGACACCAGCTCTTGTAGTTTAATTCTCAGACAGGCGTGGTCCATCCGTATATATATGCAACCAGTCCTGACCAACCTGACCAGATTTTGATTGCTTTAAAATAACCTAATGCCTCTACAGTGGCACCCGAACTAAAAATATGGTGATTGATGATTCTTCACCGCCAAGATTTGGCGATTGGGTTCCCTAACCCCCAGTCGAGCTTTAAAAGGGGGGTATATAAGGTATTTTTCTCTCATTGCTGCATGTCTTCGTGGTGTAACGGTAGCATACTCGGCACGTATTCGAGAGGTCCAGGTTCGAATCCCGGCGAGAGCATTGCTCATTTTTCTTGTCTTCTGCTTCAAACATCCTAATGACTCTGCAAGGTTGCATCTAACATATCGTATTGTTGTATTTAGTATCACTAATCTGTAAATCCAGAAAGAAAGAAATGATGATACATGCTCAGAAACAGCAGACTGAAGATAAGCCTTTAGAGCACATAGTGAGAAAACATGATTTTAAGATATACGAAATTTCGAGCATCAGTTACAAAAGGTTGCGAAGATTAACTACCTGCTCCAAGTGGAGTTTTGTAGATTACTTTTACAGCACTCCGAATTCGCTTTCGTTATTAATGAAACCAATTATCTGAACGCTTAGGAAATATTAGAATTCGTCAAAGGAATCATATTGGCTAGAAAATGTGGAAGCAGCTATCTTCCTTGTCCACTTGTTACTGATTTTCAATGTTCTGTAACTCGTAAACTAAGTTTCTTGCGTATGCATACGTTATATATTCAAAGGAAATGTTTTGCCTATCGTCGATTGCAAACTGAACTCTGAGTTCTTCGTATCTTAATCCTGAGGCACACTATATAGTATGTATTTATGTGTGTTTTTCATCTGAGCTTGAGTTAACCAGTTTTAACGTTCCTCAATGATGGTCTCAGAGAGAAAAATAGTTTAAGACGCAAAACATTTCTTAGTAGCTACACGATAAAGGCTTATATTTCAATAACCCCAAAAGCTATAGTTTTCGTTTATGACTTACTTGATAGTTAAAAGTCGCCCCGACGGCATACTGGTTAGGGGAGCCTGTGGTACAGAAGGGCTCGGGTTCGAATCCCAGATAAGACATGGATGTTTGTAAATGTATAGTGTCCGGGCGGCATGGAGGCACTCTAAAGGGGTTTGAGGAAGGAAGGAGAAGGGGTGGGAGACACCGGACCACCCTGGGGCGTTCTTTCTCAAAATTAGGATGAAAAATAGAAATCCAATTGGAATAGGCTATGACAATTATTCCTCCGTATAATTTGCGCAGGACAACAACAACAAAAAAGAGACCAATACAAAACACAAAAAATATTTTGAAATTCGGAATTGTTGTTGAGCCACAGTAGAGTCTAAAAGTTAAGCAAAAATACACAGTATTTTGATGATGTCACAAAGGGGCGCGAGTTATAACACCGTTCAGTTGCATTCTGGAGTCGACGGCGAGCGGTTGCTTGAGCGATGTACTGATATTTATTTTTGCATAAACGCAAAGATAAAATGCCGAAAACTATCAAGAAACGAGATGATGTGCACTCAGAATAGGCAACAGACAAGAAGAAAAATTAAAGGAAGATTTATTGAAAGAAGATAATAAAGTTTAGCTGCTAAAAGGGAAGAATACCACAAGCTACATTATGAAAATAATAATAAGGAAATAAAATCGGCTGATGTTGTTAGTTTGCGAATAAATGAAGGCGCTTCAACTTTTTCTGTTGTTACCAATAATAAATTGTTAAACGTGGGTGTACCTTTACCAGATTATAGTGGAGAGGTTCTTCAACGGTGTCTGCCAAATAAAAAAAAACGAACCAGTTGTGTACACAATATTCAGAAATCTTAGGAACTAATCCTACTCCTCTAAACCCAGAGGCCGTTTGATAAAAATGTAGCAGACAACATCCGTAAATTTCTCTTTAAGATTGGCCGAATTTGTCGCTCAAGTCACTTAAATTATCCAGCTTAGCTTATTCAACAATTCTAAAAAAATATTAGCACATAAGAGTCTTCAAAATATAGAAATTAGTAACCAATATGCCGTCTATAATTGTTGTGACCTTCAACACCTGAGTCCCCATTATCAACTTGAGTTGGAGGTCATACTGTAGAGACATTAGGTTATTTAGAAGCAGGAGAGATGTAAAATGCGCAATGCTCTCGCCGGGACTTGAACCACGGACTTCTCGAATACGCGCCGAGTGTCCTAACCACTACACCACGAAGGCATGCGAAGAAGGCGGGAGAAATACTTTATATACTACCCTTTTAAAGGACGTCTGGGAATTAGGGAACCCAATCGCCAAATCCCAGTAGTGGGAAATCATCATCCACCACCTTTTTTAGTTGGGTCGCCACTTGTACAGTCATGAGATTTTTTTTTTTTGGAAGCAGGAGATGGGAAGAATGAGCTTGTCTTCGCCGGGACTCGAACCATGGATCTCTCGAATACGCGTCGAGCGTGCTGACCATTAGACCACGAAGGCATCTGAAGAAAGCGGGAGAAATGCCTTAAAATACTGCGGCAGTTAGTGAGAGCTATTATAATGCTTTTTTTTATTGAAACCTAGTTGTGTTATTTGAATAATGAGTAGCTGAAATTCCACATAATACATATTCTAATATTTAATGAAAAAATTCTGAAACGTTTAAAAGCTTCGAAATCTAGTCTTAAATAAATATCTTCAGCTATTTTTTTTTTTACTGTACCATTTTCCTACAGTGAAAAATATTTAAGTTCTGTCTGAGCAATAAATCACTGGTGATACCAAGGATTGTTCAAACAATTAAACGGATATGTTGCCTTAAAGAATAAATATTGCAATGCGTTTTAAAAAATCTGATGTGGTCATAACATGACTTCCTTACACGACCCATTAAATCACACACATTTTTTGTGGCATTTCATTTCAGCTTATTTCCTAAAATTTCATTAGTGATGTATTTCTCAACTGAAAGTTTACTTTTGGTCACCCTCGGCAAAAAGACACTGAATTTGGTGCAGAAACTGTCTAAATTAATTATTATACTAAGAGTTTCAAATGTAAACAAATTGCTGCTTCGTTAGGCGTAGTAGCACTTAAACAAGGTTTAAATTGTTAATAATTTTATAACTATTGCATGCAGATTAAGGTATAAAAACCTTAGCCGGAACATAAGAACAACATAATTCTATCACTTTTAAAACAAAAAATGCGCAATTTACCAGCATATAAAAGTAAAAAACTGAGCTCATCGAGCCGGGTAGCAGACTGGGTTATATATATGTATATATATAATTTAAATAAGCCGATTGCAACCAGAAAGGGAGGTGCACAATCACATATTACAGCAATCCCATATAAAAAATTTCAACGTTCTGAGGCTACTAGTTTTTGAATTATGTGAGATACATATATATGTACATACGTACTTATAGACCTCACGAAAAAATCTTTTCTGAATCCATTTTAAATCCATTTTACAATCCGTTTTGGGGCAAAGAGCCCTCCATTCTTTCCATAGGTACAAATGCGCAATAACA